>PVIA01000659.1:0-385626 GCA_004024845.1 Tonatia bakeri | reverse complement strand
GAGAAAGGTAGAGGGAGGGAGGGAGGGAAGGAGGGAGGAAAAGGGACAAGACCCTTATTGCCCAACTTTCCCCTCTCATGAGGAAAACCACTTTCTCTTTGCCTGTGTCATTACATCACTCTTCTTGTCAACACAAGTACTTTCATTGCAGGTCACACCTCCCCAAAGTAAACATTAGTGGCTTACCCTAGGGTTGGTTGCATTGAGAGCACACCTTGCTGTCATGGCAGTCTCCAAAATACAACACAGGGCAAATTAGTTCTGAGGATTTTGCCATTAAAAAAAGTGTAATCCTTAGAATCCATATTCTTATTGGTTTGCATTATTAAAAATCTCTCTTTCCAGATATGAATGCTTTGTTTACTTCCTGCTCTGTTTAGTTATATTTGATTTCACCCTAGACTTTAATGTCTTTATTTTTTTCAAACCTGTGTCCAAATCACTGCAAGTGCCACGTTTGTCTAAAACTACCTGTTGGCTTTTACTCTCGTGATTGTAAGTCAGTCTTCAAAGACGGAACACAGGAGATGTGATCTGTCAAGTGTGATCAAAGAACAGAACATTTATTTCCACAAAAGTAACTGACTGAGCCACGGCCAGATGGCTCAGTTGGTTGGAGTGTCATCCCATACACCAAAAGGTTGGGGGTTCAATTTCTAGTCAGGACACATACCTAGATTGCAGGTTCGATGCCCTCTCAGGACACATACAGGAGGAAACTGATCAACATTTGTCTCTCACATAGATGTTTCTTTCTCTCTCCCCACCTTCCTCCCTCTCTGAAATCAATAAAAACATATCCTTGAGTGAGATTTTTAAAAAAAATAACTGACTGAGACAACACTCATGGGACCAGTTTTAATTATTGTTTGATGATCCCTGCATTTTATGTTAACATTCTTTTAAAGACTATAAATAAATAAAAAATGATCTAAGGCAGGCTCAGCTAATTTTCAGCCTCTAGACTCTAGATTCCTCTAAAGAAACCAATATAGAATTAAAGTTAAAATTGTGAAAGAAACCTTAGCATATGTGATAAGTAATAATTTATGCATACTAATATGTATTGGATACACACAGTCTGCAAAGCACTGTGCTGCTTTTCATGAAGGATGTGGAGATGAAACGTAGACAAGCTCCCTGTCCTTATGAGCTTGCACTCTAGCAAGGGAGGAGAGAAATGTACACAAGCTTGTAGGGCACGCACATCATGAGAGATGTGCGATGAATTAACAAATGCAATCAGAGAAAACAGAGGCACCCTGTTTCATTTTTCATGGTTATAAAAGATATTTTTAATTAAAAAATATGCAAATATTTTATTGAACTAGAACAATAATATTAAATTAGAACAATACAATACTTTTTAAAGCTATTTTGTTCATTACTTACATCTCTCTTCACTTATATGCCATAATAATGATTTTTGCCTGAGTCAATCTAACTGTTAGCAAAGACGCTGGTGTTTCTCCCTCTCACCACTGTTGACATGACTGGTAGGAATTCAAGTCTTTTCCTGTTAGAAATGAAATGGGTAAATAGGTGACATAATAGTTCAGGTCTATGTAAATTATTCACTTTCTTGTGATCTTTCAGAAAGGAAAGTCACACAAAGTACTTTCTAAAAGGATAACCATTACTTTTTAAAATTTTGAGTTATAATGGCAAATAGAGATGAAAGTTAATGATATGAAACAGTGCATGTACTTTAGGATGATTGCTAGAGTATATCTGAACCAACCAAATTGTTCTAGAGAGACTAATGAAAGCAAGATGGAATATCTTTTCAGGGCAGGGTGTGGGTAAGTAGTTGAAGATGTATGTTTCATGTTAGGTTAAAAGTCCTACTTGGGATTTGATCTTTATTTCTAAGAAGTCCTCAGTCCTCAGTGTCAATGTATGTTTAAGTTACTCTTATATTAATTACAACTTACATCCTGGAAAAGCAGGCCTATCTTCACTCATTAATTTTCATGGCCTTTGAAAGGTCAGTGACTCTCCATGTTAAGAGACACTTGATTATAATGCTTTTATGAACAGAGAGAACAGAAATTCTAGTTCTGATCAGAGAAGTGGAATAATCTGTGAGGAAAGAAGAATCATCAAACACCTTGGCAGCACTCAACTTGTGTTGGGTCAGCTTTTAAGACTCTCACACAAGGAACAGGCCCCCAAGGCACCTGACTCTTGAGAGCCAACAGGGTTATTGTCCATGACACCCATGAGACTCTGGCAAACAAATAAGCAGTTTCTAAAGGGTGCATGAACACATACCACAGCTGTCCCCTCAGGTTCAGTTCAGTGGTAGTGGACAAAGGTGCCCATTTCTTATAACTCACTCCACTAAGACAAGGTTGCCAGTATCTCTCTGAAAAGTGCTGTATGAATGTCTGAAACCTCATCATTTCCAGCTGCTTTTGAAAAATGGGAGCCCTAAACACCTGGCTGCGACAGCCAGCATGGCTTGCTCTTGTCCTGGTTATCTCCCCAGGGCTCAACATAGAAAGAACAGGCAAAAGCATTCATCTCCCAGTCTTGCCCTGAAAGAGGTCTGATTGCAGACTTTAGAAGCTGCTGTCTGAGGATGCAACTTCTAATTTAACACGCATCTAGAGGGAGGCTTCAGTCCTCCGAAGAGACCCAGGAAACCAGGGGGCACTTCCCTACTTTATCCATGTGGCTCATTCCAATAGAATCAAACCCCCCAGTTTTCCTGAAAAAAACTTATCCACACACCTAGGACCCCAAGTTTTATGGATGCTGCCCAAATGCCAGGCCCCCAAATCGCCTAGTTCAGATAGCCAACTGGCTTGAATTCACAAGTCCCACAATACTGTAGCAAAAAAAAAAAAAAAAAATAGGGGAAGCAGTTTTGAATTGGTACAGAAGGAATTTGGCCAACAGAAGCAGTGTACCCATTCTTCTAAAACACAGATCATTCTCCAGGTTAGGTCATAAATTGTGCCAAAAAAACAAGTCTAACAAATTTAAGAAGATTGAAATTGCATCAATCATCTTTTCTAACCACCGTGATATAAAACTAGAAATCAATTACGAGAAGAAAACTGGAAAATTCACAAATGTGTGAAGATTAAAAACATGTTCTTGAACAACCAATAAGACAAAGAAGAAATTTAAAAAAGACCTTGGAAAAATAAAAATGGAAACACAAAATACCAGAACATATGGGATACTTCAAAAGCAGCTCTAAGAGGAAAGGTATAGCAATAAACACCTACATTGCCAAAAAAATCTCAAATAAACAACTTAACTTCACACCTCGAAGAACTGGGAAAAAAAAAACTAATCCCAAAGTTAGAAGAAAAGTAATAACAAAGATCAGAGTGAAAATAAATAAAATTGAGACTGTGAAGCTTAATGAAACTAAGAGCTAATCTTTTGACAAGATAAACAAAATATAAAAGCTGATAGCTAAACTTGCCAAGAAAGTGAGAAAGAGGACTCAAATAAAATTGTAAACAAAAACAAAGACATTGCACTAACACAGGAATACAAAGGCTCATAAGAGACTATTATAAACAATTGCATGTCAACAAAGTAAATAACCTAGAAATGGACAAATTCCTAGAAACATACAACCTACCCAAATCATATAAAAATAGAAAGTCTGAACAGACCCAACACTAATAGTAAGAAGATTGACTTGGTAATCAAAAACCTATCAACAAAGAAAAGCCCAGGACCAGTTGGCTTTACAGGTGAATTCTACCAAACATTCTAAGATGAATTAATACCAATCCTTCTCAAACTCTTCCAAAAAATTAAAAAGAAGGAAACACATCCAAACTCATTTTACAAGGCCAGCACTAATCTTATACAAAAGCCAGATATGGACACTATAAGAGAAGAAAATTACAAGCCAATATCCTGGTTAACATAGACACACAAATATTCAACAAAATATTATCAAACCAAATTCAACAGTATGTTAAAATGATCATACACCATGATCAAGTGAGATTTTCCCCTGGGATACATGGATGTTTCAACTTATGCAAATTGAATATACCACATTAACAAAATAAAAGATAAAAATCACATGATCACATCAATAGATACCAAGAAAACATTTAACAAAATTCCATATCCTTTTGTAATAAAAACTCAGCAAACTGGGTTTATGTTCTATATTATGATATATGTTCTATAGAAAGAACATATATCTCAACATAATGTAGGCCATAAATGACAAACACACAGCTAACATCATAGTCAATGGTGAAAAGCTGGGAGCTTTTTCTCTAAAATCAGGAATAAGATGAGACTGACCAGCCTCACACTTTTATTCAGCATAGTATTAGAAGTCCTAATGAGAGCAATCAGGCAACAGAAAGAATTGAAAAGCATTGAAATTTTAAAAAAGTATAATTGTCTTTATTTTCAGATGACAAGATAGTGTATATAGAAAACCCTATGCATTAGCTTAAAAACAGACACAGATCAATGGAAAAGAGAGCCCAGAAATAAACACATGCATATATGGTCAATTAATTTATGACACAGAAACCAAGAATATACAATGGAGAAAGGACAGTCTCTCCTTTGGGAAAACTGGACTGCCACATACAACAGAATAAAATTCAACTACTACCTTACACCACACACAAGAGGTAACTCAAAATGGGTTAAAGACTTGAACATATAGACCTGAAACCATAAGACTCCTAGAAGAAAACTTGAAATGTTAAGTTCCTTGACATTGTTCTTGGAGATGATTTTTTGGATTGGACACCAAAAGCATAAGTAACAAAAGGAAAAATAAGTAAATGAGACTATAGCATACTAAAAAGGAAGTTCAACATCAATAATCATCAGGGAAATGCAAATTGAAACCACTATGAGATATTACCTCATTCTTGTCAGGATGTATGTTATTAAAAAGACAAGACATAACAAGTTTTGGTGAGGACATAGAGGAAAGGGGACCTTTGTGCACTGTTGGTGGCAATGTAACTTGGTACAACCACTATGAAAAACAGTATGGTGGTTCCTCAAAAATGAAAAATAAAACTACTGTATGATCCAGCAACCCCATTGTTAGGTATAGACCCTAAGGAAATGGATCATTATCTCAAAAAGATATCTGCACCCCCGTGTTCACTGTAGCATTATTCACAATAGCCCTGGTACAGAAACAATTTAGGTGTTTGTCAACAGATAAATGGATAAAAAAAATGTGGTGTGTGTATATACAATGGAATATCATGCAGTCTTTAAAAAGGAGACTCTGCCATTTGCAACCACATAGATGACCTGGAAACACTTATGCTAAGTAACATAAGCCATACACAGGAAGACAATCATGCTGATCAACTATATGGATGTGGAACAGATACGCACAATGTATCACACCTCGCTAAGGCATACATAGGTGAGAGAATAGGAGATAAATTTCAGCAGCCTGCCACACTGGTAAAATTTCTTGATTACAGGTGTCTAGAACATGTTGGAATATCTCTTTAGAAGTAGTATAATGGTATGAGTTGTTGCATCAGTGAAGGAAGATGCTCAACATTTGGTGGCCTCTTGCATTTTGGAGGCAATGGCTGCAATATTTACATGGGCTAGTACAATTCAGTTATCCAGTAATTCATGAGACTGGCCATTGCTAAATGGACCTAGATGAATCAAGAAAGGGACTAAGTAAGTAGATCTAAACTGTGACGCAAACAGTTCACAAATGGACCTTATGACCAGCAGACTCAATGATACTGAAAATACCATTGGCAGACAGAGCTGTTACTGGATCCACCAACCCATAAATCAATTTTTCTGGGACCTACAACTTCCTCTCATGCCACCACATTCTCCTATCTTTTATAGAGATAAGAATGTGTGTATAACAAGGACAAGTCTAGTGACCACACAACAGAGTCACTCCCTGTGACTGCAAGTACAATATTTTTTATTAAAATAAAATCATATATTTAGTAAAATATATTAAATTGTTAAAAATAGTTACTTCTACATGGTGAGGTAATAACCAGTTTCCCCCCTTTTTCTTTTTTTTTTATTATTGTTCAGTTACAGTTGTCCCACCTTCTTCCCCATTGCTCTCCCCTGCCCTACGCCCCCCACTCCCACAGTCAAGCCCCACCATCATCCATGCCCATGAGTCATTCATGTTCCTTGGCTTGTCCCTGTATCCTGAATCACACAGCAAGGCCACGCCTATTGTCTCTGCCTTGTCCCTTGTAATATTGAACACTCCAGGGGAAATACAATATCCAGGAGAAGTGGAAGTACAATATTACAAGGGACAAGGCAGAGACAATAGGGGTGGCCCTGGTTGTGTGATCAGGATATAGGAGTGCCTCCAGGATGGTGTCTAGCTGCCCACTGACACAGGATGCCATCTAGGTTTCCTGGCTGACTGACTGACTGAGTCAGAACAGGATGGGGCAAAAGGAGACTGTGGAAAGTCAGATCTGGGTTGGGTCCTGCACTCCACTCCAGACCTTCCATGATCCCCATTTTCTGGATTGATAAAAGGTGGTTAAGAACAGATAAACCCTTGAGGAGATGTACCTAGCACAGATGTAGTGTTAGGCAGGAGGTCCAGCCAGTCTACCAATGGGATGGTGAGCAGCAGACTGGTAACATTTGCATTTTTCAGGGACCTGTTCCAGTACTCTATTGCCACACACTATGTAGGTGATATGCCCATGTAATAGCCATAGGAACCTATGGTCACAGACCCAGCTTATTATGGGGTCTTAAAGTATAATCCAGTGTCTGATTGGAGGCTCTCTGGACAGTCCAAAAGTAAACAGCATCATACCTCCAATGCTTTAACTGTGCATGTGAGTATCTGCACTGGACAACCAATTCCTCTGCTTTAACACATGAATGATCAGATGACTCTGGGGTTACAGTGGGGTAGGATTGGTTAGCAACTACCCAGAGGACATCTACCTTATTAGAGAAGCCATTTTATTATTGACACGTCATAGAAGAGGATATAATTTTTGGTTCCTCCTTGTTTTCATCTTCCTGATGGTCTGGCCCTCTCCTAGTAGTTCCTTTATCTCACACACTAAGCTCTCAGTCTGGCTATTCCAAGAAAGGGCCTCTATGTCCTAATTTTTGTGTCATAGAACATACTTAGGAACACTTTCAAAGTTATTCCATTTGGTCCCTTTGCATAAATGCCATAACTGCCATGGCCTTTCAAGAAGCAGCCTCATTGTGGAGGCCTATTCAGCAGTTCTCTCAGTTCCCTAAGTCTGATATCAGGTTACCACCTTCATGGGAGCAGGGGGCCGGGCAGTGATCATAAGGGCCACACAGTTTATACTTCTCCCTTTTCTTGCTACATGGTGCCCTGACAACACTGCCTCATAGTAGCAACATACATTGCTCTGGTTCTAGGAAGTGGATTAGGGAAACGGTCCATTCAGTTGCCCTTATCTTATCTAAAAATCTTTTCATGTTCCACCCCTCAGAATATCCAACCAGTAGTTTTCACCCTCAGTTCCAGTTCACCTTTCCCCTTCTGCCTCACCTCCTGTGCAACTCCTTCTCAGGCCTTAACAGCAGCCATGGAATATTGGCAGTCTGTGTCTCCCCGGGTCTTGACATTGTCAGCAAATTGACTGCTTAAGAAACTTGAGACTTCAAAGTACTGGTTTTTGCAACCAACTGATTTTTTCCATCCCAATCCTTGAGGCTAGTCATACTGCCTTATCTGGGCTTTTCCCATTTCCAGGGTAGGTCTTAGCTCTGTGATACCTTGTTATGCTGGACCAGATTCCCTATTTTTTGTGCCAATTGTAGAGTGAACAATGTCAAGTGACCAGACATCTAACACACCAGGCTTGTGATAAAACCCCTGAGAATGAAGTGCTAGGTGAAAGAAGTACTACTCCACTGCCTGTTTCATCCTGGGCTAGGACCCAGGCATCTAGAAGGTCAAACATTGGACTCAGAAAAAGCATTCTGGCCCTGTACTGAGAAGGTATTGTGTTCTTTTTTTTTTTTTTAAATTTATTTTAATTGTTGTTCAAGTACAGTTTTCTGTCTTTTACTCCCATCCCTGGGCACCCTCTAGCCCTCCCTACCTCCCTCCCATTTCCACACCCCTCCCCACTAGTTTTTGTCCATGTGTCCTTTATATTTGTTCCTGTAAACCCTTCCCCCATTGCCCTGAAATTACCTCCCATCTCCCCTCTGGTCACTGTCAGCCTGTTCTATTTCAGTGTCTTTGGTTATATTTTGCTTGTTTGTTTGTGTTGTTGTTTAGGTTCCTGTTACAGGTGAGATCATATGGTATTTGTCTTTCACTGCCTGGCTTATTTCACTTAGCGCAATGCTTTCCAGCTCCACCCATGCTGTTGCAAAGGGTAGGAGCTCCTCCTTTCTTTCTGCTGCATAGAATTCCATTGTGTAAATGTACCATAGGTTTTTGATTCATTCATTTACTGATGGGCACCTAGGTTGCTTCCAGCACTTGGCTATTGTAAATTGTGCTGCTATGAACATTGGGGTGCATAGGTTCTTTTGATAGGAAAAACACCAGCACCTCTCTGTCATGACCAGGGCTCTGGATCTAAGCCTTGTGGTTGCAGATGTTGGATCAGTGGCTTGGTCTATCACCTCAGAATTCTTCCAGCATTGAGATACTTAAGCACTCAGCTGTAGCTGATTTCCATGGAGCTCAGCAAAAGGCTCGCTCCTTTCTCAGAGAGGACAGCCTGCAAGGAATGTCTCAGACAACTTTATTCTTAACTTTCACCCAATTTATTCCTTTGTATATTTTCAACATACAAATTTAAAGTTTTTTCATAATGCATAGATCTTCCACTTTTTGGATCTATTAGCTCTGTCAAAAATAGTAAGTTCTTAAATGACAATGGCCCACTTGTGCCTGAGCTCTAAAAACAACGTTATTTGTGATAAACATCTACTTTTCTTCTAGGAGTCTAGAATTTTGGTGCATGCCAAGCAGAGGATGCCTAATGTCCAGCTCCCAGTAAAAACCTTAGCAACTTGGTCCCTAATGAGCTTCCCTTGTACACAGCCCTTTGCACATGTTGTTACAATTCCAACAATGAGTTGTTTCCTCTGTGACTGCACTGGGATTGGATGCTTAGAAGCTCCCTCCTGATTTTCTCCAGACTCTGTCCATGCACCTTTTCCCTTTGCTGACTTTGCTTCATATTTTCTCCCTGTAATAAATCTTAGCCACCAGCACAATTATATTCTTAGCCTGATGGGTCATTCTAGTGAATCATCAAATCTGGGGATGATTTTGGGAACACCAGACACAGGGGTCAACCTGTATATTTACACTAAATGCAGTGGCCCTACCAACCAATTAACAGCTCCAACTGTCTCATTCCTGTGTCATTCTGTTCTCTCATTTCAAACATCCAAAGCTATTCTCATGTTTTGCAGCATCCTTCCCTATGTGCTGCTCAGTGATTTCTTTTCTCAGTTCAACACTTTGTCCTCCACATTTCAGAGTTGCTTCAAAATTTCTGGTCCACTGAGGGCACTCGTGGTTCTGCAACAATGATGTGAATTTATTTTTCAAAGAATAAATCTCTTTGTCACCTGTAAAAATGTGGGATTTGGGTATACTTGCAGGCACATTTTATGAATTGATAATCTGATCTCCTGGTCTTCTACTGTTTACCAGGTAAAATGGAAAGAAAAAATATTTCACTAGGACTGCCCACTCATATTTGCTTATTGTTTGCTATCAATTCATCTTAGCAAGTATTTATTTAGGAATCAGTGACAAGACAATGTACACAAAATATATATACATATTTACATGTGCGTACACACATATTTGTGTTTGCATTGTCATGTCTGCTTGATTTTGATTTTCGTTAGTTGTGTTTAATTACCACATAACATTTTAAACAACATATAGTGTTAAAATAATTGAATGTAAGGAAATAAGCACAAAAAAAAGGTCAGTTACCGTTAGAGGTTGACCTGCCTATTGGAGATAAAAATATAAAATTACTTATGAAAAACTGCAAATTCAACTGAACTTAACACGTATGTTGAATGTCAGTTCCACTGGTTAGTTTTGTAGATGATTTTAAGATATCATCCAATTTGTCTTTACAAGTGAGGTTTAGTCCAAAAAAATATTACAATGTACTCGCTCCCAAATCTACCTCTTTGTGAGAGGTTACTATGTTATTATAAAAACGCTCTGAAAATAGCATCTACCTTAGCTTAAATAAACTCTGTCAAAAATATTTTGATGAACTGACTGTGGTGTTCCTTACAGACTCCATACCCAGACTGCCCAGGCAGGAATCTGAATTTCACCATTACTAACTGTGCAGCACTGAGCTCAGAGCTCATGCTCTCTCAGCCTCCGTCCCCTCATCTGTAAAACTGACACAATAACTGTACTCCACAGAGTTGTTATGACAACTGAATATGTTAATGTGAGTAACGTGGTTGATGTAGTGCCTGAGAATATAAAGCATATGTAAATTTTAGTTATGATTATCATTTCCCAATGGCTAAGAAAACAGATTATATTCCACGTCAACCATTTACATTTGAGTGTCTTTAGGCAAGTCACACTGATTAACCTTCCTGGGCCTCGGTTTTATCCCCTACAAATTTAAGAGACTTCAAAGTTTCTACCTGGTTCTATAATAATTCCAAGTCTGTTAAGGAATTCTTTTTTTTTTTTTATTATTTAGAAACACTTTAGAATCAGAAGTCTTCTGATTCTTCTTTGAGCACTGAAGCCCAAAATTGATCCCCTATGCAACATTGTTTAATCACTCATTCACCATGATATTACTACATGTGAGTGTGTGTGGTTTTCATGCACCCCCCGCCCCCGGCCCCGGCCAGACAAGGACTTTAGGAACAAAAGGCTATTCTTTTCTCTGTGCACATAATAAATATTGATTCTTCATTTCATCATAACACATGTATTGAATAGATGACAAGTATCTTCTAACTAGGCATTGAGGGGAAAAAGTAAGTAACATTTGACTCCTGGTGGGGAGGGTTCATCAAAGAAACAATGGCATCTGCCAGTACTTCTGTCTGGGAGAAAACTGCCTCCCACCCAGGCTCTCTCCCTGAAGCCGGACAATTCAGTTCCTCCCTATATGTTTCTGATGTTTTTCAAGCTGCTGCCCCAGTGCTGGAGCTCAGAAGGAGTGAGTCCGAGTAAGTCTGTGCTGGCTCTTTAAGAGGAACTACCTGGGGCCCTGGCCAGGTAGCTCAGTTTATATAGTGTGGTCCTGATATACTGAGATTGTGAGTTTGATTTCCTAGTCAGGGCACATACAAAAATCAACTGATGAATACATAAATAAGTGAAACAACAAATCAATTTCTCCCTGTCTCTCTCTCTCTCAAATCAAATTTAAAAATTTTTTTAAGAAGAACTGCCTGAGACTCCAGATCTCCATCTCCCTCAGCCTCAATTCTTCTGGTTTTTACAATGAGAATTTATGGGGGACTTCTCCTCCCAGCACTGGAACCCTTGTGGGGGGAGGGGAGCTGGTGTGGGACTTGGAATCCCACTCCTCAGAGGGGATGTCTGCAGCTGATAAATCCCTCCCAACTTTTCTCTGCTACATGTGGATAAAACAGCCTGGTCTGTGTCTCTGCCCCCTTACCAGTCTCAATGTGGCTTCTCCTTTAAGTCTCTAGTTGTAGGACTTCTATTCAGTTAAGTTTTAGGTGGTTCTCAATAATGGTGTTCTGTTCAGTTATAACTTTGATGTGGTTGTGAGAGGAGGCTAATTCCACTTTTATCTACACTGCCATTTCTTGAACAGAAGTCTCCAAAGGAATGTGTTTTAAATGTCCCAAAATGTCATCACAGAAAAAAAGATCTCATTGTACCATTGTTCTTTGAAGCAGATCTTTGATGTATCTAATATTTAGGGTATTGCAAAGCAAACAGAAAAAAAGAATTCAATTTCCTGATCTCAAAGAATTCATTATAGTAAGCCAGCCAATGAAATATAATTATAATATGGTGTGATGAATGCAATAATAGAAGATGGAGGGATCCACATACTTGAATGGTTCACAGAAAATTATTTTTCAGAAGAAACATGAAACTAGGTCTTGAAAGATGAGTAGCAATTCCACAGATGAAACTAAAAATGAAATGAAATGGTCCATCTGTTGTAACATATTTCACACATACATGATGGAGTGGTTGTAGCAAGTTTTTATTTATTATATTGAGGTTGGCAAGGCTTTGGTTTCCCTGAAGCAAGTGGACATCCCTGATGTCAATTATCTGAGGGAGAGATGGACCTTCAATATCTTTCTCTTCCTCACATGACCGATTCATCACCAAATCCTATACATGTTACCTCCTTTTTTCCTGAATCTGTTTACTTATCTATATATGAATTAACTCCATCCTGGGCCCAGCCACCATTATCTATCACCTGGCCCATTACAATAGACTCATAGCCAGTTTTACTATATTTGCTACTGCCCTCCTACAATATATTCTTCAAACAATGGTTTAAATGATTATTAAAAAATAATCATGGCCCTCCCCCACCCTGAATAATGCAGACCAAAAGCCATTAATTAGCTGCTGCGGGCCGTGTCAGAGTCCAACCAAGGTGAGGAGTTCGTCCACACTAGGCAGAGGCAGAGGGATGGGGGTGTGGGTGAGTGCATGTTAGAGCCCTTTCAGGGTGTCCCTGTAAGAGGGCAGCCTGGCACACGTTGGAACTTTTACAAAGTAGTGGAGCACCTGCAAGAGAACATCCGAGTGTCAAGTGTGAGAACCCAAGCAGGATGAAGAGAGCAACTGCACAGGAGAGGGGCTAGAATCAACAGTGGGAGATTGGTGACATATGGGGGGATTGAAAGTTAAGTACATACATAGCAAGGATTATGGGAACCAGGTTTCTCATCGTCAGGGAAAGGAGCTACACATACGGAAAGGAGAAAACTAGAACGAATTGAATGACTCCTGTAGCATTATATTGTAATCAGAAGTTTGAGTGTAAACTCATAGTTTCATATATATGTAAATATGAACCTGTGTGTGCACACATATGCCCTACCTCAAGCTACTGAGACGGCATGGAAGTAACAGCATGCCAAAAGCATGGAGCATGCCTAACACCTACAACGTGCTATCTAAATATCGTTCTACAAAAGAACCCTATACTCTGACACTGAAAACAATGTCACGTCAGTCGAGCTTTCCTTTTTTCGCAAAATTTCCCCTTTCTGCCCCACCCACCCACCCACCAACCAACCAAAAAAAAAAAACTCTGTAGCTCGCCTCCCCTTTAAGAACAGGATCACAGAAAAATCTCAGCCGAAACCCACCCACCCCCCGGGGAGGGGTTCCCGTCACCACAGCAACGGGAGCAGGAAGAGGCGGGATTCCTGGTCCTGTGTCTGGCGCATGGCTATCACCAGTCCCCAAACTTTGCGGTTATAGTGTGTCGCTTAGCTCCGGGTTGAAACCGGACCCGGATTCCGCGCCAACCGCCACGTCAACCTAAACCTGCACCACCCTCCCCACCCCACCGCCTCACACATGAGCCCCGTGACCGGTCCTCCCGGCCGAGCTGTCCACGCCTTTCCCACAGTGCCCCGCGCCAGGCCCCGCCCCTGCTCGCCTTGGAGGCGGCGCAGGAAGCCGACTGGAACTGGCTGCTCTCGCTGCTGCCGGAACCGCTTAACCTCCCCTATCCCGAGCGCTGCTGCCCGGCTTTCGGAGAGAGCGTGCTTCCCTCCCACACGCACAGCTGCGCTTGGCCGGGTAGGGTCAGCCGTGGGAGATTGAGGATGGGGGAGTAGCTGCTGGTGGCGACCCCGCAACACCGAGGTGGGCATGGGCCGGGACCCTATTGGAGCCTGCGGCTTCCCAGGCCCTCTTTGAAGGGAGGGCAGAACTGCGGTGCGCCTGAATTTGAACCCTCTTCACTTGGCGTCTGGTTTACCGTGTTCTTGCTCCCTGTCTTGCCCCGTGTTACCCTTCTTCAGGCCAGTGGTTCCCCGCCTCTTGATTCATTTTCTCACGTTAGCTTCAGTTATTAGGTCTCCTTTCTCCCCTCTCTGTCCTAAGACTTCACACACCAGGAACACTTGACTGTCTCTGTAGTCCCCTATCTCCATCTTTTCCCTCTCTCCGCACCCCGTTTTAGAGTGATGGTTGCAAGAGGTGTTCATATTGCATTTACCTGCAGCTTCGACCTGTCCCCACAGCTCGGCAGAGAGCAGGTCGTTCACACCCACGCTGAGAACTGCTAGGCGGGGAACACCACTGGACCCAAAGTGGTGTTTGTGATCTATTCTCTGGTTTTCCCTTGTCGTCTTCTGGTCTGGATATTCACTAATATCCATCACTATATTTTACAAAGGTATTTTTAGTAGCATGAAAAGGAGGGATTAGAAATGAGCCAAAGACCATTAACAGGTAAGGACAAAAAAAATTAAATGGACGTTCAGGTTTAAATGAAGAAAGAACCTGAGGATGCTAGGAAGATTAGGTTTTTTCCAAGTATTATGAGATACTTGGAAGTAAAATACACAAGTTTAAATGCTGTCTGATCTTATTTTTGCACTACCCAGGTGAGCATGTCAAAGTAACTGATTCCCTTCTCCTTTTTTCTTTTTATATATGTATTTCCAACTAACATAAATGTGCAGTAAAGTTACATTGTTTGCAATTATTCCATTTTTTTAAATAGTGTCTACTTAAATGTAATGTAAGCACCTTCTGAGAAAATACTGGAGGAAAAGGGCCTTCTGTGTAAGTTGTCTATTATAACAATAAAAATTCAGTGCCCTGTTTGGAAGGTTATGTGAAAATACAGACCTTTTGGAAGGTCTGTGCTTCCTTCTAGTACCCCCCGCCCCCTCCCCATCAAAGGATATTTTCTCCAAGTGAAATCTGATTAAAATGAAAAGTGAACAGTGTCCCAGGGTTGAAGAAGTAGCCCAGAAGGAAGCGGTGTTAAAAAGGGCAGTGCTTTAGCTGGATAAGAAAAAGGAAGGAAACAGTCCATTCTCCCCACAACGCTCCCCCCTGTTCTCGCTGTTATGTTCTGGTGCTGATCAGAATAAATTGCTGAGTTTGTTTTATAATAGTTCTAGCTAGATTTTTCTATCTTGAGTGACTTCTTAAATCTGGATACCTAGATATGAAAGCAGCGAAAGGGGCCCCTAGAGAATAGGGCTTGGGCACTCACCCAGATTTGGCATTTAATGGAGATTATACTGCTAACCATGTTATTTAATAAATAGTTTTATTGTTGGGTTTTTGGGGGTTTTTATGTATTTTTAACTACTTGGTTTTTTCTCTTTAGATTAACAGTTGAGAGACAATACTATGATGTTTGAGTCACCCTTGGAGTAATTGGACAGAACTTCTCAGTCTTGCAAATTACATCAACTGGAACCAGCAGTGTTTCTTAATGTTCACTTAAATCAGAACTTGATTAAGGAAAAAAATGGGAGTCTGGTTAAATAAAGATGACTATGTCAGAGACTTGAGAAAGGTCATTCTCTGTTTTTTAATAGTGTGTATGGCCATTTTAGTTGCCACAGATCAGGATTTTTACAGTTTACTTGGCGTATCCAAAACTGCAAGCAGTAGACAAATACGACAAGCTTTCAAGAAGTTGGCATTGAAGCTTCATCCTGATAAAAACCCGGTAGGTAAAAATTTCTTTTAAACATACCTGATTAATGTATTTTAGTAACTTTTGATATTTACCCAAATTATTTTAAATAAGTGCTCAAAGTGCCTAAGAACAATCACATTTCAACCTAAAATCAAAATTCAACCTAAGTACTGAAAACAAAGTTCTTGTTTAAAACGGTATAAAGGAATGTCAGTACCAAAAATACAATTCCCACTTAATTTGAAAACGAAATTTCCAACAGTTCTATTATAGATGTCAACCCCAAAGCAGACAATATCTGTGAAGTTTTCTTAGTACAGTACGTTAAAATCAAGTATTTTAGAGTGGTAAAATATACATATATATTTCCTTAGAACTTAGTATGCCTTACTAAAAATGGCAGTAATAGCATGCTAATAATAGCATGCTTCAACTTTTTCTATTTTCTCCCATGCACAAATCTAATACCAGAGTCAGGACGTATTATAAATAAAGCTTGAGAACTGTCAAATCAAGTTAATTTCAATCATAACATTTTGTTGTGTATCAAATAATGTAATCTTTCAAAAATAGTTTTAAATATTATGGTATTTTTATAAACCATCTACTTAATTTTTTATTGAGATTTGATACTTGTCAAGGAGAGATATGGTTATAATTTTCTATTTTCTATATAGAGTTTAAACATAGGATAATTTTCTTTGCATAAAACTGAGCACTAGATTCAATATTTTTCTAAAACTCTTGTTACATAGTAATCTTTCTTTCAAATCTATATTGTGCTCTTTTTAGGTTTTTTAATTTTTTTTTATTTTTCTTTAAAATTTCAGAATGAGATTTTTTTGTTTCCATATGAAAGGTGTACACCTTCTACAACTAAGTATCATTTAGATGAAAGCATTGTTTTAAAAAACAATTCTTTGATACAGTAACAAATAAGGAATATTTCCAATCCATTTTAGTTGTTGCTCTGATACTAGTTTTTATCATCTGATGGATTGGGGTACATACTTTTTTTTTTTTAATCCACAGCTGAGCACATGCTAATTGATTTTAGAAAGGGAGGTAGAGGGAGAGAGAAAAACATCAATCAGTTGCCTCTTGCACATGCCCCAACCAGGGACTGGGACTGAACCAGCAACCTCAGCATGTACCCTGATCAGGAATCAAACCCACAGCCTTTTGGTTTATAGGATGATGCTCCAACCAACTGGGCACACTGGCCAGGGTGCAGCACTTACTTTTTTTAGTTAATATATTAGTTTAACCTCAAATAGAAAAATAACCTCTTCGTAATTGTTTTAGGGGTAACACATAATGCATAACAATACTAAGCATTTCTAAGTTTGTTTTTTCTCAGTTGCATTTCTTAGAAGGAATGACTTACATTGTATAACCATATCTATCCTTTTGAGGCATCAGTTCTCATTTCTCTTTTACTTTTCTTATGTTTTGGACTGCAAATATTTAAAAATCCTTTTTTAATTTCAACCCATGATAACCCACTTCGTTTTGTACTACTACTCCTTACCTTGGTATCTATTCTCCCAGAAATTTCAGGATTAAATTAAATCTAGATACAGGTTCTGTAGATACTTGATTTTGTTTCTGAAACAACTGTTATATCTAATATTTTTTAATAGAATAACCCAAATGCACATAGTGATTTTTTAAAAATAAATAGAGCATATGAAGTACTCAAAGATGAAGATCTGAGGAAAAAGTATGACAAATACGGAGAAAAGGGACTGGCAGATAATCAAGAAGGAGGCCAGTATGAAAGCTGGAATTATTATCGTTACGATTTTGGTAAGATAATACAATATTCCTTATGAAGTTCTTGTTTTTTATTTAAGTAAATTTAGAAAATTAATTCTGTTCCCCGGTTATGTAGTTAATGTGTGTTACCTTGACTCTTTAATGTAACTCGGGAGTGGAATTCAAAAGAAAAGCTGTGTGGTAGCTGTGATGTACACAGATCTGAAGGTGTTTAATCCATAATCTTGTTAAATGTTTTTAAAATAAGGATTTCAATTTAATTGAAAAATATGTTCATTAGAAGTTAAATATTGAAGCCTTTAAGATTTTTTTTAGGGTGTCATATTTTCCAAGAAAGGCTAAAGTTTCTTTTAAATTTATTGTCACTTCAGTAGAAAGCCATCATTAATGATGGTACAGTGTTGACAGCAACAAGAAATGAGGCAAGAGCAGAAAGAGTAAACAAGTTAAGAAATCAAAGGACCGAGAAAGTACATACAGGTATCAAGGCAAGAGAGACCATTTAGGTACCCAATAGTTGTCTCTTAAATGATTAATTAACCTCAAATGCAGGTAAAGAACTGAAGTATGCTTTTATAGTAGACTAAATAAAATATTTTCAGTTTATAGCTATTGTATTTGTTTCTCGAGACTAACTTTGTTTTCAAAGCATTATTTTTAGGTATATTCACTACAGTGTGATAATCTGTATCAGGTGTCAGCAGTTATCATTGCACGGTCTAAATCTAGCCTACCACCTGTTTTGATAAAGTTTTATATTTTATTTGGATTTACAAATTGGAGGCAAGACCGTTCACTATCAAAAGGATTACAACTCATTTTATTATGATACTGGCTTTACTGCAATGGTCTAGAACCAAACCCCCAGTGTTTCTGAAGTATGCCCATAAGTTATGTTTATTGATTTACATATTGTCTGTGGCACAGATGGCAAACACAAGGCCCTCAGGCTGAATCCGGCCCTCCACCTTCTTTCTACCCAGTGGAAGTGCTGAGCTCTCACTTACCTGCTAAGGAGTGGTTACATTTATATATTCGACCCTTTGAAGGCAACCCCAAGGCTGATGTGGCCCCCTGTGAAAATGAGTTTGACACCCCTGCTGTATGGCTTCTTTCACTCTTCAGGGGTAGGGTTGAGTAGTTGTGACAAAAACCATATGTCCCACGAAGCCTGAAATAATTACTAACTGGCCTCTATTGAAGAAGTTTGCTCACCCTTGGTCTATATCACTATTATTTGGATATTTTATAATAGTAATGCAAAATGTCGCTTTGGTTTTGATTGTTATGGTAAATAAAATTTATATTTACTTAATAAGTTTGTCTCTAACTAAATATTTTAATTATAAGGCAGTTGTAGAATATAATTTTAAGTGATACCACTTAAGAAAACATAATTGAAAAGTAAATGAAGTCTGTATTTTAGTTAACAGTAATGTACCTGTGCCAATTTCCTGGTTTGGATATTGTACTAAAACTGTATATCATGTCACCATTAGAGGAAGCCAGATAAAGGGTACAGACAGCCTGTACTGTTTTTACAACTTCCTGTGAGTCTATAATTGTTTCAAAAATTAAAGTTTAAAAAATCATAATAGAAACGTTCTGTGAAGATGAAATTTCGTGAATTTAGGAACCCCACAAACACACCCATGACTGTCCATACCAAAAACTAGTATCTGGATCACTCTTTAAGTGTATCATCAGTCAGCGTTCTCTGTGCTCCTTGCTTTTCTCTTAGTTGTTGCATATTTTTCCGCTCTGAGATTTAGTATAGTAATCTGATTTTGAAGATTAAAACAAGAGTAAATAACCTATTTTTATGTGGAAATTTAATGATGAAGTTTTAATTTTATAATTTTTATATACTTTTAAAAATTAGGTATTTATGATGATGATCCCGAAATCATAACATTGGATAGAAGAGAATTTGGTAAGTTTATGGGCATACAATTTTCTAAAACTAGTCCAGATGAAAATCTTGTCTAAAACTCTTGAGGACAGTTGTATTTAGATTGTAGATTTTTTTATTTTTGCAAGGTTATCTGATATATATATGTTAAAAAGTGTTCTATAACCATAATTAAGATTTTCACATTATTTATTTTACTATCATGATCAACTTTTTTTCCATTGTCTCAGTGAAATTTAATGACTTTCCTATACAGTAGCTGTTATTACAGTTATTCCTCACCTTTTACAGGTGAGGAAATGAAGTCTTGGAAGGGCTAACTAAGCAACATCCTCAACATTCTATTGTGTGGAGGTTGCGTGAGATTGACAAATTTGAAATTACAATGAACCAGTATCATTCTTTGTTGTACATAAGTGCTTTCCAAATTATTAAAAGACTTTTACAAGACTTCAGAGTATGTTAAGTGAATGAAGCCTAAAACAAAATTGTATATGTAGTATAATGCAAACCATGCAAATGTTATACACGCATATGCATAGAAGATAAAAGTTAGGTGAGAACAAAGTTGCCACCATTCCATCTGGTACCTCTTAATACTACTCTTCATGTTAACTATATACTAAGACAAGCTGAGGCTGAAATTTTAGTTGAAGAAGCTGAGGGAAAATGGCACAGATGATAGTATTATTAGTTTGTATTTATATAAATATCACATTAGTCTACTTGGTTGAGGGTCTCTTTGTTACTAGTTGTTTCTATTGGCCTGGGTTGCTTAATGTTATCTTTTGTTTATCTAATTATATAAATTAGATTACCTTGAAGTTATATATGTTATATGAAGTTATTTTAAAGTTAAATGTGTTTTGTTCCTCCAGAGAGGAGTTGTGCTTTCTTCTGGTTGGGTCACTAACAGTCTTAGGTCAGCTTTACCAAACAGAGTAAAATGATTTAAAAGCTGAACTTTGGATTTTAAGAGGAATAGTCATTTTCCAGTTCATCTTTATTTATAAGACCTTTACTTACGTGAACCTGAACTCCATTTTTGTCCCTCTATCCTTATAAATCTATTGAAAGCTCTGTTCAGTTTTTACACATCAACCCCCTCGTCTAGAGGTGGCAGATGTTGGTCCTCTGATTTCTACCTCCTCCCATACCCTGGCCCCTTAATTCTTCACTACATTGGTAACTTTCATGCTTTCAACAGAAATCTTTTATTTTTTATTCAGTTCTGTAGTTGTGGGCAGGCAGTTAGTCCTAATTACATAGTTTACTTTTATCAGGAGTGGAACTCTAGATATATTCATCAGTAGTATAGAAGAGAAACTGATTAGTAAACTCTCTGAAAGCCTTAAAAATATTCTCATCAGACATCGTTTCAAGATGGCAGAGTAGGTAAAGGCTGTCTTTGCCTTCTCCCACAACCATATCAAAATTACAATTAAATTATAGAACAAGCACCCTTGAGAACCTGAAGGCTAGCCTTACAACTAAGGCTATAAAGAAGCCACCTTGAGATTGATAGGAGGGGTGGAGACATGAAACAGGCTAGCACTACACTTGCACGTGGTGATTAAAACTTGGGAGGGATATTATGGCTGCAGAGATCCCCACTGAGGAGCAGTGGGTTCCAGCCTCACACTGGGCTCCCCAACCTGGGGCTCCAGTGCCAAGAAGAAGAGTCCCTACAACAGCTGGCTGTCAGAATCAGTAGGGATTATACCTGGTGAGGCAGAGGGCTACTTTAGACCCAGGCATACTCTTAAATGAGCCCAAGCACAGACTCCATCCCTCACAAATACTCAACATAAGCTCTAGGGAAGGCATGTACTGGGAGGAACTGAAGTGTCAGGCCTCAGGGAAAGGGTTGGATGGTTAGTTCTCTCCTGAACTACAATGCTGGTGTGTGCCATTGCTCTGTTTTTAAGCCCTTCCCCCACATAGCCTACAGGCACAGGTAACCACTAAATCTAAGTCTTCCTTAACACGGCTAACACCACTGCCCTACCCTTATGATCCTCTGAAATCCTGCCCCACCCAATTCATGTGCCCAGAACTTCTTTTGGAGGCTAAGCCATACAAGCTGCAGACCGGGCCCTTGTTGCTGACTTCCCTAAAATCTATCAGAGATCCACAGACTCCAAACAAGCAGTGGCTGGCCTCAGCATGCCATGCACATGTTGCTAAGTGGATCCAAGCCCAGGATTAGTGTCAGCCAGCCTTGGTTCACAGCATAATTACTTCCAGGCACCTCCATGCTCAACACAGGCACTTACCAACTGCAAATCACTTTGTAGCTCCTACCAGGTGGTCCCAAGGCAGCAGCTGACCTTGGCCTGATTGGAGCCCCACCAGAGCGCCCCCCCGCAACCAACACATCTGGTGGCCAGCTTCAGACCACACCAGAGCATCACATAATTAGTACTATAAAAGATGCACTCAAAGGGTGAACTCAGCAGGCATCACAGTCCTGCTAAAGCAAATCCTACTCAGTGGGGTCAGCCCCTGCACAGCAGCCTGCCTGCTATAGTCACAGCCAGTACTCCCTACCATTCAGCTGGGGTCAATTCCACCAACTGGCATGCCTACAGTAATCAAGGCTCAACTATAACAGGAGAGCACACACAACCCAGGAACACCCCTGGAGCACCTGGCACAGGTGAACAGAGAGATTACACCGCTGTGCTCCACAGGACTCCTGCTACATAAGGCCATGCAGTCAAGATTGCAAGACCTAGCAGACCTACCTAATAAGTAGAAACAACCACAGGGAGACAGCCAAAATGAGGAGACAGAAAAACAGGTCCCAAATGAAAGAATAGGACAAAACTCCCAAAAAAGAACTAAACAAAATGGAGTCAAGCAATCTACCAGATTATATACACTGATAATAAGGATGCTCAATAAACTTAGGGGAAGAATAGGTGATGTCAGTGAGAACATCAACAAAGAAACATGAAAGGAGGTAGAAAATAAAGAATCAGTCAGAAATGAAGAATACATTAGATAGAGTCTAGAACAGATTACGTGAAGTTGAGAATTTGAATCAGCAATTTGGAAAACAAGATAGCAGAAAACACCTGATCAGAACAGTAAAAAATAAAAAAGGATAATTTATGAGTCCTTTGGGCCAACATCAAGCATAACATTCTCATCATAGGGGTATCAGAAGAAGAGCAAGAACAAAGGATTGAAAACCTATTTGAAGAAATGATGACTAGAAACATCCCTAACCTGCCAAAGGAAATAGACATACAAATTCAGGAAGCACAGAGCCTGAAACAAGATGAATCCCTAAAAGTCTCATACCAAGACATTAAAATGTCAGTGGTTAAAGACAGAATCTTAAAAGCATCAAGAGAATAGCAGTTAGTGACCCACAAGGGAACTCCCATAAGACTCTACTAATTTCTGAACAGAAACTTTGCAGTTCAGAAGGGATTGGCACAAAATACTCAGTGATGAAAAGCAAGGATCTGCAACCGATTGCTGTGTTCAGCAGTGCTATCATTTACGATTGAAGGAGAGGTAAAAAGCTTCCCAGACAAGACACAGCTAAATGAGTAAATCACTAACAAGCGAGTTTTAGTAGAAATGTTAAAGGGACTTCTTTAAGAAGAAAAAAAAAAAAAACTGTGAGAAAGAACATATCTCAAAGGAAAAAAATTCTCACAGACAAAAGCAAACACATAATAAAAGCAGTGGATCAACCAACACTAAAGCTAGTACAGAAGGCTAAAAGGCAAAGTAAGAAAATCATGTGTAATTACAACAGTGAAGTAAGGAATACTCACAAACATGCCAGAAAAGTAAAAAATAATAAATGCATAAATGTGGAGGGGATGAGTAAAAAATTGTAGTGATTATAGAATGCATTTAAACTTAAGCAACCACCAACTTAAAATAGACTTACAAATATAGCTTGGTATATATGAAACACATGATAAGCACAAACCAAAAATCTAAAGAGATATACATGGAGGAAAGAGGAATCCAACACAACACTGCAGAAGTCATCAACAAACAAGGAAGCGAGTAAGAGAATAAAGGAAAAGAGAACTACAAAAACAATTCAAAAAATAAAATGGCAATAACTACATACCTATTCATAACTACTTTAAATGTAAATGGATTAAATGTTCCTAGCAAAAGATGAATGGGGTGGTGGTGTGAGAGGCTGCAGCTTCGGTAAATTGTTTTGGAAGGCTCTTTCAGTGCCCTTGGCTGTTTCAGGATGGGTGACTTACGAGCTTACCTGCTCACACCCTGCTGAGCCTTCAGTAGTTTTGGACCCAAAAGGTCATAACCTCCATGCCACACCCTCCCCACGCAACTTGCTCTCACCCCAGGCAACATGTTTGTTTCCCTGGATGAAGAAATTCCTCAAAGGGAAATGTTTTGCCCATGTGGAAGAGGTGAAACAATAAAACAGAAGCACTAAAAGGCTTCAAAATTGACAAGTTCAAAAACTTTTGAGCAGTGGGAAAAAATGTCTCAATAGGTGTATCGAATGGAGAGTACTTTGAAGGTGACTGAAATTTAAACATGTAGAATGAATACACAATTTTTAACAAATAAATTCCGCGTTCTTTTATGTATCCCTTCATATACAATGGAGTATTACTCAGCCATAAAAAAAGTCTTATAACTTGCAACAATACAGATGTACTTAAAGGGTACTGTGCTAAGTGAGATAGGTCAGACAAAGACAAATACCATGATTTCATTTACATGTGTAGTTGTGTATTTTAGAAGCCAAAAAATTGCATTTTGAAATACATTTGTTGTATTCTTAGTCATTGGGTCATGCAAAAATATCCATTCATATTTGATAATAAAATATTAAAACATTTTAATCTTATTATTCAACAGTGGAAAATGAGTAAATATGTTAAGATCTGTATGAAATCAAAGTACCAAGAGAGGAGATATATTTACTGTAAACAAGGTTTTGTGTCAAATTAGGTGCCATTCAGATTTTTGTTATGCATCATATATTTAAGATTTACAAAGAGTAATACCATATTTAATTACTGCTCTTTTCATGTGTAAATAACCACCTCATTACTTGTTTATAGCTTATGAAATGCCCTATTTCTATTAATGTTGGCACTGTCTGTTAAGATTTTATCTAAATTAGTACCAGGTAATAGTCTAAGTCAGCATGGCAATTATTTCAATCACCTAGGCAGAGTTACCTATTTGCCAGACTTTCTAAACATTGGCAAGGAACAGCAGATAAAATCCTAAACTTCACACTTTGTAATATATGGGTTAACTGTTCTTCCTACAGGTTTGTGTGTCTTGTGATTGAAATGTAGGTAAATATTGAGTCCTACACATGTTACAAATTAACCTGAATCAGTTACACATACTTAGAATAGTATGCCTGTTTTGAGTCTTACTATGCTTACTATAACCTATGAAAATTTTATTTAAAAATGAATTTTAAATAAACTAATTTTAATGTGGAACTATATGCAAACTTTAAACAAGAACATATGTCTTCACCTTTTTATCTTAAATGTTGGAGCATATCCTTACAGTGTTAGAATTTTTAGATGAAAAAATTTTGTTGATTTGCATCAGGTTATAACATATGGTTATAACATACAATGTACTGTTGGCTAGACATTACGTGGTATTCAGATCTGCTATTTCACCAAATATGTATTTATGCTTTGAATTGTTAAAAATCTTTAATACTTTTCATATAACCCGGTTTTTCATAGCAAATGTCTTAAGGGCAAAGACTGCATTGAATCCCAGAGTCTTTACTAGTATGGTGTAGGTCTCTAATCTCATTCTTTCAGTATTTGAAGTAGCTGTCAGAATTGATTGACCACGTGTTTAACCTGTGTTGCCCATAGTAGAACAGCTTAAATCTCAGTCTTTCTTGGTGTTTCTCTTCATTTCTCTCATCTACACAAACTTTGTGAGGTTTACTATTGCATCCTTTCTTTTTATAGCTTCCTGGTGACTGTATTAAGCAGTTCATGTATGAGCTTCGAATAGAAGATATTATTTGACAGTTGCAATATGTTTTCTTATAGAAAGAAAATGTACAGAAAATAATTTATAAAGGCAGTATGAAAGATGTATGGCTAACTTTTTTTCTTTCTTATCTCAACAAAAATTTTTAACCAAAATACGACAAACCTTCAGTAAATAGTTCTAAGTTGTCTTGGTTTCATGTACTTTTAGATGCTGCTGTTAACTCTGGGGAACTGTGGTTTGTGAACTTTTACTCCCCAGGATGTTCGCACTGCCATGATTTAGCTCCCACGGTATGTATTTTTTACATCCTGATTATTAAAGTTTTGTTATTTCTGGTTGATCTGTTGAGATTTTTAATATATTTGGGTATTTCTGTTAATAGCAATTATAACAGAAATAATTTTATTTTCACATATTTATGGTTTTTATTTGCTAATATAGTCTCCTTTAAGAATATATAGTTTGAAGAGTGTTCAAGGAAAGAAAAATGGTCTTATCAGAAAAATACTTATGTTTTCTTTTTATTCTCTGTCTCTCATAGTGGAGAGACTTCGCTAAAGAAGTGGATGGATTACTTCGAATTGGAGCCGTTAACTGTGGCGATGATAGAAGGCTTTGCCGAATGAAAGGAGTGAACAGTTATCCCAGCCTCTTCATTTTTAGGTCTGGAATGGTAAGGGATAAAGTTAGCATTTCTTAAATTTGTGGACCTTGATAACAAGGAAAAGACGAGAAAACACAATATGTGAATTTGTAGAATGTTTTGATATTTAAGTCTTATTTTAGGTGCCATCTAACTAGGCTCTAGTTATAAAAAACATTTTGGATACATTAGATGCCATTTGAGTTGACCCACAATAACATGGAGGTTGGGGGCACCTCAAAAAAATGGCATGTAGTCCTGACCAGTGTGGCTCAGATGGTTGTTCATCTTTCCTCCAAGCAGAAGGTCTCTGGGTTTGACAGCTGGTCAGGGCACATGCCTGGGTTGCAGCTTTGGTCCCCAGTTGAGGCACATGGTAGAAGCAACTGATTGATGTTTTTCTCTCACATCGATGTTTCTCTCCCTCTGAGTCTCCCTCCCTTCCACTGTCTCTAAAAATGAATAAATAAAATTTTTAAAAAAGACAAAAATGCATGTAACTCAAGTGGGCACTGCACATACACAGATTCCCAACCTCCAATTGACCCTTCAACAAAAGGGGTTTGAACTGTGGATATTTAAACTGAGCAGGCCAATTGAAAAAGTTCCCAATATAAGTAGACCCATGCAATTCAAACCCACATTATTCAATGATCAGCTGTACTTTCAAAATTAAATGTTTGCCAATTTCATTTTCTGTTTTAAAGAATATCACGTAACTGCCCTGACTGGTATGGTTCAGTGGGTAGGGTGTCGTCCTCGCTGGTTGGATTCTTAGTCAGGGGACATGCCTGGTTTGCTGATTTGGTCCCATGGCTCGGTCACATGTGAGAAGCAACCAGTCAGTGTTTCTCTCCCTCTCTTTCTCCCTCCCTTCCCTTCTAAATAACTAACTAAACAAATAAAATCTTTCTCTTAAAGAATATAATGTAACCAATATGCATAGTCTACTTTGTAATTTACAAAGTATTTTATAGGTATTGTCTCATTGAATATAAAGTTAGGATATCCCTTTCTTCCAGTCTTAAGTGACGAAACTGATAAGTATTAGGAATAGTATTATTAAAATGTCTTCCATGAATCTATATAATCAAGAATATCAGCATATCATTTGGAAATAACTATACATTTGAGAGACAGATCTTACTGTATTATTTGAAATAATGTAGAATCAAAAGTATTTGGTATTAGTGGGTTGTAAAAAGAAAAAGTGAAAACTGTTTCTCTTTTTATTTAAAAAAATAGGCTGCAGTGAAATACCATGGTGACAGATCAAAGGAAAGCTTAGTGAGTTTCGCCATGCAGCATGTTAAAAGTACAGTGACAGAATTATGGACAGGTAATTTATTTTCTTAATTTGTTTGATTTTCAAGGCTACTTTGAAACTGATGTTTTAAGTTTTTCACTGGCAATATTAATATTTTGGTCATAATACTGTAATTTTAAAATATTTTTCCAGGCTTTTTGAAAGGGAATTGTGTTATTTGATCTCACCTCTACTAAGTAGTGGGCATTTAACAAATGAATTGTATGTGTACAGAAACTAAAACAATTAAGATATGGGAACTAGATATGAAATGAAAAGGCAAATTTCAAAGTGCAACTAAATGTTTAGTAAACTAAAGTGTTTTATTGCTTTTAAGTATAATATATTGGGCAGTAAATATCTATCCAGTTTAATTTTTAACTTTAAAAACTCTTCTAATATTAAACTTTTAATTTATCAAGTGATTTTAGGTGAGTTATTTAACTGGTCTGTATTACCCATGAAATGATGGTATTCACATCTAAAGAGATGCTTATATCATTCATTTAAGACCCGTTATATCTCTGAAACTATGTTAAATACTAGGGCTTCAGTAATAAAATATATAATCTTTGCCTTTGGGACCTCATTATTTTAGCAAGGAAGACATTAGCAAACCATTAAAATTTAACATAGTAACTATCATACTATAGAGGTAAGCTAGGGAATCTGAAGGATATGCAGACTCAGGTGGGGAAAAGAGGAAAGGTTAGAAAGTACTACTGGGATGAAGTCAGACCCAAGCAGTCATGAACAAGAAGAGGAAGCCTTAAAGGCTCGCCGTGTATTTGGGAAATTGACAGTACTTCATGAATCTAACAAAAGGATGAGCAATGCCCTGGAGTAGCATGGGGGAAAACAGGGCTCACTGAATGGTAGGAAAAGCTCAGATCATGAGGGGCCTTTCTTACCAATTTCAGTTTCTTAATGAAATCGTGAATTTAGATTGTACATGATGGGAGAGCCAGTGAATGAAATTGACATACTTAACATGATTTTTAGGAAATCCTGAATACTAAAGAGTGGATTGGAAGAGGGTGAGATTAGAAGGGAAAAATCATATAGAAAACTGTTGTCATTATTGAGTAATAAGTAGTGATCAGAAATTTGTTTTATTTTCTTTTAAGGAAATTTTGTTAATGCCATACAAACTGCTTTTGCTGCTGGTATCGGCTGGCTGATAACTTTTTGTTCCAAAGGAGGAGGTAATTTTATTCATTATTTTGTTATGATGAACAGACCATGACATAATTTTTAAATGACAATCTTTACTTTTTCATCTTTATTGAGATATGATTGAATAGTATTGTATAACTTTAAGGTGTCAACGTTTTGACTTGATACACTTACAAAAATGATTCCTGGCATAGCATTAGCTAACACCTCCATCCTGTCAAATAACTGCCGTTTCTTTTTTGTAGTGATAACAGTTATTATCTACTCACTTAGCAACTCTCAAGCATATAATACACTATTACTAGCTGTAATCACTATATGCTATATATATTGGATCCCCAGGACTTGTTAATCTTATAATTGGAAGTGTATACCCTTAGACTAGGTGACCATCTTTAGCATGCTTCTCTAATTAATTATTCAGTACTTCAAACTACAATTTATACACAATGTTGTAATATTTTATTTAAAAAATACTTACCTCTTTTATTATTTTACACATAAGAGGTGCATATTATGTGTATAGAATGAGACTTGGACTGCATATCTACCTAGTAAATAAAGGTTTCACTATTTACCAGTAGAGCTTAATACATCGCCTAAAAATCAACGTGGTAGTCTGGGGAAAGGCAAATGAAAGTATAGACTTAAAGCTGAGCTACCTGCTATTTTTTCCCTCTAGATTGTTTGACTTCACAGACACGTCTCAGGCTTAGTGGCATGTTGGTAAGCATCAGTTATTTTGTAAAACTACATAGCCATGTTAAAAAACACATTTTAAAAGATTCCAAATATTTTCTTTGGTAGTCTCTTGAACACTTACTTATTTGTCATCTTTCTTGTTTTCTGATAAACATATTCATAGCTGTAGGTTTCTAACTAATTAACTATGTTCAATATATTTTTAAAGTATATTTCATTAATTATGCTATTACAGTTTTCCCAATTTTTCTCCCTTTATCCCCCCTCTACCCTGTACCCTCCAACCCTCCAACATTCCTTCCCCCTTAGTTCATGTCAATGGGTTGTGCATATAAGTTGACTTCTCTGTTTCCTATACCATTTTTTACCCCTCCCTGTCTATTTAATGCTTACCAATTATGCATCTTCTTCCATGTACCCTTCCCCCATTCCTCCCTTCCCCCTCCCCACTGAAAACCCTCCATGTGATGTCCATTTCTCTGATTCTGTTCCTGTTCTAGTTGTTTACTTAGTTTTTGTTTTCATTGTTTTTCTTTTTTTTTTTTTAGGTTCATTTGTTGATAGTTGTGAGTTTGTTGTTATTTTACTATCCATATTTTTATCTTTTTCTTAGATAAGTCCCTTTAACCTTTCATATAATAATGGCGTAGTGATGATGAACTCCTTTAATTTGACCTTACCTGGGAAGCACTTTATCTGCCCTCTCATTCTAAATGATAGCTTTGCTGAATAGAATAATCTTGGATGTAGGTCCTTGCCTTTCATGATTTCAAATACTTCTTTCCAGCCCCTTTTTGCTTGCAAGGTTTCTTTTGAGAAATCAGCTGATAGTTTTATGGGAACTCCTTTGTAGGTAACTCTCTCCCTTCCTCTTCTACTTTTAGGATTCTGTCTTTGTATTTAATCTTGGGTAACTTAATGATGATGTGCCTTGGTGTGTTCCTCTTTGGGTCCAATTTCTTTGGGACTCTCTGGGCTTCTTGGATTTCCTGGAAGTCTGTTTCCTTCACCAGATTGGGGGAGTTTACCTTAATAATTTGTTCAAATAAGTTTTCAGTTTGTTGCTATTGTTGTTCTCATTCTGTTACCCCTATAATTCGGATATTGGAAGGTTTCAAGTTGTCACAGAGGTTCAAAAGTCTCTTCATTTTTTTTGAATTCTTGTTTCTTCATTCTGTTCTAGTTGGATGTCTATTTCTTCCTTTTGTTCCAAATCATTGCCTTGAGTCCTGGTTTCCTTCCTGTCACTGTTAGTTCCCTGAATATTTTGCCTTATTTAATTTTGGGTATCTTTCATTTGTTCTTCCATTTTTCAACCAAGCTCAATCAGTTCTGTGAACGTTTTGATTACCAGGGTTTTTAATTCTCCATCAGATGGGTTGGCTATCTCCGCATTGCTTAGCTCTCTTTCTGAAGTTTTGCTCTGTTCTTTCATTTTGGCCCTTTTTCTTTATTCTGGGCACCTGTTAAATTGTAAGGGGGTGGGCCTTAGGTATTCCTGTGTTCAATATATTTCGATATGAGGTTCTTTCGTTGTCATTCACTGCTAAGTATTCTGTAATTTAATTATGAAGTCCTCTTTAACCAGTTATATATTTGTGTTTTTGTCATTTCCAAACTTTATTTTTTTTGTCTTGTTGTTGTTTATTTATTCAGCTCTCATCATACTATGGTTGGGGAATAGTCTTTGTTGTTGAAACTCCTTTTGTGGGTTGGGATTTTGCCAGTTATGAAAATTCTACATGTCCTCAAAAATAATGCTCTCCATGTATGTTTAATGTAATTTTATATCTATTAGATCAAATTCTAATTGTTACTAAGTTAATAACATTAATTTTAAAGTACCCTGGTTAATAATATTGTTATTCAAATCTGCATCTTTTTTTGGTGTTTTATAAAACACAGTTTAATTTACAGCAGTAAAGTGATTTTTTACTAAATAAAGCTAAATCCCTTTGACTTTTTCTTCCCTTGCAACACAACCTCTTTTTTTGTTTCTTCCATCTTAGGATGGTCTTGTCAACGTAGGCTGGATGGACTGTGCCACCCAAGCCAACCTTTGTACGAGTCTGGATATTACAACAAGCACTACTGCCTATTTTCCTCCTGGAGCCACTTTAAATAACAAAGAGAAAAGCAGTGTTTTGGTATGAATCATTTTAATTTCTTTAAATGCACACATTTAAATACAGTTTTATAAACAATGAGCAAGAAAATAAATCATTTTATATCATCCGAATGTGGAACTTTTAATAATTTAGAACAGATATTTTCAGGGATTTTGTTTGTACTTCAATTTGTAAACTCTGCTGTAAGAATTATTTTTAACTGGCATAAACCATTATACTTTTAAACCCCAAAGGTATGGAAGACATTCTCAGGTTAAATGAATTTCTACTGGTTTTGTTTTATTTGTATAAAATACAAATTATTGGTAGGTTTGGCTGGAACCTGATATCTTTTTCTTTAAGCACCCCATTAGGTTCTGGCATAAACTCAGTTTAGAGATCTACTGGTATGAGTCATCTCCCTGATTTTATGCTGAGGATCAAACTAGTTGTCAAGGAGTTGGGATAAATAATGGGATACAGACCCCAGGAAACAGACCCCAGAGTTCCAGGAAAACCCAAAAGAAAAAAAAAGACCCTGATAAAGAACAAACTTCTTTTAGTTTACTGTATTTTAATATTTTGATGTTGATAAAGATACATATTCATTACAGAAATTCTTAACAGTATAGAAATGTTTAAAGAAAGATGCAAAATTAACTAAAACCAAATCACCAGTATACTAGCACCATCAAATTTTGGTAAATACCCTTCCAGAACTCTACTTAGGTGTGCATATGGTTGTGACTTGGTGCTGATGACGCTCCAGTTTTATCTGTGGCCTAGGTCTCTGCTCTGCTCTCCAGGGTTTAACATCTCTCCTGGGGTATTAACTGATGTCTCAAACTTAGTTGTAGCTATACTCCTGATAGTCCCTAATAAATCTGCTCTACCCACAGTTTTCACCATCTCAGTTCATAAAATATATATACATGTACTAATATGTATAGTACTTAAATGCAATATATACATATATACACACACACTGTATTTTGTGTGTATAATATGCTCCTGTGTAATGCACACCCATGTTTTTGTGCCCATATTGTTATACCCATGATATGTAATCATATCCATGTATAATGCACATCCTTATTTTTCCCTCAAAAGTTTGGGTAAAAAAGTGTACTTTATACACAGCAAAATTCAGTACATGCACTCATGTATTTAATAGTTATCAACCATTCCTGAATTGTAATTCATAGACTAAAGATGACATGTTTTCTCAGTCCTCCCTTAATAGATACTTAAGTTATTTCTACTTTTTTATTATTATAAGCAGGATTGTAATGAACGACCTTGTTCATCTTTTTGCACTTGTTCAGTTATGTTTAGAATGAGATAGCCTCTGCCATTTTAAATTCAATTCTTACTGCCAGACTGCCCTACAGAATTTTGTGTTTGCTAACCCTGTGCCATCAGTTCATGGGGTTTGCTTATACCTTGACCAACAGTTAAAACAGGGTCTTACCTTCTGTAAACTACAACCTCAGATTTTAGTGAGATCATTGAGCTTTTTTGCAAGCTCAGATATGACCTTAGAAGATGTAAATGAATGATTCTGTAAATGTAATAACCAGGAGTGATGAATTAAATAGTCCTTGTCCCTTCTAAAAGCATTCAAGTTTTTTAAAAAAAATGTGAGACACTGTGCCAGCTAAACATGTCCGGAAGGTGAAATTCAGAGGCTGGACAGTATACTTTTATAGGCACGACTGCCAGGCTTTACACTAAGACAAACAAAGAGGTTTATGAGGAGGTTCTAGGGGATTCATCACAAGCATTTACAAGCCTCCATAGGAGTGTCTTCAGTGAAATCTTCATAGTGCATGTGACTAAAGTAAACGCTCTAGTACTGAGGTATGAAAGAACTCTGTTGCACTGGTCTTTTAAGGCCCTCAATAATAGAAAATATTTCATAAAGATTTTTCAGAATATTTATGCTATAGATTTAAAAAGTTTTCAGGAAAAAAACTGAGTTTTCTGTTCTTATTCCCATTGTTTCTATCCTTATGGTTATGCTTATATCAAGCACAATTAAACTATGAATACAGTGGTAGTTTCTGTAAGTTTTTAATGGAGTTTTAGATTTTTCAAGTAATAATTGTGTTTGAATTTTCAAACATGGATTGTTTGTAAGGAACGATATACATTAAACTGTCTTTTCAATCCATGTATATTTTCTTGATATAACTACTGCTGCACTCTATGCAGTAACAGCTACTTCATTGGGAGTTAGACTAACAGAGATCGTTCTGTAAGAAAATACGCTGAGAGTCAAATGCAGACAGAAGTAAAGGAGACGTGTTAGCAGGGAGGTGCGCCTGGTTCCGTTGTTTGTATTTTAAAGGAGAGACCTCGATCTATGGTTTACTCTGCAAAACTCATGGGTTTTGGACATTATTATTGAAAATCTCTAATAAACAAGGTCCATTCTGATTTTCCAGTTATAAGTTCTTATCTTAATTCCTATTAATTATTGGTTGGGTGTGAGTGTCTTAGATCATCAAATGTTCTAGTGTTTTAATAATTCTTAAATAATTTGTAACGCATTGGCATTCTATGGAACATGGTTTGCGTTAAAATTGCATTGAACATAATATATGTAATACAGCTTTTTCTTCATGATTCAGAAGTTCTCCAGGTTATTGTGAGGATTATTTTAGAATACACAGGTCAGTTAATAGAAAATTCCAGCTAATAAAACACCTAAGAATGGAATTTGTTTTGCATAACTTTTTTAAAGAAACAGCTTGTTTTGCATAACTTTTTTAAAGAAACAGCTAAGTTACGCAATTTTTAATAATTGTCAAAATATGGTAATAGTTTTTTGGAGGGGGGAAGACAACATTTAGAATAAATAGCTTGAAAACTGTTTAACTTTTGTAACTATTTTTCTTAAAAATTCTTTTGTGGAAACAAAGACACTAAAGTAAATGGATGTTGATTAAAAAGAGTATGATATGATTCTTTTATTCTAGTTTCTTAATTCATTGGATGCTAAAGAAATATATTTGGAAATAATGCATAATCTTCCAGATTTTGAACTACTTTCTGCAGACACACTAGAGGTAATATTTTTGTAATAATTAATAGTAATGTTGGTAACATTTCAAGTCTTAATACTTTAAAATCAGCATTTACTTTATTGATCACCAGAGAGAAAGTAGCACTTGCAAAGGATTTCATCTGAGCCAACTCTCGGTTAAACTCGTAATTGCTGGGGCTGCTGGTGTTACAGCGAGGATCAGTAATTTCATAAAGCCTAACCAGTCCTAAAAAGCTTCAGGAGTGTCAGAAAAGGCAAGATTTTGGTCACAAAGCCACTTTGGATTTGATTGCGAACTTTATGTTCTTGCTTACAAAACTATTTATGTTATTCACTGGAAATTAAGAAGCAACTTTAGAAATACTAAGTTTATAGTAGAATCAATTTTTTTTCCTACTTATTTGTCCCAGAGCTTTCTAAGTCTATGATGCCACCAAACTTTTTGGTAAACCTGAAAAAGCTGACTTGCCCCACCTCCTAACATTTTAGCTATATGCATTTAAAACCATAAAGCGAATATTTTTACATTATTATAAGATAAACCATTTTTGGCAGTATCTAGATTAAGATTTTATAATGTAATGACTCTTATCATCTAATTTCATGTGATTTATTTACATAGCATTATTCCAAATAAACTACAAAATAAGAATATGTGTGTGTCCGAATATTGGACATTATTTTGAAGTAATGGGTAGGAGTGTTAAAATTAATTTAAGAGAATAATAAGTAAATACTAGAACTTAAAATTTTCTGTCTTTAACATTACTTTTTAATTTACTAAATCACTTTTAAGGATCGTTTGGCTCATCATCGATGGCTCTTATTTTTTTATTTTGGAGAAAATGGAAATTCAACTGATCCTGAGTTGAAGAAACTAAAGACTCTACTTAAAAATGAACATATTCAAGTAAGAAAAGTTATTCTGCCCAACTTTCTGCTAGTGTGCTTTATTAATTTAATACATAAAATTATACTTTAAATTAAAACTAGTTTTCTTATACAGTATATGAAAATGTTAACCTTTTTCTGTTTTTAGCTACTTCTGGGACTCACATGAAAAGGTTTTTTTTCTCCCCACCTCAAGGTTATATAAATATTCTCTACATTTTTAGAAGGGTGGCTCTCTTAACCTTACATTCTCTCAAGTATTTGAATTCTAGGAAATTTTTAAACTAAATTGAGTTTCAGTGTTAAATGTACATTATTTCTGTCTCTTATATTTACAGCCCATTAACTTCTGTTTAGAAACTGTTAGAGTAATGTTATTTTGTGATTACCTTTTCGAATATTTAATTGTATGGAGAAGATTTTATTTACATCAAATTGAACCTTCTCTTTCTACCCTAGATTGGCAAGTTTGACTGTTCCTCTGCACCGGCCATCTGCAGTGATCTCTATGTTTTCCAGCCATGCCTAGCAGTGTTTAAAGGACAAGGAACCAAAGAATATGAAATTCATCATGGTAAGGGGAAAAATGAAAAAAAATTATCCTCATTTTCAAATAGTATAGGCATACCTCTGAGATATTGTGGGTTCGGTTCCAGGCCAACAGAATAAGGCAAGTTGTAATCATTTTGCTGGTAGAGGGTCTTGCCTTCAATTTATAAAGAAATGCAACATCTGGGATCGCAGTAAAGCAAAGTGCAATAAAACAAGGTATGACTGTAATTTTTAATTTTACTTTTTACCTTGTGTGGACATACTTACAAATAATTTTGCTCACATCAGTAAATTTATTTCTTACAGGGAAATTTTGAATTACAGTTATTTTATATTCTTTACTCTTGATCAGTGTTTCAGCAAGAACTGTGATGACATGTTAGACTAGGAAGGAATTTAATTGCATTTCTTGCTTGTTGACGAAAGTAAGTAGAACCTACAGTTTTCATTCCAGTTTGCCAAATGTAGCATCTCAGCCATTATGGGGAATTTATAGATAGTCATTCAGATTTTTCCTCAGCTAGACTACCAGACATCTCCATTAACTGTTTTGTCATCTTTCTTGAATTTATAACTACATTTCTACATTTCAACTTGTCTGTGACTTCAGCTCTGCATTCAAGCAAAGTTCCAGTTCCTAGGGTTTGGTATACATCATAGTCCCTCTCCTGGAAAAGGTGAAATGTAGTAAAAGAGACAAACTATTAACTATCACACAGTTAAATGAGTAACAGATATTTGCCTGTTATGTACCAAGCCCTGTTTTAGGTATTAGGAATGCAAAGTTGTAAGACATGGACTTTGCTCTCAAGACAGTTAAAATATCTAGTGCAGGTGAGAGGAAAGAAATCTATAAACAAATATGAAAACCATTGTAATGGGCATTTATGTATAAGTTAATTAAATCAAATAAAGAGACTTCTGCATAGTATAGGTCAGGAGGTACTGTGTGAATTGAGGTAACATTTGAAAGCTCAGTTTCCCAAAGTAAGTACAGAAGAACAAGAACTTTGTCCCTTTAAGCCATAGGAGCTATATGAACAGAGCTTGCTTGGCAACGTAATCCTAGTAATAACTACTGTTTATTCTGCACTTTCTCTAAGGTAGATGTTTTTCTATGTCTTTGCATACTTGTGCACTTTATTTTTTTATCTTCACAACAGTCCAGCAAGGGGAAAAACTGAGACTTAGAAAGGTCAAGTTACTTTTAGCCCATGACAGCAACCAGTAACCAGTCAAGGTAGATTTTTATATCCAAATATGTCTGCTCCAAAGCCTAGGCTTAACAGCTAATTAAATGTTACCTCCTTAAAGTGCTAGAAATGACCAAGTTTTAATAATGGAGTTCTGTTCTTTTTTACCTCTAAAATCTTTCTCAGGTTTCCCCTCTTCTGTGTAGTTGCGGCCTTATTTCAGGTCTATCATCTCCCTCATGTACAATATCATCCTCTGATACAGTTTTCCATTTCATAGCCTTTCTCCTTTACAGTTCGTTACTGGTTTTATTTGCATTTATTGCCCTTGAACATCTAGAACATTCTCATGTCACTTTTCTGACTTGACTCCTGACTTCTTTTAAAATAAATTTCTGATTTCTTCTCATAGGAGCAATGACTTTGTTTTGCTCATCACTCTGTTTCCAGCACTTAGAATGGTGCCTGATGTGTAGTAGGAACTCGGTGTTCAGTTGTTAAATTAACAGGATGCATTCACAATCTGCCTCTGCTGGCGCTTTTGGCCTTATCTCTCATCTCTGCCCTTCCAAATAATCGTAGCTCCAGCTACTTGAGGATCCTTGAAAACACAATGTTCTTTCACTCTTCTGTGCCTTCATACAGAATTTTTCTTCCTCATGAATTATAATCATTCCTTCTTGCCCCTCAAAATATAGGCATTGGTAAAAGTAGGTTTACATGCGTGAGTACGTGAATACAAGTTTATTCTTGTATTTATTCATTGAATTCTCCATATGAACAGCTGTAAACCTACTGTTGCCCACCCCTTTATTTAGCAAACTCCAAATCACCCTTCAAAACTTGGCCTAGCATCCCCCTGCCAGGAAATGCACCAGGAATCCCCAAGTATTATACTTTCTTTTGTGTGTTGTCACTTTTATAGGATAATTTAAATCATTTCTTTGGATTTAAATAGGTATTGGTCATTTACATGTGCCAGTTATATAAGGGAGAGGGAAAAATTGTGAAGTTTACTTAATTTCTACCTTAAAGAACGTTATGGACTAGTAAGGAAAGCAGACAAGTCAATGGTCATATATTAAAATACCTGAAGTGGGGAGTATTATCTATTTCTGAGTAGTAAATTACCACAAAAATTAGTGACTTAAACAACATTCATCAACTCACACAGTGTCTGGTGTTCAGGAATCTGAGAAGAGCTTATCTCAGTAGTTCTTTTCATGAGGTTGCATTCAAGGTAGGTGAGGGCTCTAGTCAGCTGGAGGTTTGGTTCCAGGCTGGCTCATGGGACAGTCAGGAGGTCTCGGTTTCTTATTACATGAGTCTGTCTTTGGGGCTGCTCACAGTATGGCAGCTGGCTTCTCCAGAATGAATTGTTAGAGAAAGGCACACACACACAGAAGCAACAATAGCTGTTATAATTGGATCCCACATCCACCATATTCTGTTGGTCACATATCCCAACCCTGGTACAACAATGGTAAGAGTATATGAGGCAGAGATCACTGGGGGCTGTTTTGGAGACTGACCACCAAGAGATATGCATGGGTTACACGTAGGAAGAACATTTAGGAGGAATAATTTTCTGAAGTTAGAGCAATCTCTTCCTTGAGATCTAAAGTATAAGTAGTGATTACTTAAATAAAGAGGTGGCAAACACATTCTAAGCAAAGAAACCAGCAATTATATTCATGGACTCTTAAGAGAGAGCCTCAGTTATTCTTAGAAAGCAAGACAGGATAGCTAGAATGTTGAGTGTTGGAAAAGAATGAGGCTTGAGGGTGGTGAGGGCACCAGGGGTCCAAATTATGTGTTACATGTGTCAGGTAAAGGAATTTGGACTCTGTGCTGAGGACGAAGCAGCAGAGGCATTCATGGATTTCACAGAGATACAATTTTACTAGTTTTGCATTTTAGAAAGGTAACTGGAAGCCTAGAGTGGTTCGAAGCAAGACTGGAAGAAGGGAGAACAGGTAGAAGCCTGGTGCAGACATTTATGTAAGAAGAAATGGCTGCTTATTAAATAATGTAATGTGGATGGAAAAAAGTGGGCAGAGTTTTAAAATAACAGGGATACAAAATCGGTATAACTTGATGATTGTTTAGATGTGGGAGAAGAGGAGGAAAAGACCCAAGTTTCTGACTTGGTGAATTGACAGTTGAGTGACTGGCTGCATCACGTCCTGCAGAGAAGAACACTGGAGGAGGAGTTGATGTGCAGTAGGTGCCCCCAGTTCACAACTGAATATAGGCCTGAGGCCAAGGAGAGGAATTTGGGCCAAAAATGTAAATATAAGTAATCATCTTATCAAGGAATTAAAGCTTTGAAGGGGATGAACTTGTCTGAATGAACAGAGAGACAAGATCAGAGCTCTAAGTATCACTTTTAAGAGACAAGCTAAGAGAGGAATTCATTAAACAATTCAAGAAGCAGCAGCCAAAGAGTGGGGGGGAAAGGAGAATGTGGTGTCATTATCACCGTATTTTAATATTTGTGAAACTGTCTCTTCTACTGGACTGTAAGCTCAAGGAAGACTATGTTTTTTTGTGTGTGTGTTGTTGTTGTCGTCATGCCCTATGGCATTTAAAACAAGGTCTGAGACATAATAGGTACTTGACTTAATATTGACCATTCGGTGAATAAGTCAAAGGGACTATGTGCTGGTTGAGAAAGCCATTATTTGTCAAGCCAAGAAGTACAATGTCCGGCAGAAGTAATGCCTACTTAATTGTGGTTGGTAGGGTGTAATAATTTATAGTTTTAATTTGAACATTTCACCAAAATGTCACATGGTGTGCTTGAGTGTGATATTGTTACGTTACAGAATTACATGCTTATGATTTTGTAATAAAAGATTTTCTAATAAAAAAGGGGATATTATTTGTGCCAGACCCTGTATATGATCTTTAGGCAATGGCAGTGTGATTAATGTTTTTTTGTGTTAGCAATGCAGAAAATGGATTACCCTGTATTTTTCAGACTATAAGACACACCTAGGTTTTAGAAGAGAAAATAGGAAAAAAAAATTTGAAGCAAAAAATGTGGTAAAATATTTAATAACATAAATAACATAATATTTCACCAATGTAAATGTAAACAGAACTCAACAGTAGCATTAGCAACCATTATTCCTCCCAGGGTGGGACTGCAGGTTGTGTCTTACAGTCCAAAAAATAGGATAGTTAAGGAACAACAGAAAGACCAACTACATTATTGCAGTAAGCCAAACTAAATTTCAGCAGTAGCCTAAGCTGAGGTTGGAGATGGCGAGAGATGGAATGGATGTAGTAGTGATACAAGAGCAGAGGAAGGAGGCAAGAATCACTCTGGGAAATCTTACTTAGGCACCTAGTGGATGATTATGCTATTGCCAAGATGGGGAAAGTAAGAAGCAATTTAGGGGGAACATAACTTCAGTTTGGACATAATATTATGTTTGAAATGTTTATATGATTCCAGGTTAGTTTTTCCACCAGCTAGTTGATAATACAGGATGTGAATTCTTAATAGAAGTCTAAGTTGAAGAAACAGAATAAGGAGTTAGACCATAGGAATAGATCAGGTAAGCATAAAGAAATCAATACTGCAAGGAAGTTGTAATTTTGCCACTGAGGATGAATCAACATTTTCAAAAAGATACTGACATTTTAACTGAATCCTCTGAGAAACAGAAGGGTAAAAGAAAGGGTGCTCCTGTATGTATAGCTTACAGAACATTTAAACCTCACCCAAAATCAATTTGTTCATAAGTTTATCTTCCTTTCTTTAGTATTTTAAGCATAAAAACTTTGAAATGTTTTTGTGAATAAAAAGCAGAATATGGTTTTATAACTTTTCTCTTATTCCATTTCAAAGGAAAGAAGATTCTCTATGATATACTTGCCTTTGCCAAAGAAAGTGTTCATTCTCATGTTACCACACTTGGACCTCAGAATTTTCCTGCCAATCACAAAGAACCATGGCTTGTTGATTTTTTTGCCCCTGTAAGTTATTTTTATCTGTCAAAATTCAGTATTGTCAGATTTTCTTATTGTAGCAAAAAGATATTTTCTAGATAACCTTGAACCACGGGTACTAGATTTGTGTTGTCCAGCTTTGGCTGCTACCGTGCACTGCATCCAAGACAGCACTGATGTACTTACCTCTCTAAGGATTAAGTATATGAGATCTGTCCAGAAAGTATCCAGCTATGTAATATGAAAAACAAACATTTATTGAAGAAGATGCAAGATACAAGAAACATTGTACACAGGACAATGACACCTCAGTCCCCTTCAAAGTAGGCACCTTGGGACCTCACACAGTTTTCCCAGTCTCCATCAGCTGCCCCATTGTATTTTCCTGAATCTCATTGACACTCTGAAATCTCTTCATTTTCAAAGGCGATTTTAGTTTTGGGAACAGCCAGAAGGCACTGGGCGCCAAATCTGGCTGTAGTGGGGCTGAGTCACCTGGGTGATTTGATGTTTTGCCAGAAAACTCTGCACAAGACGTGATGCATGAGCAGGCATGTTGTTGTGATGAAGGTGCCAGTCACCAGATACCCATAGCTGCACCTTTCTGAATCATCCATATAGTTTACACAGAGGAATGTTCAAGCTTAACACAAAATTTGATGTAGATTCATTGCTCTACTTGCTCAGTCATTTTGAATGCAGTGGCCACAGAGTACACATGCTCACCCAACAGTGTCTACCACACCCACTGACTAGTACAGTGAAGTCATTGTTCATGCATGCACACTCCAGTCCACTGTTCTTGGCTGCCAGGTTACATCAGTGTCGTGCAAACCATCCTCATTATATTAACAATAGCTGGACTTTTTCTGGACAGACCTAGTATAAAAGCATAAAATTTGCAACTAAATGTAGTTTGTCTTACTTAGCTTATTCCTTATTGCAAAAATGATGTATTTTTTGTTTGTTTGTTTCATTTGGCTCCGTGCTTACAAATACTTCTTCTTTTATAGTGGTGTCCACCGTGTCGAGCTTTATTGCCAGAGTTACGAAAAGCATCAAAGCATCTTTATGGTCAGCTTAAGTTTGGAACACTAGATTGTACAGTCCATGAGGGGCTCTGTAACATGGTAAGGCAAAGTTATTAAAAATGTGTTCTAATCCAATATTAAAATAACAACTTTTTCAAACCTACATCTACATTTAGAGTAGTAACACATTGTTAAACAAATTTAACAAAATTATGATGGATTAAAACATGGAATAATATATGTAGTTAAATGCAAATATGATCTTATTTATTAAACTCAGGAAAATAGTTGACTTGATAAAATATATGATTTTTTAATTATTTTAAGATCTTTATTTTTTAACTTAGTATTAACTCTTGGTAGTCTATAGCTTTATTCTTTTGCTTTCTTTGTAATAGCTAATAGAAGGAAATTAAACAATGAATGAGATATGAGGTCAATTGATATTTACTCTTTCGTTCTAAGAAGTACTAGAAATTTTATACCTCATGATGAAAGTATAGAGTGATCCCTGTAAAGTAGTCTTGGGAAGAAAAATCAAATCTAAATTAAATCAAGTCATCATATCTACCAGGGTATAGACAATCCACTGACAGAGAGGTACAGGTTAAGCGACGGCATGGACATACAATTTGCAAATCCCGGCACAGAAAACTTCATAGGTCAAGCACCCAGTTTATTGGACAGATTTTTTGTAAGTGGAAGAAGATTAAAAACTTAAAAAGACATACCATTCAAATGCAAGTTTAGGCCTCATGTGGCAGCAATTCAAACAAACTGCAACACTAAATAGCGAATTGGGGAAATTTGAACACTGACAGGATATCTGATAATTTTCAGGAATTATTGTTAACTTTTAGAAATCAAGAAAAAAATCCCACTTGATATAGCAATAAGAAAAATAGAGTACCTTGGAATAAACTTAACCAAGGAGGTAAAAGACCTGCATTCAGAAAACTACACAACACTGAAGAGGAAATTAAGGAAGATGCAAACAAATGGAAGCATGTACCATGCTCATGCATTGGAAGAATTAACATCATCAAAATGTCCATACTGCCCAAAGCAATTTACAGATTCAATGCATTACCTATTAAAGTACCAAAGTATCTATTTCACAGATATAGAACAACCACTTCAAAAATTCATATGTAACCATAAACGACATCGAATGGCTGCAGCAGTTTTGAGAAGAACAAAGTAGGAGGGATCACAATACCTGATATCAAATTGTATTACAAGGCCACTATAATCAAAACAGCCTGGTACTAGCATAAGAACAGACACACAGATCAATGGAACAGAACAGAGAGACCAGAAATAAACCCAAATCTCTGTGGTCAATTAGTATTTGACAAAGAGGGCAGTGGCATAAAATGGAGGAAAAATAGCCTCTTCAACAAATGTTGTTGGAGATCTGGACAGCTATATGCAAAAAAATGAAACTTGAGCGCCAGTTTACACTATACACAAAAATAAATTCAAGGTAGATAAAAGACTTAAATATAAGTTGTGACACCATAAAAGTCCTAGAGGAAAACATAGGCAGGAAAATCTCAGACACCCCACGCAGCAATATTTTCACTGATATGTCCCCTAGAGCAAGGGACATAAAGGAAAGAATAAACAAATGGGACCTCATCAAAATAAAAAACTTCTGCATGACTAAAGAAAACAGCAGTAAAATGAAAAGAGAACCAGCTCTATGGGAAAACATTTGCCAATGATACCTTGGACAAGGGTTTGATTTCCAAAATATGTAAAGAACTCACTACTCCACTCTATAGAGACACAACCCAATTAAAAAATGGGCAAAGGACCTGAACAGACACTTCTCCAAGAAGGACATACAGAGGACCCAGAGACATGTGAAACAGGTGCTCACCATCACTAGCCATCAGAGAGATGCAAATTAAACCACAATGAGGTACCACTTTATACCAGTGAAAATGGCCATCATAAACAAATCAACAAATATCACATGTTGAAGAGGATGTGGAGAAAAGGGGACTCTAATGCACTGTTGATGGGAATGCAGACTGCTCCGGTGACTGTGGAAAATAGTATGGAATTTCCTCAAAAAACTAAAGATGGAACTGCTTTTTGACCTGGCAATTCCACTGCTGAGATTATACCCAAAGGATCCCAAAACACCAACTCAAAAGAACCTATACACCCCAATGTTCATAGCAGCACAATTTACAATAGCCAAGTGCTGGAAGCAACCTAAGTGACCAAATAGTCAAAAAACTATAGTACATTTACACAGTGGAATTCTATGCAGCAGAAAGAAAGAAGGAGCTCCTACCCTTTGTGACAGCATGGATGGAACTGGAGAGCATTATGCTAAGTGAAATAACCCAGGAGGTGAAAGACAAATACCATATGATTTCACCTTTAAGTGGAACCCAATCAACAAAACAAGCGAACAAAATATAACCAGAGACATTGAAATTAAGAACAATCTGACAGTAACCAGAGGGGAGGTGGGAGGGGATAATGGGAGAAAAGGGGGGAAGGGTTTTCAGGAACTACTATAAAGGACTCATGGACAAAACCAAGGGGGAGTGGAAGCAGGGGAGGGAGGTGTGGATGGCTAGGGTGGGGGGTGTGGAGGGGGCAAATGCAGAGGACTTGAATAACAATAAAACAATATGCTGGGGGGGAATGATAGTGTGGTTACATATATTTTGGGGAAAGTCCATATATTTTGAATATACTGAAATATTTATGGATGAAATGATAAATTATCTGGAATTTTCTCTAGAATAATTTGGGGTAGGACTAGAGTTAAAGGAAGTACAGCTGAACTAAGAGTAGCCGTGAGTGAATTATTTTGGTAGCCACAAGAGTACATGAGACTATTCTCTGATTTTGTGTGTATTTTAAATTAAGATTCATAAAAACTAAACTTTTAAAAAAAGATAAATGGAAGTAAATGTAAGATGAAATGCTTATGGCATCTGTATGAGGAGTAATTTTTGACCCTACCCACACATGAAAACAAACTAAATATAAAATGAATGAATATGAATTAATTTTACTACATTAATGTTAAAACTATTGCCAAAAAGACACTATAAACTTAACAGGCTGAGGATGTTTTTGCAGCACATATAATTAACAAAGTCTTAGTGTCCAGAATATTTAAAGATTATAAATAAATTGTTTTAAATAGAAAAAAAAGTTTACAGACATTTTGCAAAAAAGGAAATCCCAAAAATGTAAAAAATGTGAAAAATGTTCAATTTAACTAGTCATCAAGAAAGGACAAACTACACCCTCCCCATCTAATCAAATTAACACAAAATTTAGAAATCTCACAAAGAAAGGACAAACTACACCCTCCCCATCTAATCAAATTAACACAAACTACACCCTCCCCATCTAATCAAATTAACACAAACTACACCCTCCCCATCTAATCAAATTAACACAAAATTTAGAAATCTCACAATAGCAGGTAAGTGGATAAATTAATTATCCAGTCACACAGTGGAGTATTTAAAACCTGATCTCTCTTTACCAGCATGGGTAAATCTCAAAAACACAATGTAAAATGGGAATAAAGCAGGTTTGAGGACAGTGTAAAGAGTATCATAAAATTACAGAAAGCTTTCACGTACTCAAACATTACAGGTTGCTCTTAGTGTCGGGAAGGGAAGGAAATGAAATCAAGAAAGAGAAATTCCACAGCCTACCAGTGTGGCAAAAAAAGCTAATCCTCCTTAAATATAGGGAAGGGTATTTGTTAGATTATTCTCTTTTTATTTTCTTTTGAAATTTTATTAAAATAAGTTTAAAATGAAATAAATAGGCCTTTAGTTTTGAATTCCTTATATACTAAGCAAAGATACAGTAATTATCTTAATTTGAATTCTTCTAGTTTTTCTACTTTTTATCTCAATTATTAAATAGCCTACAGGTAATCAAGTAAAATGCAAGGGTATAAAACTATGCTGTTGGTTCACCCAGAATGAGCCAGGATTCACTACTCTAATTGGTGGGTCTTGGCCAAGTTGTTTAGCCTGTCAGAACCTCAATTACTTCATCTTTAAAGTTGACTTAGTAATTTTAACTGCTTAGTAGCCTTGTTGTGAGAAACAGGTTAGAAACTACATGCTGAAGTACCAAAAAAGTGCTAGACATATAGTAAGTGCTTCTTAAATGTTATGTTTAATTGTTGTTTTATTAATGTAATGAATCATTGATATATGCACTCATTTTACAAAAGTTTGAAAAATGTTTTCATTTTTCCTAAAATTACTTTTGAGCCCTGACCAATGTGGCCTAGTGGGTTGGGAGTTGCCCTGCAAACCGAAAGGTCACCAAATCGATTCCCAGTCCAGGCACATGCCTGGCATGTGGGCCAAGTCCCCTCTGTCTAAAAATAAATCGAAAATTATTTTTTTAATCCTAGTCAAAGATTCCATTTTCCTAATAAATGTGTCAACTTTAAAAATGTAAAGTTCATCGACGGCAAATCTACAGATTCTTTTTAACTTTTTAAAAAATAAATGAAAATTAAAACTTTAAAGAAATGCTTCCTTAGTTCCTGTTAATTCTGAGGAGGAAACTGTAGTGTTTTGTACCATAAAAGCTATCTTGAATATAAAGAATAAAAAGAATAACAGCAACATTCTTAGAGCACGATTCATAATTCTTTAACCTAAAGTATAGTTATGTTCACATTAATTATTAATATATTTCTTTATTCATGCTATTCTATTTTCTTGATTTTCTTCTACTTCTGGACAATTGGAATATTTATTAGGACATCAGAAATGACTTATGTTAGAAATTAACCTGCTCTTTGCAGCCTCATGCATCTTAGTTCTGGAGAGTAAAAAGGCACCAAGCCCTTAATTGTCCATGCTTACCTCTCTGTGTTTCATGCCTATGGCTTTTATATCCAATGGAGTACCTATAAGTAAGGGTTATGTACTCGTCACTACCATTTTCTTTGCAAATTTGACCGGGCTAAAATTTTTCAGTCACTAGCAATTTAGCAATGGGTTTTTTTAAATCTTATTGTTACTTAAATAAAGGCAAGCTGGTTATAAATTTGAAACAAATAGGTTAAATGTATAAAATCATGTTTGTCTTTTCATTCTTAACAGTATAACATCCAGGCTTACCCAACAACAGTGGTGTTCAACCAGTCCAACGTGCACGAGTACGAAGGACATCACTCCGCCGAACAGATCCTGGAGTTCATAGAGGTGGGGTTTTTATTGCTGTTCAATTACAGTTGTCTCACAGACATACTTTAAGTTAATTCTATAGTGTTATGAAGTACAGAGGTAACATAAGTTAATTTCATGGCTCTAGATCCTTCTGTGTATACACTTTGTATAAATAGTTAATCATGTTTAATAACAGGATTTATTCTTTTTGTGCCAAAACATTTTCTAACAAGAAAATGGATTTCTTAAATTTTTCTAATGTTTCACTCTTATTATATACTTACTATAAACACTAAGAATAAGTCTGTGTTTTGTTTATTACCTGGTCCAGTGTCTTGTACTTAGTAGACACAACTATTTATTAGATATGTGAAATAATTTTTCGTAAAGCTTTGTCACACCCCCTCCATGTTTTCTCAGATAGAAGCACCACAGCTTATTTCTTCCAGGTCCCATATAGATGAGATAGGAATAAGCTCGTCATTATCCAGGAAATGTGTGGGGGCAGTCAGACCCAACCCCCACTGGAGGGCCTCTTTCCAGCCTGGGCAACTGTGCCACACCTGTGTGATTATAATCACACAGAAGTGCCCTGTGTCTAGAGCATCTTCTGTTTTCCTGCTAATAATCTTGCTTGGCTAAAGTAGTTAACAGGGTTCCTAAGAATAAAAAATTTTAGTTTATTATTTATGCAGTGACCACTCTATTCTCTGTTCTACTCTTCTCTCCCTCCTCCTCTAGAATAGTAGTTTTCAGTTTTGATTATTCTCCCCAATGAAGCTAACATCTTCCTTACTATTACCCAATCATGACAGACTGAAGCTTTGTTACAAGAGCATCAGAACAAGTGATCTGTAGAGACATTGTGCAGTGTCTTTCATCAGAATGGCAGGAAAATAGATGTGTGAGGCTTTCCATTATTAATTAAATAATGGGTCATTTCCAGCCATTCATTGGTTTTAGAACTGAATAGGGCTAATGTAGACATCTGGGCAGCTCTTAGAAATCCGGCCTCATCTACTCATCATCTTAAATAAAGTTGCCTCTTTATTTTAGTGATACATAGAAATAGCAACAAAGTATACCTTGATTTAAGAAGACTGATAGTCAAAATCCAAACTTAATAAGTAGGGATTGTTTCTTCCTTTTAAAAATAATTCACTATAGATACTATTTAAAATATCCCTAGGTATCTTTTTACCATTCAAAAAACAATTTTTTCTAAATGACAGGTACCAACAGTTTGCCAAGAATATATGAAAAACTCTTTTGTTTACATTGGTTACAATGAAAGCTGTGTTGTCTTTAGGATCTTAGGAATCCTTCGGTGATCTCCCTGACACCTGGTACTTTCAGTGAACTAGTTAAACAAAGAAAACATGACGAAGTCTGGATGGTTGATTTCTATTCTCCGTGGTGTCATCCATGTCAAGTTTTAATGCCAGAATGGAAAAGAATGGCCCGGGTATAGTAAACTAGCTTATTTTAAATCTTACTATTTACTAAGGATGTTTATTGAACAGAATTATTTTGAAACCGAGATGAGTAAGCCTACTTCTAGGTTGTGACTTACTTAATAACAATTCTGATCATACCACTTAGATTCCACTCAGTTTCTGTCTGCTAAGTGAGTATAGAGAATAATTACGCTTTTTGTGTGTCACTCCATACATATTTAACTAGATTTCTGCCAAAGTTGACCCAAAGTTCTACTTTATTTTATAATGAAATGTATCTGCTTTTTTATTTTTAGATCTTAAATGTATAGTTTTTTCACAACTGTAGGACTTAAAAGTAAAAACAAAAAATAGCCTTGATTGGATTTTTTAAATTTCATTCATATAGAAATAGTGTTATATAACTAATGAAAGATTGGAAATAAATTATTTAAATACCAAAATGGAAAATGCAGTACTATTTTATATTTATTTCTAAGATTAAAAAAAATTAACAAACCTATGAGTTAAAGTGATTGCTGGTACCTGAACATTTGAGGTAAATAAAATTTTGTGCTGTATTCATTAAAATTTTAAAATTCAGATATGAATCAGAATGCTCCCCGCAGCCCATGTCTCCATTTGAAAAAGTCAGTCCTTGAAACAGCATTGCAAAGACCTTCCTTAGTTCCTGGTTTTAATACTTTGAATTTTAGAAATATATTATTTTCCCTATGTAATAGGTAAATGAAATCAATTATTTAATATGCAATAATTGCAGTAGGTAAGAATCGAACTACAAAATTAGATTTCTAGTTTATGTTCTATTATGTGTGAAGCCCGTGCTCATCTTTATTTGGTGAAAATCACTGATAAATAATATAGTAACCATCTCATAGTGACAATTTCTCTATTATAAATATATATAAAGTGATTATGAAGGTAAATTTATTCTTATCACTTTGACCTCTTTATCTCTTTTTCTTTCTCTTGTAGACATTAACTGGACTGATCAATGTGGGCAGCATAGACTGCCAACAGTATCATTCTTTTTGTGCTGAAGAAAATGTTCAGAGATACCCTGAGATAAGATTTTTTCCCCCCAAATCAAGTAAAGGTTATCAATATCAGTAAGTATTGTCTAAAATTTGAAGAGAGATTTATTATAATCATTTATTTATCCAGTTAAAATTTAAAAGTTATTCCAACTAAATAAATGCTAACCCAGCAGATGTTTAGGGGGAGCCCCTGTTTAAGATAGTGTGTGAAGGAGAACTTCAGAAGATGAAGAGAGTTGAGTAGTTCCGCTGTTCATGAAGCTGGCAGTCTAGTAAGGAAGAAATAAGAGGAGAAGGAACTAATATTGATTAGGTTGCTGATGAGTTTCAGGCACTATACTAGATCTTTTCTTACATTATTTCCACTAGTCCTCACACATACCCTGAGAAACAAAAATTATCACCCTTCCTATTAGAGAAATCAAAGAGCTGAGGTCACAGCGGCTGAGGTTTTGGAGTTGGGGTGTAAATGCAGTTCTGTCTCAGTGCCCATTTTCCCATAATGCCACATGGTTTTTCAGGTAGAACACTGAAAAAAGAACAAGGCAGAATATATTGAATATTTAAAAAGTAAAAATGAGCCATGGATTTCAAAGGAGTAAGGGATCACAACTATGAGGAAAAAAATCATGAAATACTGCATTTGTGAGGTAGCTTTTGATACGGCTTTTAAAAGTGGGTAGGAATTTTACAGACAGTTCTGACCGGAGTGAACATTCAGAAACGAAAGCCTCGGACCTTAGGAGCTCTGTCTTTACCTGGGTCTGTAGATGTCCGGCAGGCAGCTAGACACAGGTCGGTCTGGAGCATGCAAATACATTAAGACTAGTGAAAAAGTTATTTGGGAAGCCATGTAAGTAGTGTTTGTATCTAGTTATATCTGAGAAGAGAGATGCTAAAGTCATCGGGCTACACTTAATCTTTTAAGTTGCTACCATGAGATTATTTTCTGAACATAGCTAATAATGAAAACTACCATGTACAACTTCATATTTCTTCTTTTTTGCAGTAGCTACAATGGTTGGAATAGGGATGCCTATTCCCTAAGAATCTGGGGCCTAGGGTGAGTAATTAAAATACATCATTGTATAAAATTGATGTAATGCTGTTGACTAGAGGAAGCTCTTATGTCTGTACTTAAATTTGCTGTGAGCTGTTGGAAATTCTAGCATTTTAAAAAACTTAGTAAAGAATTAGAATTCACAAAAATAAGGTTGTGGTTTATTATACTGTCGTTCTTTGAAGTCATTCTCAACTTAGAAAGTTATGCAGTTTTATATTTTGGAAGTTTGCTTTGGTTTTATATAATGAAAAATAATTAATTCCTCACCACAGATTTTTGCCTCAAGCGTCCATAGATCTGACACCTCAGACCTTCAATGAAAAAGTCTTACAAGGGAAAAACCATTGGGTGGTTGACTTCTATGCTCCTTGGTGTGGACCTTGCCAAAACTTTGCTCCCGAGTTTGAGCTCTTGGCTAGGGTGAGTCTGGTCTGGCTACTAAAATAATTTGTAGTTACATGTATGTTTTAATAATTAGCTAAAACATTTTAAATATTTGTTTTTCTTAAATGTTCCTTGTGAATTTTAAAAACTATTTTATTTTTGTCACTCTAATCTTTGCAGATTTTATTCTTCATTAAAAAATTTAGCTAACACCTTCTCTGCTTTGAATGACATTACCTACCTAACCTTAACAGCCAAAAGCTTCACTTGGTCTGCATGTTCCCTACTTCCTCTTCCTGCAGTTAGAAGGAGTCCTTTTTGATCGTATTTGTATATGCTAAAGAGGGTGAGAGATCTCCCATCCAAGTACTAACCAGGCCCAACCCAGCCTAGCTTCTGAGATCAGACAAGATCGAGCATATTCAGGGTGGTATGGCTGTAGGTACATGGAGGCTTATCAGCAGGGAGATGGGGAGGGGGGAATGGGGAAAAGGGTACGGGAAATAAGCATAAATGTAGGTACAAAATAGGCAGGGGGATGTTAAGAATAGTGTAGGAAATGAAGAAGCCAAAGAACTTATATGTATGATCCATGGACACAAACGGTGGGGAATGCTGGTGGGGGGAGAGGTGCAGTATGGAGGAGAATAAAAGGGAGAAAAAATAGGACAACTGTAATAGCATAATCAATACAATATACAATATACTGTAAAAAAATAAGATGGCTCAAATTTTAAAAAACAGTAGAGTGATTATTCATAGGTAAAAAAAATAAGAGAAAGAGAGTGAGAGATCTGACAGGGAGGGGACTGGAGAGTGTAGCCGAAGCTGTCAGCCTTCTACCAGATGAAGGCAGACAGAACTGGAGATGTTTGTGCCGTGGCAGACAAGGTGTGATTACCAGGAAGAAGTTGAGGTATTTAGGGTAAAGCTTCTCAATTTACTTGGTAAGGCAAAGGAGCATTTATTTGCTTTTGGAGAGATGGTGCTGGACAAATAGGAATATAAAGAGCCAGTAAGAATTTGGAAGCAGTCTTATTCAGAAGCAATCTTATTTTATTAAATAAAATAAGATTGTATTGTTACTTATTTTTATTACTGTTTTTTAAGTAACAAAGCCTTAGGTTTATAAAAATTGGAAATTTTTAGTTATCACCTTGCTTTGTGGTTGCCAAAATACTTTATGCCAAAGAGAATAGTAAACTATATTTTTCTTTTTTCAGATGATTAAAGGAAAAGTGAAAGCTGGAAAAGTAGACTGTCAGGCTTATGCTCAAATATGCCAGAAAGCTGGTATCAGAGCCTACCCAACTGTTAAGTTTTATCCCTATGAAACGGCAAAGGTATGTACAGGTTTTCCCTCTGCGTTCCTTTCCTTTAGCAGGTCGAACACTAAAGATTTTTCTTTTAATCTGAGTAATGCTTTTCTGTAGTTTCTTCTCCCTTTGTCATTATTTTAGTGCACATTACTGAAACAAGGTCCTTTTACATACACACTGCGTGACTTTAAAAGTTTTTTCGGTCCCACGGGTTGATAACGATCTCTATTACCTTAAAATTTTTATACTCACAAACAGGAAAATTACTCAGATGACATACCAAAATAATAATAGTGGTTTTCTGTGAGTGATAGAATTCAAGGTGCTTACTTTATATGAAGTTTTATATTTCCTACTTTTATAGAATTAACATATATTACCTTTAAAGTGAATTATTTTTTCCAAGAAAGGTTAGTATACTATTGTACTTTTGCAATAACCTTAGCACCTGAACATTATGATTTATTAATGGCTTAGACCATAAAGTAAATGTGAGGGTCCCTTGGTTGAGTCATAATTCCTTTTGTGGGCCAGTGACATATTTTTTCCCCCAGCAAGAAACTAGACATCTACCAATGATCTTAAAATTCAGAGGATAACTTCTATGATTATTAATACACAAGCATCTGTTCAGCCAGTGTGATTGCTGGCTGGAAGTAGTCATCACATTTGCTGTTTTCCCAAGTAAAAGAATGACATTTTTGAAAGTAGAATAAATATTTACTTTGTACCATATTCATGTTTTCTGGTAAAACATGAAATAAATTTCAAATATTTTAATACATACTTTTTGAGAAAGAATATCAGATTAAGCTCTCGTGTTGATAATTATACTACATTTTGAAATAGAGCTAAATAAAGAAATTAATGACGAATTTCAGAAATCTAGAATTGCGAGGCATCTAGATTTTGCAGTAAAGGATTTTGAGTAGTCCAAGAGGCTAACTCTATGTTAAGACAGCCTAGGGTAGACATAACTTGGGGGGAAAGGAAATTATCCCTGAGCCTGAATCTCCCTTCCTTTGAAATGACTAGCTCTACTTTCCAGTTCTCAGAACAGCTGAGAAATTGGCGAGATAAACAGGGGCTTTTTCGTGTAAAATTATGTTGGGGAAATAGCAATGTAATGAGCAGTCACAGAAATAAATGATCAGGCCATAGAGGGAGCTCTTTGAAGATGATGGTACTATGTTTGTAGAGGAGTCCAGAGGACAGATTAGGACCTAGAATATCCCAGTCCAAACTGAAAGACAGGCGTGGCATCCAGAAGTCCAGGCCAGATGAGAGGGCCAAAGCAAAATAACGATTGGAAGAAACAAATACAAACCAAGGTGGGCAGCTTTACAAAGAAACAAAATCCTAACATACAAATGTGGGGTTCCCTCCATGAGGAAGAAACAGGTGGCTGCAGATCCCAAATAAGCAAGAGCTGGGTACATTGACCTGTTCCTATCCCAGCTTTTTAGCCACCTTCCTGCTGTGGGCAGATGAGAACCAGGGACACACATCGCTTTCCATTGCTACACTCAGTCACGGTTTTGTTTGTGCCAGAGGTTGTGTTAGACTATGCGCTGTGCATCCTCTGGCACATCTTCTCATACACAACTTAGATGTGAGGCATTTTGAGTCAGCAGTGCATTTTTTCCAAGGAACTGATGTACATGTTCCCATAACAGTATCACAGTATTTATTTCAGGTAAACAAGGGTTAACTGTGCTTTTGTAGCATTATTTCCTTGAAGAAATTTCAGTTTTGAACACCTGGAACTTTAAGGACTATTTAATCAAGTTTCTTAGATGCAAGTGTCATGTTTTAATTAAATACTTAAAAAATTATAAGAAAAGTGTTTTTAATTTTAGAGAAATATCTGGGGAGAGCAAATAGATTCCAGAGATGCAAAAGAGATTGCTAACTTAATACATGAAAAATTGGAAAGTCTCCAAAAAGATGGAAAGAGAAATAAGGTAAGGACTGAGTCTAGAGCTGACTTTGGCAAACATCTAAACTTATTCTTCCTGTATTTTACATGTATCAATAAACAGGTAAAATGAAGCTCCAAGAAAATAGTAAGTAGTTGGAAATTTCTTTTTTGGAAAATATGAGAATCAAGAGTATAACCACTAGACACAGAAATGCTTAGGATTTTGGACAAGTAAAACCATTTAAGAAATCATGACTGTGGCCAGAAATTACTTAAATTTTGTTCGAATATAAGTAAAGCATGGGCTTAGTAGTAATAAATATACTGAGCCTCTTGACACATTTGGACAACAAATAGTCTTTTGTTCTTGGTATAGTCAGGATATACTGGAGCCTGTGTTCATCTGGGCCTCTCCTTGAGATTTAACCTATCAAGTAGTACAGCCTTTTTCCCACCACTCTGGAAAGCTGTTTATTTTCGTCATCTTTAAATCACTGTCATTCTAGGACAGACTCAGACCAAAGAGTCCGTGAATAATAGAGTACTTTCTGAATAGAATTTGATACAATTACCTGAAGGTTTCTTGGCTTCTCTCCTGCGAGGTGAAAGGACAAAAGAACAGCACAACCCCAAAAGGGCCTGAAATCATTAGAACTGCAGGTCCCAATACAGAAAGCCTTAAAGCCTGCTTCCGGGAGTATATTGTATCCAAATCTAAAAGCTAGGGAAAAGATTATGGATCTTTATTTTCTTGGTTTCAGTAAACAAAAAAACGTCTGATAGTTTGTTAGCTGTATTTTTTCAACTCATTTTTTAAATTGTGGCTGTTATCTCAAGTTAAACATTTGGAATAGAAAACACTGTTACTCATACATCAGAATATCTTAACTGAAATTTATTTAAAGAGCACATCAAAATATGACCTTGAAAACATAAAACTGTAATTAGTCGTGTCTGTCACGGGCAAGTAAAAACCATCTGATACCCTTGTCTCTAACGTTGTCATAGGTAGGTGAGGTACATTTTGTATGCGTGATCCATTATATAAGAACAGAAAGTAATTGTTTTTGAGAAGGTAAAACTTTGGTTAGTTTATATTATTGTATTTGGCCTGTTTTAATATTATAAACTCAAGGTTCTTTTTAAATTACTTTTATATTTTTATTGAAGGATGAACTTTAATAATATTGAAGATGAAGAAAAAATGGAAAGAAATTCTGACAAGTGGTGACATCAGAAGACATCGTTTTAGACTGTTACTACATCTGTGGTGGGAGTAGAAGAACATTATATTGAATATGTAATTGTACCATCAGAATTCTATACAGCATTAGTGTGAATGAAGGGTCTGTGAGCCTTTTCTGTGAAGGGTCCGATCATAAATATTTTAGACTTTGTGAACCATATGCAGTTCTTGGTCGCATATGGTTTTGTTTTGTTTTGTTGTTTTGTTTTACAACCGTTTGAAAAATGTACAAACCATTCTTAGCTGAGGGCCATCCACTAGTAGGCCACAAGCCGCATTCAGTCCTCAGGCCATAGGTTGCTGACTACTGGAGATGGTGTTTGGGCCAGCTGGCTTGAACAGGAGCCTCTGCTAGTACGTGCCTAAGTGGTGCAGTGTGAACGTCATCACTTAAAGCATTGTGACTCACCTGAAAAGGGAGAACTTGGTTTTCAGTCACCTGTTCTTCTAGCAATTCTTTAAAATTGATGCTCTAACCATATATTTCATTTAAAAAACATGATGTGGCAAAATAAATAGATATCCTATTTTCATGATATAGTGAAGAGATCTTCATTTTCTTTCCTTACTTAAAGGTTGAAAAATTGATTTTAATTTTTCACAATTGAGAAAAAAATTTTTACAGTAAGTAAACAAATTCTATAGATTACCACAGCATTCAGAAATATCTGTGGAAAAAAATGTATAGCAATTAACAGAACACTGTAGAGGATCCCAAATATATCAAGTATTTAGAGTTCTATATTTTAAAGATACATCTTAATTTATTTTCTAAGTGTTTTTCATAAAAGTTTTCCCTATGATAATAAGTAACTTTGAAGCATCTTTCTAATATTTATGGTTTTGCCTTCTGGACTCTTGATGTGTACCTTTTGTTTACATTTGCCTTTTACTCATAGTTATGTTTTACTCTTGACTAATCTCTTCATTATTCAAATAGGAAAAAGAACTTTGCAGTTTTATTTCACTATAAGTCACGATGATACTGCAGTCATTCCAATTATTAATTTACTGTTGGAGGCTGCCATGTTGAGATAAATATTGGCACAATAACAAGTTATTTTTTCTATGAAAATTAAGTATATAAATCTAAAGATGAGACCTTTTAGTTTCTCAGTCATTCAGACTCAATCCAAATATTGTTTCCTTGCCTTTTAACAAAACATTGTTAGATATAATTTAGGGTGTATGGGATGGTAAAAACCCCAGTATAACTCTAAAGAGGTCTGTGAATTAAAAAAAAAAAAAATTCAGTTTTCCCTAAAACCTTTTAGGATTATGCTTTATTGTATCAGAAGTTTTGTTTATTTTTTTACTACCACTTTACCTCCTTCCCCAATGTTTCCTTATAAATATTTACAACTACAATTTATAGAAAAAGTAATAGATTCTTTATTTTCAAGTGTAACCCTGTTCTTTGTAGTCTCTCCCATATTGTTTTTAGTGTATTTCTTACCTCCTTATCTTAGATTTCATTTTACACATGTAGGCACATACAGAAGAATCGCCACTTTGAGCCTTAATTTAACTTCGTTGAATTATGATCAGTAATGGCAAGTGCCTTTTATTTATTAAATTTTCAAAGCCTAGAAAATTCTTTAAATTAGCTTGTTTCTATAAGAATCCAAAAATGGAATGCCTAAGGAAGTCCTCATAAATACTGACTGAGTTATTGTACCAGTTACAGGAATTCCAGTGTGCTGAACACTGAGGAAAGTACAGATGGACATGAAGGCAATCGGCCCCATCTCCCAAGTTTATGTCATTCACAGTTCTGACCCTGAATCCATAAACAAGTATATAAGTGACTGTATACCACTGCCTGCAATTCCAAATTTAATTGGAAAACATCTTAAGCAGTACATAAAGTAGTAAAATTATATATCCTATAATTTGGCCTAAGTATATACCTGTGGAATCGGCTCTGAGGCCAGTGCTGCCTGGGAGTCATGCTAAGTAATATGTATCGTATTAGTAATATATATCAAGAGGCTATTTTCTCCAATCATATCAGCGTCATTGGGTAATTAAAAAACGGCTGACAGAATTAAAGGTTTTAACGGCCGCACTAGTGCAGTGGAGCACCACAGAGAGTGCCATGTCCCTCAGCAGCACCATCTTGTGTGCGGGTGGCCACAGGTGACCCGGCACGTCTCTAGCAGAGCAGGGTGCGCATTGTCGGGCAGCTGGGTGTGAAAATCAGATGCATTTGATTATGTGAAACCATTTTGAATTTCTGTTTTTGGCATTAATCATGCTTGCCTATCTCAGTTTCCCAGTTTTTATTGAACATCTTTCCTATCTTTTTTACTTAAAGTATATGATTAAGATGAAGTAAAAATAAAATGAAATAATTATTGTATAATGACTTTGATATTGTAAAAGGTTTTTTTTAATTGTTTTTTTGTTTTCTGACAGTATGCAAGGCAGAAATTTTCTTTGAAGTGCACTCATCCAAAAGGAGTTACTACGTTGTTTCCTATAAGACACTGTTACAGAGCTACTTAGTATGGGAAAATTTTTAATGAGGAAGTAGTATTTTTTCAAACCATTTTAACAGAATTTTTGTACAGTAATTAGTCTAGTTTTAATCCTTATATGTATGAACAAAGTCAGATAAATGTCTTAAATTATACATATATTAAGCCCATCGTAAGAGTTAAGAAATAATACAAAGGTTCAATTAACCAAATGCATATTAAACTTTCTATAATACCTAAAGGTAAAAATTGATTCTGAAGAGGAAAAAGAAATAATATTTCTGGTAGTATATACTCATAGACCAAAACTTAAATATACCCTAATACTTCTTCTGAATAAACTTGTTTTCAAAATGAGTAATGACAAAAATTTAGGTCAGCCACTAAGCTTAAGTATAAATGTGTTATTGATCATATGTAAAAATGTTGGGGCTCACGTCATTTATTTTTATGTCAAAGGGTGCATCTGCACTCATGCTGCCCCCAACCCTCTTGTTCGATGTACTTAATAAGTGGTGACCAACCAAAATTAGGGCTGAGGCTAATGCCAAATGGGCTCGTATCACTGATGAATCCAGGACTGTATTATTTAGTAGCCTGCTGTTCCGGTATTTAGTAATCATTCAGAAAGGTCTGTGCTAATGTCCTCCCCACCCCCCAAAAAAAGTTCCATGTTAATTAACTACTGATAGAGAACTCTTCATTAAACAACTGCTATTCCAGACATTTTATTTGAGGAGGTAAAAAAAGTTTTTTTTTAAAGAATAAATAGGTTCCAGTACAAGATGGCAACACAGGAGGTTCCTGAACTCACCTCCTCTCATGAACACACAAAATCTGTAGCCCTGCATAGAACAGTTCTCTCTGAAGGAAATCCAGAAACCAGCTGAGGGACTTCTACTCATCAGGTGAGCAGGAAAATCCCCACAATGAACTGGGTAGGAGAGACGGAGACACATTCTGCACTAAACCCCACCTCTGGTGCAGTGACACAACTAGAACAAAATTCAACTTCCAATTTCTCAGAGGAGCAAAAGGTTTGAATCTTATTTCTGGTGTCCTGACATTTAAGACTTTGACCTGACAGGCAGGCCCTTCAGCTTTGAAAGGCAACAGGACCTGTGTGCATGAGACCGACAAGCTTTATAGCAAACTAAGAAACAATTGTCAACAGGCTTACATGGACTCACCCTGGTTTACCCCACCCCCCGCCCCCATATCCAGTGCAAAGGCAGAATCTTGAAATGCACCCAGTGTTTCTGTGTGAGAGGCCTATTTGCAATCTTAAAGGCTTCAGCTTGAGGGTTTGGCTTCTAATTTAACACATGTAGAATCTGACTGCAGTACTTCCCAGGCAGAGGGTAGCACTCTTTGTGTTGTCCCTCTGCCTCACTTGAGGTTGCTGTACTTTCCAGAAAAGGTTTTGCAGACATCTAGCATCCCAGCTTTTGTGACTGCCACACGGGTTTGATCACCTGGTAACCAACTGGTATTACATTGGCTGGTCTCACAGGACTGCAGCAAGTAAAAAGGCAGCTCAAAACTGATCTCCCACTCTTCCTCCAGCAGTGGTATTTGCATATTTTTAAAGCTGCTGCCTGAGGGTATGCCTTCCAATCAGCTTGTATGTAAGTACTGATTGAGCTCCTCCCCTTTGGGACAATGATGGGTTTTGGCACCCCCTCAATTACTGGGAGCCAATTAAGAACAAAAAGTGCTTCTTAGACCATCACAAAGGTTTGAGAGGTAGCCAAGGACTACGGTAGAATTGAAAAATGAAGTTTTTATCTCCTACACCACTCCTTCCAGACAGAAGTGGCTGTTTTATCTAATACATAGAAACCAACACAGTCAAGGGGGGAAAAGAAACATGTATATGTTCCAAATAAAAATTGGTAAAAATTTAAAGCTAAAACTCAAGAAAAAGGCCTTAATGGAAATATGGTCACAGAGATGCTCACCAAGACTGGGTCTCACAGTGCATGAGCAAAGTAAAATTTGTCACAGGAATAGAAATGATAAGAATACTAAACACAGGTGAAGAATACAGTAACAACTGAGAAATCCAAGAGAGGACCCAATAATGCACTAGGTGAAGCAGGAAAAAAAGGATTAGCGAACTCACAGAGGAATTCATCCAATCAGAATAGCCAAAAGAAAAAAAGTGAAGAGAGTGTACGGGACATTATCAAGCAGACCATATTTACATTAAATGGGTTGCACACAGAAAGAGGCATGATCTTATTTGAAGAAATAATGGCTGTAAACTTCCCTAACCTGGAAAAAGAAGCAGATATCTAGAACAAAGAAGCCCATGGAGTTCCAAAGAAGATGAATCTAAAGAGAAACAAGAAGACATGGTTGTCAGAAGTTCCTGACAACGAGAGTTAAATGCAGCAAGGGAAAGACAACCTGTATGTACAAGGGAACCCCTGTGAGACTGTAAGTAGATTTTCAGCTGAAGGGAGCCTGTATGATATGTGTATCAAGTTCTAGAAGGAAAAACTGCAATTAAAAATCTCAGAATTAAAGGAGAAAGTTTTCCAGACAAGCAAAGGCTAAAGGAGTTCATCACCATTAGATTGACCTTATAAAAAAATCATGAGAGACTTCTTTAAGCTGAAACTAAAGAGCATTAATTAGTAACAAGAAAACATGAAAGTGTAAATATCACAGGTAAAGGTTAATACTGTGAACGAAAAAAGGGTTCTCCAGAAAGTAACCTCACAGGGTGATCTGACCATAAATTTTTAAGCAGGTCATAGTGGATAGTCATACCTGGGGCATATAAATTTTTAATATAAAGTTTATCCCTGCCTTACATTATCCCTGTCCATTGTTCTTGTGCACCTAGGTTAACACACCTTTGATATAAATGTCACCACCCTCAGAGAGCACGTCATCTCTTTAACTGTCCTGTAATCCAGTACCTGCATTGCTTTCTTCCACCATCATGTAATCTTCCTGTGTTCCCTCCTCAATTTTAAATGCATAGAAGAAATGCACAATTGTCATTCTCTTGAGCATTTGAGATATTGTTTCCTGTCAATCATCATTTTGGCTCAGTCTCACAAAAATTCTTTACAGGTGTGGCCTTGGCTGATGTGACTCGGTTGTAGCATGGTTCATATACAGAAAGGCTGCAGGTTCGATCCCCAGTCAGGGCACATGCAGGGAGGTGACCAATGTTTCTCTCTTACATATCTCTCTCTACCTCTCCCTTCCTCTGTTTCTAAAAGCAATGAAAAAATGTCCTTGGGTGAGATTTTTTTTTAATTGTTTACAGGTTTTGATATTTTTTACATCAGCAATATATGGCTAGACTCAGAATACTCTAATGTAATTTACACTGGTGGGTAAATCATTTGTAAGTCTAGTATGAAAGTTAAGAAAAAAGTAGTAAAAATGCAATAATTTTTAATAGATACACAAGACAGAATTATGTAAATTGTGTTAAATACATAAAAGGGGGGAGTAAAGGATAGAGTTTTTGAAGACGACTAAAGTTAAATTACCAGCATAAAATAGACTTATATCAGAAACATGTTTTATGTAAGCCTCATGGTAACCACAAAGCAAAAATCTCTAGTATATTCACCAAGGTAAAGAAAGGAATCAGACCGTATCACTACAGCTATTACCAACACACAAAGGAAAGCAAAGAGAGGAAGAAAAGAGCAAGGGAGCTACAAAACAACCAGAGAACAATTAAGAGTTTATTAGTAAGAGCTTAGGCATCAATAATTAATCTAAATATAAATGAATTGAATTCTTCAATTCAAAGACATAGAATAGCAGTAATAATAATAAAGGCCAAACTATATGCTGCCCACAAAAAACTCACTTCAGCTTCAAGCATGTACATAGGCTCAAACTAAAGGGAGAGAAAAAGTTATTCCACATAAGTGGAAACTGAAAGAAAGCTGGGGTAGCTATACTTATATCAGACAAAATAGACTTTAAGACAAAAGCAGTAATAAGTGACAAAGGAAATTATTACATAATGATAAAGTCATTCAACAAGAGGAGTCAATTCAACAAGAGGACATAACATTTACAAATATTTAGGCACTAAACATACAAGCACCTAAATATATAAAGTAAATATTAACAAACTTGGAAAGACAGCAGTACAATAGTAAGGTATGTCAATCCCCACTTCCATCAACGGACAGGTTATCAAGAAGTTCAGTGAGAATACATTACATGTTAAACCAGATGGCTTAACAACACAAAATATTGCATCCAAAAGCAGCAGAATACACATTCTTAAGTGCATGGGGGTGGGAGGGGTTGGGGGTGTCCAAAATAGATTATATGTTACACAAAAAAACAAGTTAATAATTTTCAGTTTTGAAATATCAAGCACCTTTTCTGACCAGGATAAAGTAGAAATCAATTACAAAAAGAAAACCAGAAAAATTACATATTTGTGGAGATTAAATAGCATGCTACTGAATGATGAACAGGTCAAAAAAAAGATCAAAAGATTTTAAGAAAGAAATAAAAACTGAAATATACCAAAACTTACAGGTTGCAGCAAAAGCAGTTCTACGATGGAAATTATAACAACAAAAAGCCTATATTGATTAAAAAAAAAATCTCAAACAACTGAAATATATACCTCAAGAAACAAGATAAAGGACAAATGAAGCCCAAAGTTAGTAAATTAAAGGAAATAACAATATCAGAAGAAATAGATACTTAAAAGACAAAAGAAAATATTGAAACTACAAGCTGGTTTAAAAAAAATAAAATCAACAAATTGTTACCCAGATTCACCAAGAAATAGAGATAGGACTCAAATAAAATCAGAAATGATCAAAGAGACTACTGTCAATAACTACATGCCAACAAATTATATTACCAAGAAGCAATGGAAACAAGTTCCTAGAAACATACAACCTACCAAATTGAACAATGAAGAGAAAAAATCTGTACAGACACATTACTAGTAAGGAGACTGAATTAGTCATCAAAACCTACCAATAAGTCCAAAGCCAGATAAACTGATAAGTTCTACCAAACTATTACAGAAAAATTAATATCCTCAAACTCTTTCCAAAAATACAAGAGGCAGAAACACTTCCAAATTAATTTTAGGAGGCCAGCATTGCTCTGATACTAAAACCAGAGCATTGCAGCATTATTTATTTACAATAGCCAAGATATAGAAGCAACCTAGGTATCTACTGATAGATGAATGGATAAAGAAAGTTTAGTGGTGTACACACACACACATCACCACATCATCTTTACAATATATAAAATATATAATGGAATGTTACTCAGCAATAAAGAAAATGAGGTCTTGCCATTTGCTACAATTTGAATGGACCTAGAGAGTATTATGCTAAGTGAAATAAGTCAGATAAAGACAAATACCATATGATTTCACTTATATGTGGAGTCTAAGAAGCAAAATAAATGATAAAAATGAAACTCATAGAAACAGGACGTTTTGATGGCTGCCAGATGGCGAGGATGTTGGGGAGATGGGGTGAAAAAAGGGAAGGAATTAAGATGTACAAATTGAGGGTTATAAAAAATGGTCACAAGCCCTGGCTAGTGTGGCTCAGTGGATTGAGCACCATCCTGAGAACCTTAAGGTTACTGGTTCGATTCCCAGTCAAGGCACACGCCTGGGTTGTGGACCAGGAGTTCAGTTGGGGGCATGTGAGAGGCAACTGTTCCTCTCTCCCACAACAATTCTCTGCTGCTCTGTCTCCTTCCCCTTTCCTCTCTAAAAATAAATGAAACATCTTTTAAAAAAAATAATCATGGGGTTTAAAGTACGGCATAGGGTATATAGTCTATAAGACTGTAATAACTATGTAAGCTATATAAATGTCCAATCACTATGTTGAACACCTGAAACTAATATAAAATTGCATGTCAACTGTAGTTAAAAAATAAAAAAAAAATTGCCCTGGCTGGTATGACTCAGTGGATTGAGTGCAGGCTACAAACCAAGGGATCACCAGTTTGACTCCCAGTCAGGTTGCAGGCCAGGTCCCCAGTAAGGGCCATGTGAGAGGTAGCCACACACTGATGTTTCTCTCTCTCTTTCTCCTTCCCCTCTCTCTAAAAATAAGTAAATAAAATATTTAAAAAATTAAATAAATAAATTTAAGTACCTCAGCAATTCATTCTCTCTCAGATAAGTCACCAGAGAACACAAGACTCAATAATATGGTATATCAAAAGGCCTAAATTTAAATCACCCTATTAGGGCTTTAGAAAGGTAATTTAATGTGTATTAACTATAATATATCCAAAATGCAGAAAATTCCTACCTTACTACAAAGACTAAATCAATTTTAAAATTTATTATGTTGGTGTGCCTTATGTGAACTTAGGAAAAAACCTAAATAAGAAATTTCCCCTTCCTCACCAATACAAGGGTGAGAAAAGGTAGGTTTCCAGTTGTGAGTGTGCAAAATAGTTTATTCTTGTTTATTAATTTATTCATAGTTTGTTATTTATTCATGGTTGTATTATTTCCATGTAGACAACTGATAACCTATTTTTTCTCCCCCTTGTATTCACAACGATCTGAGGAGAGAAGCCACGCCTTGCTTGTTTTCTGCTCTGTTTGCAGAAGCCGGCCCTGAAAGTGCTTCCCCTCTTCGCCCCGCCCCCAACATCCTCCCCATCCGGCTAACTTCAGAAGGCCGTTGTCAACCGAAATAAGACTGACGATATCTTGTTAGGGATGGAAGCTGAGTAATGGATAAATAGAGGTCAATTATACTATTCTATTTTTTTAATTTCCATAATAATGTTCAATAAATATTTTTAAAAAACACAATGATGTCTTTCTCTTAATGATATTTTATGTAGAACTTCGAATGGCACATACATGTAAAAATGTATGTGCTAATTAAACCAGAAATGTTGTACTATATTGTTAATTTTTTAAATTAATTTTCCAGTAATTCAATTATGATAAAAATGGTTAACTAGAAGTTATAATTATTTTATGCTTTAAAAAAGTTGTAGCTGATGGTCTAGAAGTTTAATTAGCAACTTTTATAATGTTTAGGGGGTATTATAGTAGATATCATAGAAACTTTTTTTAGAAATTAGTAATTTTTATTGTACATGTAAAGTAGCTTTACCTGTCAAGAAGCACCTATTCCTTTGAAGGGAACATTCTAGAAGAATTTTTGTCTTCATAGTTTCTTTCTCTATAAAAGTGCCTATGATAGCCTTCCCTGAAGGACTTTAATCAGAAACATCAGGCACCAGCAGATGGCAGTAAAGATTAAAGCAGAGACACAGAAGGTATTTCATTCTTAGAAAATGCTGTTTCTACCTTAGTAGTGAATGAGAAATCACACAGCCTAATTGGTTTTTGTTTTTCACTAAAAAGACCCTGATGTCAGTCACATACATTTGACTATGAGGAATTATGAAGAAACTAACACTGCATTTTAATCCAAAAGTATATAATCTAGCCCTGGCTGGTGTAGCTCAGTGGATTAAGTGGGAGCTGCGAACTAAAGGGTCGCCGGTTCGATTCCCAGTCAGGGCATATGCCCGGATTGCGGGCCAGGTCCCCAGTTGGGGCCACGTGAGAGGCAACCACACACTGATGTTTCTCTCCCTCTCTTTCTCCCTCCCTTTCTCTCTCTTTAAAAATAAACAAAATCTTTTTTAAAAAGTTTATAATCTATAGCAAATAAAAAATGTTCAAATGTGTGAATGACATGAAAGAATAAATTCAAGAAAGTCGTATAGGCACATATACTACTATAGACACAGAAACATACACACATGCATTGAGGCTTGACTTTTCATGAATTATTTCCACTCATGGAAAGGAAATGGTTCCTAAATAAATTAGTGTACATGGATTGCTATTAAGAAATCATAAAACAGCTCTGGCTGGTGTGGTTCAGTGGATTGAGTGCCAGCCTGTGAACCAAAGGGTCACTGGTTTGATTCCCAGTCAGGGCACATGCCTGGGTTGCAAGCCAGGTCCCCAGTGGGGGCATGCAAGAGGCAACCACATATTGACGTTTCTCTCCCTCTCTTTCTCCCTCCTTTCCCCTCTCTCTAGAAATAAAATCTTAAAAAAAAAAGAAATCATAAAACATTAAATTGTACTGATAATATGTTAGTTTTTTATCCAAAGTCTCCTGAGAAATTTTAATGTTTTAGTACTACTTTAATTCATGAAAGAAGAGGCCCCTGTTTGGGTAAAAAGAGCTCTCTGGTCTAAGAAATGGCTTTCCTACATTTTAGCCCTGGTTCACCTACTTACTAATTCTAAGTTTGGACAAACTGCTTCTTTTATCATTCTGTACCCCGATCAACTCATTTACTAAATGGTAAAAGTATCTCTTCTACCTTCTTCATCGGGTAGTCATATAGATAAAATGAGATTATGTGTTTTGTTTTGTTTTTAAATTAATGTATGCAAGCCCTGGCTGCCATAGCTCAGTGGATTGAGCGTGGGCTGCGAACCAAGCATCGCAGGTTTGATTCCCAGTCAGGACACATGCCTGGGTTGCAGGCCACGGCCCCCAGCAAGCACACATTGATGTTTCTCTCTGTCTCTCTTCCTCCCTCCCTTCCCTCTCTAAAATAAATAAATAAAATCTTTTAAAAAATAAAAATAAGTAAAGTTAATATATGCAGACAACAACAACAAAAAAGAATGTGTGAAACTTTGTGAGGCAATGACCTGGTTTCTTAATCAGAGGCATGATACTTGGACCATACTGACAGCTGTTAGAGCAGAGGGGGTTGGGTGCTGGGTGAAAGAAGGTGAAGGGATTAAGCAGGAAAAAAATACATACACAACACGCAGACACAGATGACAGTGTGATGACAGCCAGAGGGAAAGAGGTGAGGGTTAGGCGGAGTCGGGCAATGTGGGGAAAATGGGGATAGAAAGAGACTGCTGGGGGCGACAGGCACACGATGCTGTGTGCAGATGATGATTTGTTGAGCTGCACACTTGAAACCTGTATGGTTTTGTGAAGCAATATCACCCCAATAAATTCAATTAAAAACACAGAGGTAATGGTAACCCATAGATTAAAAGAGATACTAAAGAAAAAGGCTTTTGAGTTATATCAGCCAAAGGCAATGTGTGGACTTTATTTGGATTTTGACTTGAACAAATTACAAAAATCTTTATGAAACATTGGGGATTATTTAGAATATTGACTGGATAGTTGATAGTAATCAAGTATTTTTGGGAGAGGAGAATTGTGTTTAGGTGTGCTAATTGTATTTACAAAATGATGATAATGTCTTTAAAATAATTCAATGACAAGAATGTGGGGGCGGGGGAAGAAAAAGAAGGAGAAAGGGAAAATAATAGCCCAGGGGCTGGAGGGGTTGTTAAGTGGAATAAGACTGACTATATCTTGTTAGGTATTGAAGCTGAATAATGGATGAATAGGGGTCAATTACACTATTCTATTTTTTTCTGTTTGAAAATTTCCATAATAAAGTTGTTCAATAACTAATTTTTAAAAACCACAATGGTGTCTTTCTATTAGTGAAATTTTATGTAGAACCCCAAATGGCAAATTTATAACCATCTGTCAAAAAAATTAGTTTACTGAATTTGAAGAGATAGGAAAATTACTGGAGGAAAAAAGGAATTGGTTGGCATTAAGGAGGACTATTTTGGAAGAGAGTATGTGCAATTCATTTTCCTTTCATTACTACCTCCCAGCTTGGAACCTTAGAGTCATTTCACTATTTAGAGCCTACGTGATTGGCTCAAGCTGTCAGAATGCTGGAAAATTATGACCCTGCTTCCTCACTCAGGTCATATAACTACATTCTCAAGCAAAAGAATTGACTAGAGATTGTCTAGTCAAAGCAGACTACCCAAACTGAAGACCGATGATAGTACGCGGAGGTCTCATCATCTTCTGCAAGGGCAATCTAACTGAATCTGCATGAGAGGGTACATCATCTTCCTAAAGTGACCTTCCGTACTGTTCCCAAGGGCCACTGCCTCAAGTGGCAGCACCTGGCCCTTGCCCTTGATGGACACCACAGCTTCGAAGGGCCAGCTAGTTGTCACTCTTCTCAGAGGTGCTCTTTCTTGCACTGAATATCTCTTTTCTACCCTTTCTCTGCAGTCCAACAGCTTAGTGTTATTCTGTCAGTACTGCTTCTATACAAAAACTTGTATCTATAAAAACTAAGCTAGACTTTGTCCCTAAAAACATCTCTTTAAGAGTTTTATGTATTGTGTAGCACCTATCCTGGATGATTCTGAAGACTTCTGAATAGTATTCTTCACTTAAAAAATATGTATTAAACCCAAGGCACTATAAATATAACCGTAAATAGTTGTATAACTAATGCATGAAATGGACTTACAGATTCTAGTCTGGAACACATGTATACCTGCAACCCCTTAACTCCTTCCTTCTGTGTTCTAAGGTAGAACAGAGACTTTCCTCTGGCTTCAGATGTGCTTTCATGTACCTAAGATTGCACAGTCTTCCTTACCCTTGACCTGTATTATTGGGTAGAGCCCATCATTCCCCCTGTTACCTGAATTCAGTTCTCCGGGGAACCCAGAGCAACCCTCTAGATTCTTTGTGTGTTCCAGCTGTGAGGTATAGATGCACATGTACAGAAGGGGTTCAGAAACACTTGAGCTCAGTAAGCCATTGTGCCCCACAGAGGCACAAATTTAGTCCAAATACATTTACTAGCTTTCCAGAAGGAAAATCCCGTGGTTTCAGAGTAGTAGGTCCTCCTGCAAGTAATGTTCCTGTTTGTGGTCCTCGGCCCTGGAGAACAAAAGTGAGCTTCTCCTGCAGCACAAGGGCTTCCATTTATCTCAGGGGAAAGCCAGGAAACTCTTCCTGAGAAAATGGAAGGGCAGAATATTTAGACATTTTCTAAAATGGCCTTTGACTTCTGGGACTTTATGGTTACTTAGAGTTAGTGACTGTTTTCCTCATAGAACACAGAGATGAGAACTCCTGTCAGCTATTTGAGACTTAGAGAAGAATTTACTGACTCCATGCAAGAACATTAAGTATGTGTAGGTTTTATCCTAGAGGGAGAGAAGGAAGTTTCAAATTAATAAATGTCATTTTGTGTCTTCCTCAGAACCTTTGATTCCTTAAAAAATTATGGTTAAATACACATAACATAAAAGTTACCATATTAATTGCCTTTAGTGTTACAGTTGAGTAGTGTTAAACCATATGTGCAACCAATACCCAGAAATTTTTCCTCTGGTAAAACAAACTCTGTTCCCATTAAACAGCTCCCCGTTCTCACCTGGCCCGTACCCCTGGTCACCACCCTTCTTCCTGTCGGTGTGAATTTGGCTGCTCTGGGTTCCTCATACAAGTGGAGTCACACAGTGTTTTTCTTTTGTTGACTGGTTTAGTTCACTTGGCATCATGTCCTAAAGGTTCATCCATAGTATAGCATGAATCAGAATTTTCTTTGTTTTTAAAACTGAATATTCAATTGTATGTATATAACACAGTCTATTCATTCACTTATCTGTTAAGGGACGTTTGCTTTGCCTCCACCTTTTGGCCATTGTCAGTAATGCTGCTATGAGCATGGGTGTGCAAATATCTCTGACACCCTGCTTTCTGTTCTTCTGGATACATACCTAGAAGTGGAATTGCTGGATCGTACAGTAATTCTATGATTAATTTTTTGAGAAATCCCCTATGTTTTCCATAGTGGCTACACCATTTCACATTCCCACCAGTTCACGAGGGTGCCAATGTCTCTAAATCTTCACCAACCCCTGCTGTTATCAGTTTGAGAGTAGATGTCTTAGTGAATGTAAGGTGAGACCCTGTGGTTTTGATTTGCACTTTTAGAGTATTGTAATTATGTACTTTTCCCATACTGAATGATTTGTGAGAATTCATCTAACCGTGCCTGCATACCTTGCTTCGTAGTACTTTCCTGTCTGGGTGCCTTTTTCCCCTTCACTTCACACTTCACACCCCAACTCCCATCTTCCTCTGTGAAGCCTTCGCTGACTTCTTTACTGCAAACTGATTTCTAAATTTCTACAAGTATCTCGCTATCTACCACATAACTTAGTTTATGCTAGTAAAAAATAACTAAGCTTTTTAATCAGTTTTGTATTATTCTCCAATTCTTTCATGTGTTGTCTACCAAAGTAGATTGTTAGGTCTTCAAGAACAAAAGGAATGTATTTCATCCTTTTAACCGTCAAAGTTGTTTATGATGGCCATTCTGACCAGTGTGAAGTGGTATCTCACTGTGGCTTTAGTTTGCATCTCTCTGATGGCTAGTGATGCTGAGCACCCTGTCATATGTCTTTGGGCCCTCTGCATATCCACCTTGGAGAAGTGTCTGTTTAAGTCCTTTGCCCATTTTTTAATTGGCTTGTTTGTCTTCCTGGAGTAGAGTCATGTGAGTTCCTTATATATTTGTGAGATCAAACCCCTGTCCGAGGTATCATTGGAAAACATGTTTTCCCATACAGTTGGTTCCTTTTTCATTCACTGCTGTGTTCTTTAGCCATGCAGAAGCTTTATATTTTGATCAAGTCCCATTTTTTTATTCTTTCTTTTATATGTATATATAATACGTCCCTTGCTCTAGGGAACATATTGGTAAAGATATCACTGCATGGAACACCTGAGATTCTCCTACCTATTTGCATGGTATGAAGAACATCAAAATGAGCAGGAAAATGCCACACCTATGACTTTATTATGTGGAATATTTTGTTGTCCCTTGTTTACCACAAACTCCTCATCAGCCTGCAATTGACCTTAAGTCCCAAGCAAAAAACAACAATAACAACAAGAATTCTTAAAAAATAGCTTCTCATATTTAGGAGCATTTAGTGACACATTTTTGAGACTACAGCATTGGAATGGCTTTTATAATATATGTATGACAAAATAATTTTCCTCTAAAAAAAGAGTTACTGAAGTACCTTAGAGTGCTAAGCATTCGGTAGTTTATTTATTTAGTTTGTGTGACTTTCTGCATGTGAAATTTGAGAAGTTTACAATATAAATACTTTGGCCTTACAAAACTGAATAATACTTAGATGTATTTAAAACTGCTATATAAAATGTCAAAAGTAAAAGCCATTGCCTAATGAAACATGTTTTCCCTTTTCTTAAAATAGAATATAACAATCATAATTGTGCCTTGCATCATCAAAAAATTAAAGAACCGTAGTGGTTTAATATATCAGTTACACCGACTGTTAAGCTGCCTTGTTTTCTGACATTGTCTTTGCTTTATTCTCTATCTTCTTCCGAGTAACCATATTCCTTTCCCCTCTAACTATGTTTACTCTTTCTCCCTTTGTGACTATCCTGGTATTTAAACTTTATGATTTATTTCCAAGTAAATATTTTTAACATTCTTCATTTGGGATAAAACACACACTATATAAATCCAGTGGATAAATACCCACATACCAATCTACCCTACACGAAATTCATTCCCGCAGAAGTAGGCCAATTCATCCATTATGGGGTCAAGCCATAAAAAGAGAATCCAGGCAGTAATTCTCCAATTAGAGAAGCTCTAGTTTTAGTCCTTCTGAATCATAACTAGTTGGCAACAAAAGCTGGCATGCCTGAGTGTGAATAAGTCTTAACATAAAAACTCCTCACCTAGCCTCAGGAGTTAGAACTTAAGGGAGAAATGTATTCAGGTGGCCATTTATCCACAGTATTTTTAAATACCACTTTGGCCAAATTAGTATCAAATGAGTTGCTGTCAAGTGAAATTTTAAAAACCCATAAATGTCTTGAACCTTAAAAGCTCAGCCCAGCTAGAAGTCAAGGTGTATCCTGATGCTATATGGGGGCAGAGGGGCGGGTGTGGCAATAGATCACCCGTGATGATTATCAGATTATGAGCTGTTAGCAGAATATTGGCCAAACCTGCTTCAGTTCTGAGTTTCATCTTCAAGATTCTCTTCCGACTGGCCTCACCATGAAATTTGTCTTGACAAATGAAACCTGGCTCCAATGACAACAGCTTTATTCTGCCTCTCATTTATTTTCTGATCAATAAATCCAGCATCCAAGCATATAAATTCTATGATTCAAGGCACTCAAGTATAAGGTGAATAAGACACTTTAAAAACAGGAAGTTAGTCATTGTAATATTCAATAACATTTCTAGTATAGTTAAAATTTTTAGTATAACATTGTAATTAATTGCAACATGGGTATAAATACACGTTTAGTAGTAAAAATGCATCTTGCATTTTAACAATGGATGTTAAAAGTGTTTTTTTTTTTTAAGGAAGAACTTTTTAAGGTTTTACTTATTTTTAGAGAGAGGGGAAGGGAGGGAGAAAGAGAGGGAGAGAAACATCAATGTGTGGTTGCCTCTTACATTGCCCCCACTGGGGACCTGGTCCACAACCCAGGCATGTGTCCTGACTGGGAATCAAACCAGCAACCCTTTGGTTCGCAGCCCACACTCAATCCACTGAGCTACACCAGCCAGGGCAAAAGTGTTTCTTTGAATTATATTGTGCATTTTACAAAGCGCTGAAGATAGGAATTTTAAATTAAACTCTAAATATTCTAGAGAATCGGAAAATCAGATTCTAGCCAGTCACCTTATAAGTTTAAGCCTGTTTACTGGTCTGTTTCCCACCCTCAAACACATGAACGTTGAAGACCAGGGCTGTGTCTTGTTCACTTTTGACCCCTGAGCACTGAATACATACTTGGAGAAGAAATGAATAAAAGAAAAAAAGAGGTGCACAAGTCCATTTATAAGAAATTCTCACAAATGTATGTAAACCATCAATGAACAATTGTTCTTTAAATTCATGGTGTAATCCTTTACAGATTTCATTAGAATGAAATGCATCAGCTAAAATATCTGTTTTATTGAATTAACTAAAATTATACTAGTGATGTTGGCTATCTTTGTGAGGGGGTTTTGAGGGTATGGAACAGCATAATATTTTGAAATCCAAAAATAATGTAAAAGATATGTTCAACTTTTTTTCCAAAAGCTTCTCATTAGAGCTGTTACCAACCCTGATAGAATTGACTGGGTTTTTTTCTAGCTTCCTATTTGGTCCTTCAGGTTAACATCCAAAAAGTTCCATTCAATGGATTTATCATTTAACCTATCTCATTTTTTTTTGAAAGAACAACTCTACATCTCACAAATTACAGACCTATTGGCATACAGCAATCCATCTAAAAATGTATGCCGGTTTCCTGATAAGTTGCAAGCCTGTAATCCCCGAGTAAGTGGGTGTTAGGTTCCACTCCTCTGCCGACAAAACATCGTGATCCTCTCTGTCATCTTCCCTTTCACCTGCCTGAATAGAAATCATTTTTGAGCTAGCTGTATGAGTTCAACATGATCTCATATCATTCAGCAAAAATGTATTGAGTGCTTACAAGGTACTAGGCTTTGTTTTAGATATTTAAGATGGTAAGTGTCTTGACTGCATGAGGATTTGATTCTAGCAGGGAGAGACAGACAACAACTATAGCATGAGTTAATGTTACAGTAAGTTAGAAGGAGATATGTCTGGAATAAAGAAAAAGAACAGGATAAGAGGGACTTAGAGAGTACTGGGGCAGCAGCCGGAAGGTTGCAATATTGAACAGGGTGGGCAGGCTATGTCATTGTGAGGACTTTGGCTTTTACTGTAAGTGAAATTGCCAAATTCCAGAGCCCAACAGAAGATCCAAAAACCTTCCAGAGAAGAAACACACACACACACACCCCACAAGTTACCTATAGAATAACAAGAATCAGACTCTGGAAATACTGAAAGACTGTATAGGAATGCCTTCCAAGTTTTGAGGAGAAAATATTTGTGAGCTACTATTCTACACATACCTACCCAGACAGAAATTGCAGACAGAAAATAAAAATGTTTTTTTCTTAGGTGGTTAGTTGATGGCATGCCTTCACTAAATGAAAGCATGAACAAAATGCATGAGATCCAGGAAACAAGGACTCCAACCCAAGAGAACAGTGAAGCAAAATCATGGGGCAACAACTGTGCAGGAGAACAATGACCCACAGCAGATTGTAGTTAGAAAGAGAAACCCTGGGAAAGTAGTCTCTGAGGAGGAAGGAGACGGCAGAGGGCACGGCCATGTTTGTGGGCTTGGAAACAACTTGAGTATATAGGAAACAATTGGTGGACTGTAGAAATAAAGAATGCAATCAGACTCTGTCCTTTGAGTAATCATAGCATGAAACCCACAGAATAAGAAATATGATTCCAGCCTACCACTTGGCTTTCCATGAGCTATGTTTTTTCTACAACATAGAAAGAAATTTACCACAAAAGTGCAAATACCATCATTAGCTTTTCATCTTAACAACATAAACATAAATACATCCTGACTCAGATAAAGGGAAGGAGAGGAGCACTAACATCCTTCCAGAGAGAAGGGAGGCTCTGTAGTTCAGGGGTTGCAAACTCATGTAGCCGGTAGGCAAAGTAAATGAGAGCAGTTAGCACATGCCTGCTATCTAAATGGGGCAGCAGTTTCTCAGCTCCAAAAGATTGTTGTCATGAAGAAACAAAGACCAAGAGATTCCTGTTTACCCAGAAAAGCCAAAATCTGGAATGTAATGAAAAATCTTTCAAATGTTGACAGCTACTTTAAAACACTTGGAAGTATTATGGGGGTAGAACAATGTCAGATGCAGCCTAATGTTTCTAGTTTGTGACATTGCTATAGCAGATGGACAAGAAAATGAAGGGGTTTGAACGTGCCTAGCTGACCATTGGAGAAGCTGAGCCAGCAGCTTTAGAACACAGGAAGGCCATGGACTAAAATGGAGGGGGGACTTGTCTTAAAGCTGCACCCATTGCAGTATCCGATTTCTGTTCACCTTGGGAGGGGGCTAGGGGAAATTATGGGAGCTAAAGTTCCTTTCTCCCAGCCACTCACAGATGCCAAAACTGGAGAAAAGCTGTAAGACAGTACTGGGAAGAAGGAGGAAGGAAAAAGATACAAATGTGCTAAACCTTCACCTATCATAATAGGAAATCAAATGCCAATGTGTAAATTAACATATTTTTAAAAGCACTATAAGCATGTTACTTAAATGCCTAAAGGAAAACTAAAAAAAGTAGTTAATAAAAATGGTTGTTGTGACATAGAACAAGATTACTCCTGCGCCCACATTTCGCCAGCAAGCCCACTTCTAGGGAATCTGCACTGGAGATACCCCCGCCACTGTGAAAACGCACGTGTGCGGCATTGACCACGGCAGCAGCATCTGTAATGGCAAACTGCGGCAAGTAACTTAAATGCTCGTGAATAGGAGACAGATTTTTATAACTGTAGTATATAAAAGACTTTTAATGAAAGACTTTTCACTGCAACACTCAGCAGAATACTGTGTTGCAGTGAAAAGTCTTTATTTTTTTTAAGAGGAAGACCTATATAAACTGACATGGAGTAATTTCAAGAATATATTGTTAAATGAACACTGCAAAGTTCAAAATAGCATCTCTAGTATGCTACCTCTGTCTGAGAAAGAAAGGGGAATGAGAATATACACATTCACTAATTTTTGCAAAACAAGAAAGATAAATGAGAAATTAATGAAATTGGAGACCTACAGGGGTGTGGTAGAAGGGATAGAAAGCAATACTTTTCAAAGTACACCTTTCTGTACTTTTGGAGTCACATTCAATGTTCTATATACTCAAGAAATAAAATTAAGTCAAAAGAGAGTAAAACCCCAAAATTTAATGCAAACAAATGTAAATGAACCCAATTATATTTCAAATGAAGAGCATAACCAAACTGAAGGGGAATGGGACTAATCCAGGAAACTTCTAAAGCCTGATTGTACACATGCAGTCTGGGAAAATGCAAATAAATCTCAAAATCTTTTCAATTGGCTTGCTTTAGTAGTAATATGAGCATAGGAATTTTTACACAATTATTTTTACATTGTAAAAGTGAATAAATGAGTTAACATGTAAGGTTGTTAATTCTCACTATAAAAGAAGGAAGGCAAACATATGGAATAAGTGAAGTTAAAGAAGAGCCTTGTGGGGTTGGATTGGAACTGGAGGTAAATGGACCAATAGATGGGCAGATAGACAGGTTAGCTAGCTATGATAGATCAGGTAGGGTGGTGTGCTGGAGTTGACTCCTATTGGTTCATGACAATTGAGCATTTTTTCCCAGAGATGTATTTAGTGCCTTAATAATGGTAGCTTAAAACCATCCATAGTGGAAATATTTATACCATGGTAATTGGCAAATGCTAAAAATTAGGGCTTCCTGCCACTACCTGCCTCACCCTCACCAGCTAGCTTTTTTTACAAAAATATATTTTGGTGCCTATGCTATTACAGTTGTCCTAAGTTTTCCCCCTTTGTCCCCCTTTACCCAGTACATTCCATTGCCTCTGCCATTCCCCACCCCTTACTTCATTTTCTGGGTCATGCATATAAGTTATTTGGCTACTCCATTTCCTATACTGTTCTTAACATCCCCCTGCGTATTCCGTCCCTACCAATTTGTACTTCTTAATCCCTGCACATTTTCCCCTTGAACCCTTCTTGCCAGTCCCTTCTTGCCTGCAAAGTTCGTTTTGAGAAATCAGCTGACAGCCTTACCGGAACTCCCCTGTAGATAACAAACTACTTTTCTCTTGCTGCTTTTAAGATTCTTTCTTTATCTTTAACCTTTGGCATTTTAATTATGATGTGTCTTGGTGTGGTCTTCTTTGCATCCATTTTGTTTGGGACTCTCTGTGCTTCCTAGACTTGTATGTCTAAATTTCCTTTCCCAAATTAGGAAAGTTTTCTTTCACTATTTTTTCAAAATAAGTTTTCGATTTCTTGCTCCTCTCTCTTCTCCTTCTGGCACCCCTATGATTCAAATGGTGGTACACTTAAAGTTGTCCTAAAGGCTCCTTACCCTATCCTCATTTTGTTTTGGGGTTCTTTTTTCATCTTGTTCTGATTGATTGTTTTTTTCTTCCTTATGTTCCAAATCATTGATTTGTTTCTCACTTTCATCCATTCTACTGTTGTTTTTCTGTAAATTGTTCTTTATTTCAATTAGTATATACTTCCTTTCTGACTGGAATTTTTTTTTATGTCGTTGAGGTCCTTGCTAAGTTCTTTGAGCATTCTTATAAACAGTGTTTCGAACTCTGCGTCTGATAGATTGCTTGTCTCCATTTTTTATGGAGTTTTGTTCTGTTCTTTCATTTGGGCCATGTTTCTTTGTCTCCTCATTTTGGCAGCCTCCCTGTGTTTGTTTCTATGTTTTAGGTACAGCTGTTTTGACTTCCTGTCTTAGTAGTGTGGCATAATGTAGAAAAGTGCATCCATAAATTGGATGGGGCAGAGTCTTAGGTAATCACCTGGATGGGGCAACCCATGTGAACTAAATAGATGGAGTCTCAGATATGGTGTTACCTATGTGTGGGAAGGGCTCAGAAAAGGACAATGGCTGCTGCCTGGACTCTGTAGTTTTGTCTGGGAGGAGCTGTCCCCTGGCATTCAACCTGATGCCAGACACTTCACTTTCTCCCCATATGCCACCGATGCCCCAGTGCTAGAGCCAAGAGCAAGTGAGTCTAAGTCCTAAATCTGTTGTGGACCCTATAAGAGGGGATGCCTGAGAGTTACAGAGTCTTCTACCCCTACCCCCTCCACTTTTTACAGCCAGAAGTTATGGGGATACTTGCAGTGGAACTCTGGGCTGAGGGGCCTGATATAGGGCTGGGATCCCTCACTCCTGAGATATCCCTCCTGATTTTTATCCACCACATGTGGATGCAGAACTGCCCATTCCATGTCTCCATATCTCCTCGTCTCCACCCCTCCTGCCCATCTGAATGAGTTTGACTTTTTTAATTCCTTGGTTGTTGGACTTCCAAAGAGCTTGATTTTCTGATGATTCTGGGTGATAGTTGTTTTGTAGTTTAGTTGTAATTTTTGCTGTGGTTGTTCAAGGAGGTGAGCCATGTTTATCTACACTTCCACCATCTTGACTGCCACCCTCTACAGCTAGTTGTTAAACGTTTCCTGTTCATTGATGGACAATCAATAGATGGATAGATTTCCTAGCTCTTCTGATTAAAAGGCCTAGAAGCAATTATGTTCCAGTAGAAATAAGCACATATAATGTTCAGATCTTAGTTTCTAAATTTCATTCCACAGTTAGAAAAATGACTAATTTCAGGGCTGTAACAGGAAAGACACAAGGTGGCAGAAAGTAAGGACATGCTAAAAAGGATGAGATCATGTCATAAGGACACATGAGGTAGCATGAAGGATCACCCTCTGTCCAAATCTGGAACATCAATATGAGGATATAATGAATTGTAATCCATTAAACAAAATAGGTATTTGTGAGTTCATACTGATGATAGAAAGAGAAGGGTGGAAACAGCATGGAGAGGGAGAGGAAGTGGTTAAACTCTACCTTACACTGGAATGTAAAATGGTAAATGTCAAAGGAAGGGTTTAGTTATAGAGTCGACACTTTGTGATGATACTGGTAAGGATTAGTTCAGGAAGTAATCATCAAGGGATACTAAATCCAAGAGGAAATTTGATGAGGAACAGGAGCATGTCCATGATCTCAAAGTCTCTCTCCGCAGATAGCTAATTAGTGTCAAGAAGAAAGCATTTAAGAACAACATAAATCTAATAAAAAGGAAACTTCAGACAAACTCAAATTGAGTAACATTCAAAAATTTAAATACCAAGAAAAATTTTTGAAAGGACACTCCACCAAAGAAGATATACATATGACAAATAAACACACAAAACTACTCAAAATTATTAGCGAAATGTTTAAAATACAAGAGACTACTTCTACACACTTACTAGAATTCACTAGAACTAAACAGTGTTGACTAGAAATTGGAGTATCTTTAACTCTCCTATAGCACAGTCAGAATATAAAATACTACAGTCACTTTAGAAAAGTTTGGCAGTTTCTTAAGTCAAATATGCAGCTACCATGAAATCCACATAATCCTTTATAGTCTTATCTCAGAAGACAAGTACGTCCACACAAGACTTGTACATGAATGTTCCCAGCTTCATATGTAATTGCCAAAAACTGGAAACAACCCAAATGTCCATCGATAGGTGATTTGGTAAAGAATCTACAGTATATGCATACAAGAAATTCTTCTCCTCAATAAAAAGTAATAAAATATTGGCATATGCAGCAACATGGATGAAACTCAAAACAATTATGCTGAAAGAAAGTAGTGTATACTTTAGTATTCCATTTATATAAAACTCTAAAAACATAAACTAATCTGGTAATAGAACAGATTAGGGTTCAAGGAGGATTGCAGAGGTAGGGGGTGGCTGGAAAGAGAAATTATAAAGGGACATGTGGAAACATTTATATATATATATTTCAAAACATCAAATTATACAATTCATACACAGTTTATGGTGTGGCAATTTTATCAACAAAGTTTGTTTAAAAGTGAAAAAATGTGTTAAGATTGTGAAAGACAGAGAAAACCTAAGGAATTATTCCAGAACAGAGGAGATTAAAAAGATTGACAAATAAATACAATATTTGCATTTGACCTGGATCTTGGGAACAAATGCTTTAAAAGACATTATTGGGACAATTGATGAAACTAGAATGTGAACCATAGATTATATAAAATTACGAACAATGATAAGTTTCCTGAATTTGAGTGTTGCACTGTGATTAAGTAAAAGAATATTCAACTTGTACTTAAGAAATGCATTTTGAAGTATTTAATGGTAAAGATCCATGATGTAAGCAAACTATTCTCCAATTACTCAAAAAATTACATGTCTGTCAGTTTGTATCTGTATGTGTATATAGGGTAAGAAAATGATAAAATGAATGTGATGGAATATTAAGAATTGGTATACCTGAATAAAATGTCAAAACAAAAGGAAGTTTTATGTGATGGCCTCTGGTGCATGAAAGGAGAGGTCTAGTGCAAAGACATTACCTTTTTGGTTAAGCTTCTTTGTACTATTTTATTTTAAAATCATGTCATGTATGTGTCATATTGATTTCATTTGGAAGTTTAAAAATTTTATGAGTCCTTTATTGCCATGTTTTTAATCATCAAAGTAGGTATTTGGCTGCACCTGCTTTAAGAATTCCAGATTGAAATTCTCTGTGGGGAACTTTTTGATCTCTACCGAGTCACTTTGGTTCCAAATATTTTGGGCATGGCCAAAAGCCATTGAATATGGTTCTGTACAGAGTGGGTGGCCCTCTGCTCACACAGTATCTTTGCATTTCTTCAGCTTTCACAGGAAAACCCTTCCTTCTCCCAGCTCGGCTGGCTGCTAAAGGTGATGCCCCACACTTGGCCAGCAGCACAGAGGGGCGGCACCCCAGGCCCTGGTCAGGAAACAACCTCGAACTCACTACCCTCAGCATTTCACAAAAGCTCAATTGAGAGGAATAATAATTATGGACAGTGGCCTGCCGGATCTAAAGTCCATTCTTCCCTCTAAATAGCCTAAAATGTTTTTCCTAAATGAAGCCAGGCCAGCAGAGATCCACAAACCTGACCACATCTTCTGAAATCCCCACCCCTGCAGAACTGCCTTTCACTGAATTTGGCTTTGGTATCGGTTATACATTGTGACACAGTGAAGGATGTTGTAAGAAACAGCCCTGTGAAAATCTGTCAGCCTGACTGCAGAATAGTGTCCACTTCATTACATAGTGACTTCTTTGTGAGGATTTACAAGAGAATTTTCTTCCTGGTCTCCCAACCAGAAATAATTATGCTACTCTTGAGCAACTAGCTTGTTTTTTATCTCCTGAACACTGTGAATCATGTAACTGATCGTTTTTTCCTTCTCGATTTTGTCTGCCAAAAATCTTAGAGGTAAACCTGCGGTCGGTCTCTAGCAGGACTGTAGGACCTCACAATTTCTACCTTGTGTATTAACCTTATTTCCAGCTTCATTGTTGAGTCGGGAAAGTGTCATGGAGGCAGAGTGCCGAGTTTGAGCCCCGGAGCTGTACCATGTACTATTTACATGGTCTCAACCCCTTCTCCTGAAGTCCGTTACCTCACTGTAAAATGAAGAGAATAACACTACTGATTTTGTGGGTTGTTGTCAGGATTCAATGAATTCATATATGCGAAGTGCTTAGAACAGTACCTACCACCTAGCAAATGGTCTGTTTAGGCATTATTATTCTCATTTCACCTTTTCCACTCTTGTTTTCCTTTTACATTGATTTCCTCTTCTATCCATTTTAATTATATATATTAAATTTATATATTTAATACATATATAAATTTAATATATATATTTAACTATATACACACACACACACACATATACACACATGCACACCACCTGAATGCTTTGTGGAATAAAACTAGATATAAACAAAAGCAGATGAACACAAAAAATGCCAAATGCATGCAGCAATTGAGAATAAATTAGAGTAAACAATATGAAAATATTGATTTTTACAAAAAATAAAATTATACAATAACCACAATATGGATTCTCATCTAAATAGGCTTTAGTCTGGTGTCTTTCAGAAGCTACTGGAAGTCTGACCATGCCCTGATCTGATCCTAATTACAATTTGCTTCACAGTGGGTTTCTGTGAGAAAAGGCTCACCCTTTGTACCACATGAACGTTCAAAGGTGGCCCATGGGAAAACTACCTGGATCTCTTAATCAGTAGACAAGCTCATAGGAAAGGTTATTTCTCTGCTTTACCCTTGGTTATATAAAGGTCTGAACTTCTAAAGAAGTATCCTTGTGACTGCTCTGCTAACAAGGCAAGGCCTCCTTCCCTTGTGAGCTGGGGAAGGCATTTATACGGATAAAAGAAAAGTCAGATACCTGGCATAAAGAAAGACCCAGGACAGAAAAGCATGTTGTTTCAAAGCACTGCAAGATCTTACTCTTGATAGCAAATACACTTCAGCTGAAATAAAATCCTGTGGTTTGTTTCTCTACAATTTAAACAGCTCTCCTGTTCTCCCCCACTTTCCTTCTCTCTGTCTCTGATGGTTATGAGGTCTGGTCTTGGACTTAGGTCAGAAGTCTTCAAAAGGATCTCTTGCTGGGCAAAAGTACTTTCTTCAAATTATTAGTTGCTACAAATTAAAGCTTTGTTCCTTTGGCTAAATCACAGTACAGTTTCTTCTATTATAATGAAAGTTACCCCCAGAATCTGTCTTCTATTAAGCCTTTTCAACCACCTTAAGAAGACTATTGGATTTTAATTGGAAGTAGCTTTCAATAAAGGAAGGAAGTTAGTCAACAAATACTTGCTCAGCAGCACTTGGGGCTCAGTAGGCATCATAAAACTGGAGAAAGGGAGAGCGTGATGGGGATGGGTGGCTGGTACTTGGAGAGGGTGGTTGAGGAAGGCCTCACACTGAGAGGAGAGGGATCTAAAGGGGCCTGTGGTGAAGGGATGAAATACAACACAAGTGATGAAGGAAAGCCACCCAGATAAGGGAGAGAAGGGGTCCTACAGTTAACTTTCCCTCTCGCTGAGGACAATCAAGTTCTAAGACCTAATCTTGGCCCTGCTGACCTCCCTGCCCTGCTTACCTTCATCTTTCAGATGAAGGTGATAATGCTTGCCCTGTCTGTGCCTTGGAGCTACTGATGTTGAGTTAATGTTTAGGGAACAATTGGAGCCTTACACATATGAGATATTAGGAAAGCACGAGGTACAATTATGTTGTTTTCCCTGTATCTTTCTCCTGTTTCTTTCAGTTCTGGTGGGGTTTGGTTTTTGCTTTTATTTTTTGTGGGGGGCTTTGTATGTTTGGTTTTTATTAAGAAAAACAAACAAACAAAGCTGGTGGCCTGTTCATCCCTGTGAGCCAAACTCACAGGTCAGCTTATACATTCTTTATCTACCAAGGGCAGACCTGAGATTTTCCTCTATGCTCCAGGGTCAAGGACAACAACAAACTAAAGAAGGAAATGTCTTGCCATTAAGGCAAACAAACTCAGTCAATCACTTCTGAATTCAGTGTGTGAGCATTAACCCTTGACAGGAGAGCACCCTTAGAGAACCGATTCTCAGAAGAGCAAAAGAACACAGGGTGTCACTGAGTCTCTGAGGTAGGAAGGACAGCTGCGTAAAGAAAAGCTCCACCCTGGCTGGTGTGGCTCAGTGGATTGAGCACCTGCCTGTGAGCCAGGGGGTCATCAGTTTGATTCCCAGTCAGGGCACATACCAGGTCCCTGGTAGGGGGTGCACGAAAGGCAACATGATGTTTCTCTCCCTCTCTCCTTTCCTTTTCCTCTCTTAAAATAAATAAATAAAATCTTAAAAAAGAAGAAGAAGAAGAAAAGCCCTAACAGCAGCATACTTGTTTAATGTGTCAACTCTTCTAGAGAGGTGGATCGAACCCTCCAAGACATAATTCACTTTTTCTGTATCTGTATAATTCAATTAAATGTTTTCAAAACTTTTAGATTGTGTTCTATCTCCCATTTTCTTTTATCTACAACAATAGAATGGGGTAAACCTGTAGAAAAGAGGAGGCTAAAGATGATGAAAAAAATAAGAAAACTTTGAGTCTAAGTACTGGAATTGATTGGGAACAGCAAAAGTTCATGAAAATATTGGGATTCAAGTCTTTAAATACTTAAAATTGAATTTTAAAAATTAACCTTTTATCATGGGAAATGTCAAACATCCATAAAAACTAGAGAAAATAGTTTAACAAGCCCCCAGATACCCATCAGGTAACTTCACCAGTTGGTTCTAATTTTTCTGGGCAGTTATTTTTTTTTTAAAGAAAATTATTTATTTATTTTCAGAGAGAAGGGAAGGGAGGGAGAAAGAGAGGGAGAAACATTGATCGGTTGCTTCCTGTACTCCCCAAACAGAGACCTGGCCCGCCACCCAGGCACACGCCCTGACTCAGAAATGAGCAGATAACCTTTCAGTTTGCTAAATAACGCCCAACCTACCACGCCACACGAGTCAGGGTTGGGCAGTCATGTTCTATCAAGTCATCACAAAGTCTGAATTAGCAAGTACTAAACCATTGCTCTTATGGCAAACACAAGGTTAGCTTCCTGTAAGCCTCTGGTCACATTTTTGTCAACTGAGCAACACGTAACATTGTTTCCTGTGTGTTCCTGTTTAAAGACAGCGGTATAACATATTGTTGATTTATTCACATTGAACCCATAGTCAACAGTACTCTAACTCATGCCTGAATGAAGCTTATCTAATGCACATATTTTTTTCATCAAGTAATTAACAGCCTTCCTGTGCTCAAGAACACTGCACAGCACTACACTCAGAGGCCATATAAAACAACAAAATAACAAAGAAAAATGTGGAAAAGCACAGCACTCAATAGACCATCAGCATGCTTGTTTACAGGACAAGAACTGAAACCGGAAGGCAAAGGGCGGCAGGGCTGAGCCTCAGCTAGCAGTGTGAGCCTCAGGCAGCCTAACCCGTGCTGCTGCACACGTCTGTGGATGGCCACGGAAACATCACGAGCATTGATTTGGGGGTTAGAAGTAATTTTCATGAGTAGGCAAATTCATAAATACAAATCCCCAAATAATGAAAATCAACCACATTTTGACATGTATTTTCGGTAAGACTTCCTTTTTGTTAAAATAACAGTACTATTTTTTACTTCACATTAGCAATAAAAATGGATATTTTAAAATGACTTTAGTCTTTATGACACTTATTCAAAATGACATTCAAAAATATTAGTAATGAGAATTTAATATTGCTTATGAATTCAAGCATTTGAGTGCCACTGCCTGCCTTAATATCAGATGAGATCAAAGTTTGTTAAAGAAAAAGTTGCAGCAGGAAGTATATAATATCTCATCTCAAATATGATAGTAATTTCAAAAATATTATAGCATGTTTTTTTTAATTTTCTATTGTGTTTTTAAGGGCAAGATTTCCTGTCAGTATAATAATATAATATTATTAGGAAAGTAATCTTTAATTCCTCACATTCTTGAGCAGCTGTCAGCTAACCAGGCACTCTGCTGTTTGCTTTTGCATTTCCGTCTTTTGTGTTGCTATGTAGACCACTATGTGCACCACTTTAACGGCAACATTTCGTTGCTTAATGTCTGTTTAGTGAATGTCCATTTGTAGTGTGGCTGAGAGCCTGACATAACAGCAATTATATTTTTCAAATTATATATGTCTTGCAAAACATAAGAATTTCAGCAATATCATTTTTCTAGGCTATTTACCTAAAATATGGGAGTGAAGCACTTTTAAATATGTAAGAAAAAAGGTTCCCCAAGTAAGAAAAAAGAGAAGATGAAAATTAATAGTATCGGGAATAAAAGAGGAGACATCAATATAGATCCTGTACACATGACAGAGAACAAAGGAGTGCTGTGAACAGCTCTATGGCCACACATTTGACAACCTAGACGCAGCGGCTCATTCCCAGAAAGACACAGTCTGCCAAAACTCATACACGATGAAACAGACAACGTGAACAGGTCTATATGTATTAAAGAAATTGAATCAATAATTCATTCCCTTGTAAAACAGAAAGCACCAGGTTCACTAGTAAATTCCACCAAACATTTAAGGAAGGAATTCTACCAATGCTCTATACTCTGTTTCAGCTGACAGAAGAGATGCTACTTCACTCATTCCATGAGGCCAGCATCACCATAATACCAAAACCAGACAAAGACATCATAGGAGAAAAAGCTACAGACCAGCGTTTCTCAGCACTATAGATACAAAAACGCTCAATAAAATATTAAATCCACTAAATTAAATCCAACAATGTATAAAAAGAATCACATACCACACTCAAGTGTAATTTATTCCAGGTAGGCTGATTTGATGTTCAAAATTTAAAGAAAATTAAAGGAAAAGTGGAAGTAAAAAAGTAAAAGTAAGAAAGATTAGAAGTGAAAATAAACATTCAAAGTTTAAAGTAAAATTAAAAGTAAAATAAGAGGAAAATGAAAGTGAAAATTAAAAGTAATGCATAGAGATTAAAAGTAAAAACAAAAGTATAATAAAAAGTTAAAGTATGGTGAAAAGTAAAAGTAAAGTGAAAACTAAAAGCAAAGTGAAAACTAAAAGCAAAGTGAAAGGTAAAAGTAATATAACAGATCTATAGGCTAAAGAAGAAAAATCACATGATCATACAAATAAATGCAGGAAAAAACATGTAAAATAATTTAATAGTCCCTCATGATAAAAACTCTCAGCCAGGAATAGAAACATCCTCAATTTGATAAAAAAAATAAATATATACAAAAACCTATGCTAATATTATACTTAACTGGGAGAAATTTGAGGCTTTTCTACTATGACCAAGAGCAAGGCAAGGAAGTCATTTCTCACCCCTGCTTCTCAACGTTGTAATGTAAGTGTTAGCTAATGCAATAAGAAAGAAATAAAAGTATGCAAATTTGGAAGAGAAATAAAAATGTGTTTGCAGATGACATGATAGCCTGTGTACAAAATCCTAAAGAGTCAACAACAAAAGAAAAACTCCACATAGGAATCCTATGTGCAGTTACAGCAAGGTGACAGGATAGATTATAAAATCGGACTGCTGCCTCATACCATCAATGAACAAGAGGAAATTGAAATAAAAAAATACTACTCCTTACATTCACACTCACATTTATCATCTCCAAAATAAAATACTTAGGTATAAACCTAATAAAATAGATACAAGATAAATCTGATGAAAAGAACAAAACTGAAAAAGTACAAAACTTCACTCTTTTTTATTGGTACTGTCTACCCGTTCTATTTTACTTTCCCTTGTTTTGGCCCTCTTCCACCTTCACGCTCTCCACATACTATACCCTCTAGCCATATTCAGCTAATGCCAGTTCTTGAAAAGTCATACCATTTTCTGTGTCTCTATGCCCTTACACACACTATTCTCTCTAACAAGCTTTCAGTAATAATGACTATGGCTTTTATAAAGGACTAAAACAATGTTAATACAGCCATTTGTATGCTTAATGACTAATAATACAAGAAGTACAGTACATCAGGACACATCAAAGCACTCACTCTCAAAGGCAGGACCACCTCTACTCTGAAACTGTTCTTAAGATCATTGACAACCTCTATCTGGGGTCCCTGTTCTGCCCTCCACTTGCTTGACCTCTCAGCAGCACTGATCACTCCCTAGTGAAGCAAGCTTCCCTCCTGGTCTTCCCTTTTCTCATGGTCCCTCCAGTCTTCTTGCTCCCTCCTACTTGACCTATGAACATCAGTGTAACCTGCGACTCAATCCTCAGCCCTCTTGTCCACTCTTCTACCTGCATTCACTTCTTGGACAACTATATCCATTCACAGCACTGGAAATTGTCTGTCTGTAAATGACTTCTGCAGTTAGGTCTCCAGCTTTGACTTCTCGGCCAGCTCGATTCATTAACCAGCTGCCTATTGACATTTCCTTTTGAGGATCCTAGAGACCTTTCCAACTTGACAATGAATATAAAACTTTTCATCTGCCCTCTCCTCCAAAATCTCTGTTCCTCTTCCAGGCCTCTTTATCCCAATAAAATGGCTCCACAGTTGCTTATGCCAACCTAGGAGTACTCTTTGGTGCCTCTGTTTGTCTCTCCCTCTACATCCAGTTCATTAGCAAGTCCTGCTGATGCTATTTCCAACATGTATCCTGCCTTTTCCTCCCTCCAGCTCCCCTGGTACCACCCTACTTGTAACTTGTGGCATCTGCTGCCAGCAGTGCTAAAAAGCTTCCTAGCTGAAAACTGTATTTGCACTGTTGCTCTTCCACAATTGTTATTCATGACTAGAAGAAGTAATCTTTACAGAATGTAAATTAAATGTCACTCTCTGACTGAAGAATCCCTCAATGGCATTCTATTTTACCCACAATAAAGTTAAAATCTTTCCATGACCTGCAACCACTTCAGTGACAGAACCCCTGCTAACTTCTCAAGCTCATCTGGCACTGCTCTCCCTCTCACCCCCTTCCTCCAGACACTCCACTCTTATTTCTGCTCTTTGAATTCCTCAAAATCACAATCCTCTGTTTGGCCATTTTCCTTTCTGTTTCCTTTGCCAAGAATATTCTTTCCCCCAAGTACTATATGATTGGTTCCTTCTTGTCATCTAAATCTCAGTTTGAAACTTTGCTATAAAAGCCAGGTTCTTCAAAATCTTGTGGGTCTTAAATTTAACAGCCTAGTGTAGGTAATAGGATGTATGGTGGTTGTCTAAAATAGACAGGAAATACATGAAAAGGATTCAGTTTTGGAGAAATTGAGCTCAGCTTAGAACCTGTTGAGTTTGAGATAGAATGTTACCTGGATAGGTATCAAGAGGATAGATGGAACTGGACCTCAGGAAGGCTATATAGTTCAATTCGTAGTTACCAGGGCAGAAGGTGCAGCTGAATGCTTGGGAATGCATAGGTTTGCCTTGTGAAATCAGCAAAGACAGATTATACAAAGACTGATAGTAGAGCAGTATGTATGAAATGCCACCCATTTCATTGATGAGTGTAGGAAAAGTTACCAGAAGGGCCTGTGATAAAAATAGTGAAAAAAATCAGTAAAGAAGGAGGATACAGAGAAAAGGAGAAAGAAGTTTTCAGAAGAATGAAGTGACAAAATGCATTAAGAAATTACAAGTGTAAAAAAACTAAAAAGGCATTCATTGCTTTGGAACTGAGAACTCATGATGGCCTGGGCTAGATTACCAAGCGCAACTGCAGTGGGCTGGAGATAAAGAGTTGGAGATGATGACAGTCAACTATTTATCAAATGTTTGTCTTCTTCACCAGATTGTAATCGCCCAGAGAGCACAGCCCATTCTTTCCAGGATATTCCTGTTTTCCAGACCTCACTACAGAACTCAAAATGAATAGGAGGGGTCAGGGAAGGAGAAGGGAGAATGAGGAATTAAGGAGGGGAAGCAAGGAGCAAAGAGGGGAAAGAAATGGAGAAAAGAAGGGAAAAGAGAAAAAAGAAATAGAAAGGAAGGACTGATACAGCATTGGGTAGAGAGGATTTAATTATCTTCAAGACATGAATATCTCAAGCATATTTGTATATGGAGACAAAAAGAACCAAGTAGGGGAATTTTAAGACACAGGGAAAAGACAAATAGAAAGAGGTCTGTAAGAGGGTACAAGATGAGATCAGGAAGTAGCAGAAGGATGAATTATATATCGATAATTCAATGAAAATTAAGTTTCAGTAAGACTGATAGAATGTTACACATAAGACACAAATTATTTGTAAGGCGTGATTTTTAATTTCATTGTACTGTTTTTTTATTAATTGGCTTAATAATGCAATTATGTGAAATAACTAATATTTATATCCAATTTTATACTCTTGACTGAATCCATAATAACCAGTTATAATTTGTATTTGTTGTATCAGAATTTTTCATTTTTTAGAAAAACTTTCCACTGTAGTTATAGTACCTCTGAAGGTGAAGCAGAAATAGAAGCAAGAATAAGGAAAAATATGCTTAATTTTCACATAAGATAAATTATTAAATTTCATTTAGAACTCATTTAGAAATGGCTGGTACAACTAATAAGTGAATTCAGTAAAGTTATATGACACAAAAGTCAATATGCAAAAATATGTTGTATTTCTATATACTAATAAAAATTATCAGAAAGAAAACATAAACAATCTTATTTATAATTGCACCAAAAAGTGTAAAGTGCTTGAGAATAAATTAAAGCAAAGATGTGAAAGACCTGCATTTTGAAAACTACAAGAGATTAACAAAAGAATTTAAAGGAGACACAAATAGGCAGATATGATCAAAATAATCAATATTATTAAAATGTCCATATTACCCAAAGCAATGTACAGATTCAGTGCAAACTCTATCAAAATTCCCATGGCATTTTTCAAAGAAATAGAACAAACAATTCTAAAATTTGTATAGAATCACAAAAAAATAATCAAATAACCAAAGCAATCTTGAAAAAGAACAAAGCTAGAGGTATTACACACTCAGATTTTAAAACATATTACAATGCTAGAGAAATCAGAACAGTATGGTATTGGTATAAAATAGACACAGAGATCAATGGAACAGCATAAGAATCCCAGAAATAAACCCACATATCAATGGGCAATTTTATGACAAAGGAGCCAAGCATATACAATGGAGAAAGGAGAATCTCTTCAATAAATAGGGTTAGGAAAACTGACAGACACATGCAAAAGAATGAAACTCAACTACTATTTTACACCATGCACAAAAATTAAATCAAAATGGAATAATGACTTGAAAATAAAACCTGAAATCATGAAATTTCTAAAAGAAAACATAGGGAACAAACTTCTTTATATAAGTCTTGGTGATAATTTTTTAAAAATGACACCAAGGGCAAAAAATAAGTAAGTGGGACTATATCACACTAAAAAGCTTCTGCACTGCAAAGGAAACCAACATAATGATAAGTGGCTAATATCCAAACTATAAAGGAACTCATACAACTAAGTAGCAAAAAAAAAAAAAATCTGATTAAAAATGGGCAAAAGACTTGAATGGACATTTTGCCAGAGAAGACATACACATGGCCAAGGGGCACATGAAAAGGTGCTCAACATCACTGATCATCAGGGAGATGCAAATCAAACCATAACGAGATCACACCTGTTAGAATGGCTGTCACCAAAAAGACAACAGTTGTGCTGGTGAGAATATAGGGAAGAGAGAGCCCTTGTTCACTGTTGGTGGGGAGGTAAATTGTTGAAGCCACTGTGGAAAAGTCTGTAGTTTCCGCAAAAAAATTTAAAATAGAATTACCGTATGAACTAGCAACTCCACTTCTGGGTATTTATCTGTAAAAGACAATAACACTAACTCAAAAATATATCTGTACCACATTATTTATAATAACCAAGATATAAAAATAACCTAAGCCCATCGATGAATGAATGGATAAAGAAATTGTGACATATATGTACAATGGACTATTATTCAGCCATAAAAAGTTAAATCTCGCCATATGAGACAACACTGATGGACCTCAAGGACATTATGCTAAGTGAAATACGTCAGAGAGAAAAAGACAGATAACATATGATCTCTATTATACACGCAATCTAAATAAGAAAACCACAGTTGGGGCAAGGAGAAAAAAGGCAAAGAGGTCAATGTGTAAAAAACATAATTTTTTTTCAAAATTAACCTTATTAAAAAAAAACTATTCTGTTTACCACTATCAGAACCAATAGAGGGCAAGAGAAAAACAGAAATAGGGTTTGCTGTTTGTTATTAAAAAAAAAGATTCCAGTCTAAGTCTCACCTATTTTAGGTCATGTCCTTTTTGGAATGTAAACTTCTCCCCACCTCCAGAAAAAAAAGAAAGAAAGAAACTGAATAGTTACTAAACTCTACCCTGGTGTTGTGCTAATGTGGCCAAATGTCTTGTTTACCAAAACTGAGCTGTCACAACACGTGTCCTGTCCATTTCCACCGAGAAGACAAGGCTCTACTGATTGCTTTGTGCTTCTCTAAAACCTAATTTTGGCCTCACCCCTAAACCCAGAGAAATAAATCTGGGCTTTGTGTAATTTGTATCTTAGCTGAAAACAGGCAACGCCAGGTGTCTAACTAGAACCTAACATCAAATTCATCCTCTCTGTCTCATAGTATATTTGTCTGGGCTCACCTTAGAGATAACCATTGTGTAAGAAGACAGTGAGACTCAGGAAGTTAGACTAATTTGATTACATGTCATTAGTTATCCACAGAATTAGGAGTAGAAATCAAGTTATCTGATTCCGAGGTGGGAATGAACTCATTGCCCACAATCCATGGGGTGCCCTTTTAAAGCATTTACACGACTAGACAATTAATTGTGTGACCAAGAAATAGTGAATCCCCTCTGCTCCTTCTCAAAAATATTTTTGAATTCCGTTTCATCTCTACCTTAATCATCCCCACTTTCACTAATTCAGAAGACAGTTATCCTATTTATTGATAAGCAGAGCTCATGTGCCCATTTTGCTCTGGGGTTTTTATTGCCTTTTCAGGTCCCCTGCAGTGAGGATGGGCATTATGAACAAAGGGGAGGTTGGCCTTTATCTGTAAGTTTGCAGAGCTGGTATATCTAGAGAGAACTTCGAAACAAATATCTTACTAGGTTTTTGTGGCTGGTTTTTGTTTTATGTATATGCTCCTGTCACAGGGGCAGCTGAGAGTCTGTGGTAGGAACTGTGGGTCACAGGCCTCTTCTGCACCCCAGGGCCTCTCCATCCTGATGCACCTTGCCCCGGCTCTGTGTGGACTCAACCACGCCCCAGGCGCACCTGCCAGTGCCTTGGGCCCTCACCTTCACCTGAGGTGCCCTGCCTATGTGGGAGCCCTGTCTCTTCACTCCCACCCTGACCTGCAAATAATTACACAGACACCTGAAATGGAGAGGACTCTACACTCTAGGACTTCTTCTGACCGAAGGATGACCAGAGCCATTGGACAAATCTCTCCACTTTTCACTCCACCCCATCATGGCCCTGAACAGTCTTTCCTGGACTCAAGCAAACCCTTTTTCCCCCCAAACTCCAATAATTCAGTTATTTGAGCCTTTGAAACCCCATTCCTTCTAATTCTTGTTTCCTTAGAAAGTCACTGCAGTTAGGTTGTCGTGGTTCTCCTAGAGAGGAGAATAAAGAAAGAAAATAGTGCGGAATCATAATGCTTTCGTAAGAGCACAACGCGCCTCATTCGCCCCAAGAGGGGCTGCACTGCTGATAGACGACACAACCCAAAACACCCTTCACTTACACATCTCGGCCCATTGAGAGAGAAATGGAAACTCCGACAATACTTCCTTAAAATTTCCTTTAAGTCCCCTTCCATCCATTACAGTTTCCCCTAGTCTTCTCTATACAAGTTCCTCTGGTAAAACATCTCTGCCCAGCCTGTACCTTTAAAATTCATAACTTCTCCTCTCCATTTTCAATAACATTCTCAGCATAACGTTTTTAAAAGTTGCTTCCCTCTACTTTCTGCCCTTTGAACATGGACTCCATGCTCCTCCAATTCTCCACCATAAAGCACAGCGGCACTTCTGGAAGTTTTCTAGTAGTAAACATACCTGAAGGTACGCAGGATGAGTCAGGACTTGTGTTATAGCAGTGGTTCTCAGAGCACGGTCCCTGGAGCAGCATCCACAAGAGCTGGAACTTGATGAAAATGGAAATGCTCAGGACCCATCCGGTCCTGCAAAATTATAAACTCTGGGAGTAGGGCCCAGTGATGTGTTTCACAAGGCTGATGTGAGCTAATGTTGTGTATATACTGGTAACCATGGCCATGTGGTTCTCATTCAACCAGTCCTCACTGTCATCCCAATCACCTGGGAATAATTCAGGCTCATAGATTCCTGGGACCTACCCTCAGAGGTCAGCTTCACTGGGGTTGTTGTAGGTCCTAGAGTTTCCTGGGGATTTCACTGTTGGTCCAGGGTGCTGACACATTGCGGTACCCACAAATATAAACTGAATAGGAAAACAAGTTTCCCTATTGTGGTGGGTTTAGGTATGAAGGAGAGAAGGGAGAGTGCTGATTTAAGGGAAGGTTTCTATTAATTTAAGTTTGAAGTGTTTAGATGTCTTTAAGATAAAAAAGGACTCATGGACATGGACAACAGTGTGGTGATTGCAGGGGCAAGGGGCGTTGGTGGAGGGGGATGAGGGCATAAGAGGGATAAATGGTGATAGAAAAAATGCAATAAAAACATTTTAAAGACTGTATTTATTTGTTTTTAGAGAGAGGAGAGGGAGAGATACACTGATCAGTTGCCTCTCTTATGCATCCTGGGGACAGAACCCACAACCCAGGCTTGTGCCCTGACTGGGATGGAACCCGTGACCTTTGGCTTTGTGGTACAACACCCAACCAACTGAGCCACACCTGCCAGCACTATAACCTTTCCTTTCACGTAATTATTAGTACAGAGCAACACTGCATGTCCAGTTTTTAAAACTTTGCTTCAATAAAGTACATAAATGGTCTTTAATATTTCTGAGCACATGTGGTAGAACTGCTTAAAGTAAGCAGAACTATTCCAAGCATCATGGACAGCTAGGCTGGCCACAGGGCACTTGTGGTTCATTGATGGCTGGCTAGGTGCCTTCCCCTTAACAAATTTAGCAGCCCTTCCAGTGGGTGCCCTGGGCAGCTGGCCTTCTCACACTCTCCCGGCCTCCAGTCCTTTGGAACACAACTACAATTCTGCTCATGTCCTCAGACAAAGGCATCATTTTATTCGGCTTTTATTAATAGCAGCAAGTGTTAGAGAATTTGTAGACTGAACCCTGTGGGGAGAAAAGCTATAGACCGGGTGTGGGTTTAAGCATTATGCCACCTCATCAGGCCATTTTTCCACTTTCTTTTCATAAGAACCAAAATAGACAATGGGAAAAACTCCAACTGCAATTTTCCACGTGGAAATGAGACACTGCTTTGGGGTTCACTAGTAAAGTTTATGTTTAGATAAAATAACACACAATCATACAAATCTCTACCTTTTCAGCTTAACCGCTTCCATTACCAGCACCTCATTTGATTTGGGGATTTTCTTTCAACTTAAGTAATCATATGGCATGTACTTAGAAGTAGTATATAACCTTCTTGATTTTAGAAAATTAGGGGTTGACCAATATATTCAAGTTTCAGTATTTTCCTCTTGGTTGCATGAATTACCTTGATTTTTCTCCTAACAATACAATTAGCCAAAAATCCAGGGTGTTATCTGGTTATTCCAGGAACAATTAGCAATCTGCCATTCAGGGAAAATCACCAAAAGGCATGTGGCTTTTATGAGAAACTTGAGTGCCAGTGTATCTCTATGCCCAACAACAATAAAATATTTTTAACATCTCTTTCATGCTTGTAGTATGCTAAATGAGCATAAAGGTAACACAAGAGAGGGACACTGTGGTTATCCTCCCCATGAAAGCCATCAGTTTTTTGCTCATGATATTCTACCCAGTGCTGGGAATAGACAGATACACACTGTAGAAACTACCCATTGAGAATTCCATAAAATCTTGAGCCTCATCTTTGAAGTTATCTGCAGAACTCAAGGGAAACAAAAGTTGAAGAAAACATTATGAAGGTAGTTTGAACACTGGTCCCTGTCAGACACATACTAGTGTGACTAAGTTGTCAGTGGCTTCACACATGCTGTGGAGGGCTCAGAGAGGTGGAACTTGAACTTCTCCCCCACCAGATATTGATGTGCAGAGCCTGGAAGTAGCTGGGAAAGAAGTGGGCAGATTTGCAGAAGACCATTTCAACCCTTTCTGAGCTTCCAAGCAACTGACACCTGTCAGAAGACCAAGCAGAACTTGATCGAAGGCCCAGTGGCAGAAAGTAAAAGTACACACTGTGGCAGAGAGACCAGATAAAGAGACAGAATTTCTAGGGCATGGTGGTGGCAGACCCCAATCCTTGACCTGACCTAGAGTTATAACCTTTGTGAGGAGCCCTCTTCACTGAGGCAACACCAAGGCAGGGATCGTCCTCAGACCTGTCGGAGCAGCCACAGCAAGACGGTGAGCCAGCCACACTTCTGAGCCATGGCCAAGGGGCCTTCAGACCCTACAGGAGTTGTTTTGTTTGATTTCGTAAAATGGGCCGCAGGTACACAAGGAACTCAAAGACTTTGGGCCCACCACTCCCCTTTTGAGTCATTATTGCTAATAAAATTATAACTCTAAGGAGCTACGAAATAGTGAAAATTAGAATTTAAAATATAATGGACTTTTTAAAGAGCCTCCGCTGATAATAGATGATAATGTCACCTTCAGAAAATGAAACATTCAGCCTCAGCCTTAGCTGTTCTCTTGAGTAGTATTAGATATATTGAATCAAAGGTAAAACTGGACTTTTTCTGCTTCAAAATTGCATGATTGTGGAATACAGCAAAATGAATAGGTAAATTTTGGTAGGATTTGAGGGCAGAACACAGAGGAGGTAATGCTGGAGTGAGTCTTGAAAGATGTGCTAAATAATCAGGCTAACAAAGGGCAGGGCTGCTGGACACAGAGGGGCAGGGAAACGTACTACTACCCTGGGATCTTCATCAGAGAGAACTAAAAGTATTTTGTGTCCCCTCCCACACACACAAATCTTTACATGTTGATTATACATTGTGTTATAAAAATAAAACCTGCAAATTAGAGTTGATAACTTGAAAAACATAAGTGCAGATACTCTGAGACTCACAGAAAGAGGTAGCAATTACGGAACTTTTACCAGGGGCCAGGCCGAACCGCCCTGTGTTCCTCACATCTGCTCACTAGATTGCTAGCTCTGCTAGGGAGGTGCGTTGCGACCATTCAAGGCCAGACAGGTTCCGGGATTCGGACAATGGAAGAAAATTCACGGAGCCACCGGATGTCTGACATGCCTTTATTCTGGGCTGGGGTGATCCACGCACACCACAAGTCGCACGTCACTGGAAGGGAGTTTCAACTCCCTTATATACTAAATGCAGACGAAGCCAGGAGGGTGCCAAGATACGGTATAACAAAGTGAGATTCTGCATGCGCAGTCCCACTCAGGGTTAAGGGAACGCTGTTTCTCTTAGTCGCCCAGACACCCAGGCGAGGGAGGCTGACTGAGTCCGTTTCCCCCACAGTACGTAATGTTATTGTCCCCCCTCTACAGACGAGAGGGCTGAAACCTGGCCAACTTGCCTCCAGGTTTAAGATTGGCTTCTGAGCCCACCACCTAATCTTGATTATATGTGATTATACAACCTCGTTGTTATTACCTCCTCCAAAGACACAGCTGTGTTAGGGTCCCCATGTTTCTCACCAAAGCATTTGTAGTGTAAGAATCAATTTCTGGGCACAAGTTATACATGTGAATGCCTGGGCTCTCAAACCCCTCAGATCACTGGGTTTTGGTTTTGTTTCTTTATAATTTTTAATACACTATTTTTTCCTCTGCATTTTTTCCCAAATCATATGCAGACTGTCAGCTGTACTTTTTGAATCAGTACATTTGGCTTAAGAGAAATGGGAACCAGAAAAAAAGATGTTTTGATGTTCTAGCATCTTTTAAACCTCAGATTTGTTTAGGCAACTAAAATAATTGTATGTACAACTTTGAGTCCTGCTCTATTCACTTAAATTATATCATGAGAATTTGCATTATTCGACACTCTTACAAAAACATTTTAATGGTTGATACTATTCTTTCAAGTGGATATAAATCATAGGTCTCTGAACCAATCCTCCATCATTGACATCAAGCTAAATTTGAGGTATAAGAGTTAACCTAACTCTTACATTAGCTCTGGAGATCTAGAAACTAATCAGTGGGTATTGCTCTCAGGGTTGGTACCTAAAAGGCTATTGCAATCAGTAAATTATATATCATGTCACACTTGATCAATTTTTACCATATTAACAGTGATTACACATTTCTCAAGTTTCATGGGGAAATCAAATAATTGACCACAGCTGGCAATATTTTATTTTACATGGAACACCGCAGCTGGAGGAATGCCAGCCTAACCTTGAACAGGGCTTGAATTCACTGCAAACTTTTAGGGGCAAATGTTTTGGGCTGGCTGACTTTCTCTCCTTCACTAACCTTTCACTTGGTATCTGAATTTGTTCAAAAGTACTCACAGGAGTTACGTATGTAGTCTTCAGTGAGGCTCAAGGAGAACCCAGGAGCCTGACAAGCTTTATTCCAAGAATGCAAAACAACTCCCTGATCGCGTAGGTTATATTAATATCATAGTCACTTCTAAATGTCTGTGGAAGTTGGAAGCTCATTTGATCCCTTCGGTTTTTATAGCCTCTTCAAATCATTAAACAAGGACAGCAACGTCAGAGGATATGTTTTGAATACCAGCAATTCTTGCCACAGAATTTTTATAAGCAAGAAGAAAAATGAGAAGAGCAAAAAAAATTAAAAATAAAACATTTTCCTACCACTTGGGTTTACAACCTCCTCCTGATACTCACCATGTGTTACCTAAATCAGATGATTGAACACAGAAGTGTCCCGAGTGTGTGTGTGTGATGCAGCTTTATTAATATTATGTTTATCCACTTGGCAGGAATGTTCATATGTAGTCACAATAGTTTTATTAGAAAGAAATGTCAAATCCATTCTACCCACAAAATCCACAGAATTTTAATCAACATGTTGTATGACTTATATTTTAATTTTCTTGAAGATGATTAGTTTTCATTGGGCAATGTAAGAAAAAGAAAAAAAAATGGTCATAGGAAACATTTTCTAGGACGTATCCTGGATTCACTGAGAACAGAGACAGAAGCCAAGAGTCCAGTTTTGTTACAGCTGCATTTTATGTGACAGAAGAAAGAGCGCTGCTATCTGCGCAGTAAAGGCACTTACGGTCCACATTTGAAATAACACAAGTGTTCTTAAAACATTAAATTACTACTGCATGGCACACCCTAACCCCAAACAATAAGTAATGATCACTTGGAATCAGCTGATGAAAATATTTTCACTTCTAATAAATGGCCATATACATATATTTATATATATAGGATACAAACATATATACCCCCCACAAAATCTAGCCTTCTATAAGATAATGTTCTCTGTAAAACTTTAATAAATCAGCAATTTAAAACTTGTGTATGTTTTGTGCATGTCAACAAAAGACTATAAGGAATTTACTTTCAATTTTAAAATGTAGGATTACAATGTCTGCTCTCATGACAATTTTCTAAGTTAAACTATTCTCGTTTGGCAGGTTTCAAACTTTTGTTTTCAGTATTTTCAAAATCTTACTGTTTGAAAATGGTGACTGACAACTGTAAATACACTTCCAGACCCTATGGGCCATTTTCGGTGGCCTCTGCTGGGTCAGTGTGGACATAGCTGTGACATGCACTACAGCAGCAGGGAACAGCTAGGGGAGAAAGAAATCTCCCAGGTATTTTATCCCAGGGATTATTTCAGCAACACCTCAAACTCAGATGTCAATTGGACCTTAGAACAGTTTATAAATAATTTTAAGTGGTAAATATACGTCAAAATGGTAACCTATTAGTAACCAAAAAATAACTTCATTCAATTTTAAAAACTGGTAACTTAAGTTTATGTTACCATGCCAACAAATGCAACCTTTATTTTTTAACTGAGCCGACTCATCTGCAGCCCCTTTTTTTTATGGGTGTCAAATGGAGCTGTTGTGTGGCTATGGTGTCTTTTTTGTACCATCACGGGTGGTAATTTAGTAACCTTTTCACTACTACGATGAGAGGTAACAAAGAGGTATGTATTCATTCAGTATAAATTCCCAGCATTAATAGTTGGCCCAGGACTGGTAAAGTTATTAGACTGGTTCATATCTGGTGCATTGTGTTTCTGCCTTAGTAAAATAAGCATTCAGCTAGGGTTCTCATGCTAAGGCTAGACACCAGTTTATGGGGGCAAAAAGGCAACGGGGCAATTTAACTTTCAGTTAAGTGTTTTTCCATTAATTGGGCCACACATTCTTACAAGCACCAGCGCACTGTTTGGTCCTGAGAAGATTTGCAAGCGTTTTGTGTGTCTTTTGTTAGTTCCAACATACAGCTTATCCTTGATTTAGCAGACTACAGTTATACAAGACCTTTCTTAATTGCTTTTCATGCATAGTTGGGAGAAACAGCAGGCAGTCTTTAAGCAAAGGTTTTGTGGCCTGAAATGGTAGCTTAAAGTGCACCCTTTCCACTTAAAGTGCCCCTGTGTTTATTGTTGACAATTCAATTAGCATGCCAACGCAGCTGTGGACTGTAGTAGGCAGGGTCAACCAAACTTTACATACAACAAATTTTATTAACATACAAAGAAAGGGCAACATTAGCTGTGATGCATTTATCTTGTGCATTTACTAAAGAATACTACGGAGAAGGAAAACTCTAGCTGGTTTTCCCAAATTTATATTAATCTCATGGAAATTCACAAATGTAAGCTATTTTTTATTTCATTTAGTGGCTGATTAAAAGTTATCCATTTCCTCACTCTTCAAGCTTTCACAAAAGCCACACTCGGCAACAATGAGTTAAAGACCTCATATTCATTTAAGGTCTTCTTATTAATAAAAAGTGATCTTTTCTAACCAAACAAAGGTAAAAAAAATAAGTATCACATGAGGGTCTTTTACGGATAACGCAGTCGACAAGAATATTTTGGATAACCACAAGTGTACTGAATTTTTAGTCGCTCACCAGAGTTGAAATGAAACTGGCGAGACAATCTGGAGAGTACACAGTGTAGGTAACTGTGGAGGCCAGAAGGTGGAACAGTAGAAGCTCTTGGGGTGCAATCTTGTCTTGTAAGCAGGATCCAGGGGCAGTTCCAGGCAGACACGCCACATTCTGCTGGTGCAGCACCAGCTAGCTCTCTGGAGTCACAGGGCACCTGCCCCAGAAATGCTTGTGAGAGCTCCAAGGTGACGACTGCGTCTAGGAGTTCATCCATCAGATTGGATGTCATGTATGCTGTCAGCCCCTTGGCGTAGCCCAACTGGAAAGAGGGATGGGTCACTTTTCAGAGTTCACCTCAGCATTGCTAACTCTCAATGACTTAGGTTTGACTTTGGACATCCCTACTGGCTGATGGCTGCAGAAAGCCTGAGCTGGAGGCAGAGATGAGAAAGGCTATAACCTTACAAGGGAACAGCTGGGGGTGGCTGTTCTACCTGTCCTATTTAGTTTACACACCAAAGATTCTTTTAAAATGGGCAGAAATTGAAACTATTACTTTTCTGGCTAGCACCATCAGCGTGGTCTCCTGAATCATTCCATGATAATCCTATCACAGTCTTTGCCTCCTTTTCTACTTTTCTAAAATGTTTTCTCTTACCATCAATTTTTAGTTCGGGGTTTAACAGTCTAATGTCAAGTAACCCAAAAGTACTATTTCCATCCCTAAAGTTCTTATGGTGGCTTACCTGTTGTGTTCATCATTTTCTGATGCCTTCCTCATGCCTACCTTTCCCCCATCTTAAATTAGACTTTTAGTCAAGCAGTATGCTTCAAAATAAGTGTTTCAGGGATCATGTGTATAAGGGTAGTTGAGGACAGAAGTCCCATAAAGATAAGATGAAAACTCCTAGATCACCACCTCTCATCAAATTACAGAGAAAACATGAAGGAAGGCATTCTGAAATAAGATAGAAACTAATTCACACAAAATTTATTCATGGAAGATTTTATGTAGGGTTGAGTACCAAGCTGATGCTGGCATCCTTCGTATGCATAGCTACAGATGTCACTCCCTAGGAAACTTACTTTGCAGCCTCAAGACCTCCTACCTGAAATCCAAAGTTATTTCAGTACCCATGCATTTTCTAAAACCCTAACCTATGAGTGAAATTGTTTAAGAATAAGCAACTTGTACTGCATTTGCAACTACTGGTGTGTAAACTAATCTGTATTCCCTAAGGAAAAGGTAAGAATTTTTTTGGAAGTCCTGCTTAACAAATGACTTCCCCTTTTAGCACTGTATCTCCACTCCATAGGTCTTTGAAACCATCCCTGCTGTGATAGACGCAGCTCACAAATGTGGGTTTGTCAGGGTCCTATACCCTCCGATGCTGTTTAATTATAGTCGACACTTAGAACTTTCTGTCTCACTTGCAAGAAATTAAAGAAATTTGGCTACAGAAATTAGCCAAATTTATATATCCTTGCTGATTTATATATATAATATATATGTATGTTTATTTAACTCTGGGGAAACATCTTCAAACTGAAGCCTCATAAGGCCGAGGTCTTAATCCATAAGCAAACACAAGGTAAGCCCCATTCCACGTTTGCTTTTCAAGTTTGGCCCATTCACTGATTGGAATGATGGTGGTGGTGGCATAACTGTTTCTCACAGCCCACTGAGAAATGTAAACTAACTGATAACAAAGTTAAAGTTTGATTTATTAAGATGGTGTGCATAGTTCACATACCTAACTCATCTCTGCACACTGGAGTGGGATTCAGTGATAGGGGTCCCGTCTACCTCAGTAATCCTGCTTTTGTGTCACCTTCAAAGGGATGTCAGCATTGACATATTTACACATATGAAGTCATAGCCATTATACATTAATAAATAACTTCCTAGATACTCCTAATACAACTTTTCGTGATAACTGCAGCCTCTGGCAGTACTTCTGTCCAACCCCCAGTATCTTTTTTTAAGAATCCCAAACTTCCACATGAAAGTAACTCTTCAGTTGAGGATTTCTACTAATCCGGTTTACAAGCTGTCCTGTCTCAGTTACTAAATTACCGAATGAAGAACTAGTAGAAAGAACATAATAGGAACCTTACATAGTTTACAGACATGTTACATTTACCAAATATATGTTAGTGACTCTCAAATTTTTGCCAATAGCTTTCTTCTAAGTTCCACACTCATAGATCTGACTGTCCGTTGAATGAACATCTTACTGTTGTGTAACAAATAAGTGTCTCAAACTTAATACAACCCAATCAGAGCTCTTCTTGCCCCCACAATCATCCACCCAATTCCCCACCTAGGCCTTCCCCACCTTAGCCAGTAGCACTACCATCAGTCTGGAGGCTCCAATCAGAAAATTACTTGGGTCAGCTTTGACTTTATAGGCTTCCCGGCTCCCTACATCCAAGTCATCTGCTAGTCTTATGATTTCAAAACCTAATATGTATCTTGAATCTATCCACTTTGCCCCATTACCACTGCCACTGCTCTCACCCAAAGTGACACCAGTTATCACTCTCCTGGAAAATCACGACAGCCTCCTTTCTCTAATGGTGCCCCAACCCCGTATCACTTGTTCTTATAGAGTCTGAGTAATCCTTCAGAAACCTAAATCTGACCACACGGATGCCACTCTCCTGCTTTGCATGGCTTTACACATTACTTTGATACAAACCAAATCCATTATAGACCACCAGGGCTCTACAGGTTTGCCCCTGCTAATTTCTCCAGATTTACCTCCTCCTCTCTCCCCACTCCCCATTATACACCTTGCCCAGGTCCTTCAATGGGCCAGGAGGCTTCCAGCCTCAGGATTTTCAAATGCCCACCTGGGCCACTCTCCCACGCCAAGCAGGGCAGACTCCTCCTTGTCCTCTTGGAATCAACCAAAACGTCTCTTCCTCAGACAACTCTCCCCTAACCATCAAGCATGAGTCCAGATTTGGGGAGCCCTGGAGCTTATACACTTTGAGAAAATTTTTTTATTGAAAAATATTTTTTTCGAATCTTACATTTGTGAATTTTCCAGAGGTACATGAGCATGGGACTCCTCGGGCCTTGGAAGAGGTCGGAACCGGGAGCCTGCAGCTCAGCTTCATTGGCTTCACAGCGATTCCACCTCAGTGGCTAGCCTTTCCAGCAGGTCCTCTCTGCCTCCACCCGCACCCCTGATAGCCGCTGCTGTCGCATCCTGTCTATCCTGCTTAGCATTTCTCACAATTTGTCACTTGTCTTGTCTGTCTCCTGTGCCAGATTGTACATTGCAGCAGACCAGGTACCAGGCAAGAGCACGCGGCCAAACATTGCATCTGGCACAGTAGCGCTCAGTGAAGACTTGCCAGGGAGAGATGACCAGTCCTTTGAGAATAACAGTGCCAGATAAATGTGAAGAACCATTTCACAATTTAAGTGTGCATGTTATTAAAGCAGGCTTATTTCTCTCCCCTTTCTCCCATGGTAAGAAGCTTACAGCGTGGCACAGTTCCTGGTGTGGAGGAAAGAATTGTAATACCCTGTCTATCTACTCCAAGCCTCAGGAATTTTTAAGGCTGCAGCCTAATTTCAGAGACAAAAAAGCAGTTGTCCAAGAAGGGTGGGCCTGGTTCCTTGGGTTAAAATCATCATCCTCTGTGTTTTGGAAGAGAGCTTCCATGTGGCTTCTGGCTAAGGTGATACTAGACAGGGGCCAGGGTACCAGCAACCTCCATGGTGCCCCGGACTCTTTCTGGACTCAGGCCTATCCTCTCTGCATCCATCCTCTCTCCGCACCTGTTGCCTCATGTATTCATGCTTTTGTTAGTCAGCCCATCCTTAGCACTGAGAGACATTTCCGCCTCTCCAGTCTCTGGCTCTGAGAAGGGGGTCAGGGAAAGGACCTGGAATTTGTCTCTAAGTAGAGCTAACCCCTAAACCCAGGCATATTTGGAGGTAACACACTCCCTGTACTTCAAGGAAAACAGTAGGACTTGAAGTTTTACTGACTTGCTGAGATGATATTCAACCTCATCTGCAATACTTTGCAGTGTAAAGTGTTGAACAAGTCCTTGGAAGAAAAAAAAAAAAGCACAACTTTTATAATTGCAGCTAAATATTTCACACAATTTAACATTTTCTTGCACTAAAGTCTGCAGTGTAACTTGCCAATAGCAGGAATGATGATTATATTCTCAAGAAAGCTGCATGTGGAGATCCTTAGATGTCTTCCAGCATATCCTTTTTCAGGCGGATAGACGATACCCCATTCTTCCTGTCTGACAGTTTACACGTGGTTCAACTCGGACTGGATAAGAGTTAGAGGGGTTGCTTTCAGGTCTAGAATGAGACAAAAATCTTGTCTGTGTTCCATTGAAAAACCCCTCAAGTCCTCAAAAAACAATAAGCCTTACCAATTCAGAAATGAACTCAAGGTTCTTTTGTCTATATATGAACAAACTGCATTCTATAGTTGAGTGGCTCAGGAGAGACGCCATTCATTTATTTGTGACAGGTTATACAGACAGCTGGAGGGTGTATTTTACAGTTATATTAACCTGAGCTAGGTTAATTATGATGGCAATTGAACCTCAATCCTACACCTTAGGCCTGAACCTTAGTGGGATCATGTGCAACTCGAAGCTACAGTATATCACACACAAACTTCTGACCGGGAGCCATTTCAGAACCAATTTACATTCAAATAAAAAGGCACTCCAGTGAGAGGCGTATTAAGATGTTTAAATTATGGGGCGTGTGGGATTCATCGCGCAGGGAAGGCCACTGTAAATCAAGTGTATGGTGAGCGGGTTAAACACACAAGGGGGTCTCAGGGCATGAGCAACACTTCCTAGTACCTTTTTTTTTTAGCAACTCAACGGGAAATGTTAAGGGAATAGCAAAGAGTGTGTAAGGTTTTAAAAAGGACAATTACCAATCATATTTATAGTTTTTCACTATCACCACCATGCCAACTTTAAAAATAAGGGATAAGTAGCATGAGGAACACATTTCAATACACCAAACTAGAATGAATGAGAAGGAAGGCAAGAGAAAACTGAGACCAGCAGTTGCAGGGACTTTTTTAAAGACTTACCCTTTGTTCTTGCCTTTTTTTGTAGATTCAATCATCTTGTATTACACATGTATTTCCCCTGCGGGATTAGCCTATTCCACTTCTTGTCTTCAATTCCTAGCACTGAGCCTGGTGGCAAAATAGGAGTTTGTTGAATGTGTGTGCAAGGGCGAAGTGGCACAGTATCCTCTGTCTGGATACTCGAACACGCATTCATGCAGGACTTTATTCCTAAAGAATGTGTCTTTGTAAGAACAACAAAGAGAAATATTATTGCCTGGTCAAATGGATTCTATGAATAAGTGGTTAAATGTGGGGAGACCATCACCTCCCTTCCACAGTGCTCCCCTTTCCTCCCCTCTCCTCTAGGCACTGTGTACTCTTGTGCTAGTTGCTCAGTTTATACTGAGGAAATGGTGACTCGACATATTTCCTGAGCCCTTGCATTTTAAGCAGATTCCTAAATAGAACAATGTCTGACCTGAAAGATTAAATTTCTAATGTAAAATTTTAGGCAAAGTTCTATTTAACCACAGGTCTAATCTTCCTTAGTAGTTAAGCCTCTAAGCCACCGAAACCATCTGTTTCATTAAGTCCGACACATGGTAAAATAATTTGAACTTGTTATTGAGCATTTGATTAGATCCACAAAAGCAGGCAAACGACAGCCTGAGGGCCAATCCAGCCCACCTCTGTTTTTGTAAATAAAGCTTTATTAGAATACCACCACGCCTCCGCATGCATGCAGTGCCGATGTCTGCTTTTGAGCCTCAGTGGCAGGACTCGTACCAGGCTGCACGGCCCACAAAGCCTTAAGTAGTTCCTATGCAACCCTTCACAGGATTCGGTCATTCCCTTTTTCAGGGGGTCTCTTTGGTTATCTATTTCTCCATTATGTACTAGTCCAAGCCCTTATGAGTTATTCTTATTTCCCAAGTTTCAGTAAAAGCTGCCTCTGTTTAGAGAACCCTCAGTGTGTAGCCTGGAATGCAGAGCTTGCACTTTTAAAATATAAACACTTTGTCTCAATATAATTTTAGTACTTCTGGAACTCCCTAGGAAATGAAAACACCAAGAAGCTCCTCTGACAAAATTTAGCTCATAATGAGAACACATAGCTTTGCAAGTGGTCTCTCCTTTTTGGGAGCCAAACCTTTACCAATAATATTAAGAGAAAATTGCTATACTTGTTTTGCTCCTTTATGTGAAATAACCTATTGCTTACAATGGATAATAGTAACGTAGAAGCCCAATTCCACTAAAAAGTTCAAAGGTTATTAAGTGAATTAATCTAGGGGTTGACATCTCCTTGGAAATAACCAGCAGAAAGGTATTAAGCTTTCTAAAGGTTTACCATCTTTCATATTTAAAAGTGGTTGGAGAAATATTTTGTTGGAGAAATATAAATCATAATATTTGCAATAAAACATAAATTTGTATCAGTAATATGCATTTTGTAGAATCGAGTATTATGTAGTTTTTCCAGAACCTTACCTTTTTAAACATCATATGAGCGTTCATTAGGTCCTCTGATCATATTCCTTTCTAAGCACATCTGCCTCGCTATAGGAAGAAAAGGAAAAAAGTCTCAATTTGTAACTTGAGGATGGTTTGAGGGAAGTTTTTGAGTCTGGCATCTTAAAGATGAAGAAGAAAGAACAACTCAGGGGGTAGGATCTCTCAGAAGCCATTTTTCTTGTCAAATGGGAAAGCACGTATCGGAGCCCTGTTTGAGAACTGTGGACATCACAGTGTTCAGGCGTAGAAGGTGGAGTAGTTCTATACTCACAAAGTGCCTGTCACGCTCCAGGCTCTGCTCAGCAGGCTCTGCCCAGCTCCACACACCTGATCTTAAAACTGAGAGAGTAAGCCACACAGCCAGTAAGCTGCAAAGGGAGAACTGGAATTCTGGTGCCCTAACTTCAACACTCACTTACAGATATGGGAAAGGGGCCACTCTGAGTGACTGAATGGCTCAAAGTGCCATCTCTAAGGGGAAAGGCTCCAGGCGGATGCTGCCGAGTGTGCGGAGCTCGGAACAAGACTACCTGAGCTGGCGATCTGAAGGAAATTCAGTTGTGCTGCATGGATATTGATCAGTGGATCTAAAGAATATCAGACAATTTCCTTCTGTGTGCTTACTGCTTGATTTTCTAGAATTCTGAATGTGCTTGCTGCAGGCTTGTGTCTGATTCAGTGCGCCAAGCATGTGAAGAAAAGCAGAGTAAGTAAGAATGACCGAGAGGGAAAGGGAGGTATGTGTGCAGACAGGACAATGATGTCTTTGTAGATATGATATTTCCGAGCTTCATGGTTCTTTTCAAACCTTTGCTCTATCACTCAAGTTATAGGTCACAGGGGAAGAATCTCTCAATAGGGATTTTGTTCAGATTCATCTATTCTCTTGCCTAATCAAGTCATCATTACTCACTTCAAATTCTGTTTGTCAGTGTGAGTACATGGATCCCACCTCTGGGAAGCACTGGTTCCCTCATTCACCAAAACAATGTAGAACTAAAGGCATCTGAGTGAACCTGATCAGTTCTATTTATTATCTCTACTTACCATCCAGCATAAATAAGCAATTCTTTGTCCCCTGTTTCATAAACTATTTATCACCTCAGAATTATTCTAAATGTCAGACACGCCCTGACCCACCTTAGCTGATACTCCAGTTTCCTAAGATCCGACCTGACAATCATAACCTCAGCCCTGTTTCATGGCGTTAGGCATAAGTGCAGAGGGTGGTGGCTGCTTGGAAGGGCAGGCCCAGCACTACTGTATAAGCACCTCTCACTCAGGAGGTGTCATCCCTCTCCACATCCTTGTGGTTAATGGGAAGGTCTTTCCGGCAACTCCTTTCACTCCTGAATCAGCCTTCTGACCAGTCCATAAGTCCTTTCCTTTTGGACTGGACAAGCTTCTCCGGGCGCATCCTTTCCTTCCTCACATCGCCTTGAGTTCTCAACGCCCACCATTCAAAGTAGGAACAATGCATGATGTCTGCATTTTATCCGAAGAAAAACAATGTTAGTTGTCTTTCAACATGTTAAATCCTTGACATAATGAAAATAGTTAATGAGTGAAAAACAGGGGACTTTAGGTCGTATGGAATAGTTTTCTTTCTGGACTACAGAAGACTCTGGTGGTGGGATGGACAAGGAGTAATCTAAGAATGAGAAATGAGAGTTCCAGTTGAAAGTAACCTGTTTTTATTTGTGCTAGCAATCAACTTTTAATTTCAACCTTGTTGAATACTATGATCGCCACATTTTCTCCAAATTCAAAGGAAAACCGAAAGTTAGAGGTGAATATAACCATCTCTTTCTACTGAGAATCACATATCTTTAAACTATTAATGCCAAAATATCTCTTTCATTGTTCATCCACCTCATCTTGTGTGAGATGCTCTTGTAATTTTGACTTCAGAGGTGGGGACAGCTGAAGAGTGGAAGTGACACTGTTTGGGGTCAGAGTTGGATTTAGGCTTGCTGACATACAGTTGGTAGACCTCGGCTTAAGAAAAAACATATTAGTAGCTGCTACATACATGCCTGACACTATGTTTTTTACAATGTCAGGACGCATTTATCTTTTTATAGCAATTGCAATGGTGGGAAACATAATGGGAAATAAGAATAAGAGGGTCTGCTATTTAACATAACTCAGAAGTTCTAGAGCCTTGATTTTGTCATCTATAAAATGAAAATAGCAATACTTACTTCACACTTTCAAGGATGACTTGAGGTAATACACATGCGATCATTTTCTGTAGAGTTCTAGCCACTGTTGATGCTATCACCCCCAAAGACATAATTATCAAAGGTGTGACTATGCTGCTTTTGTTCATGTTAATACATCTGGTAATAATATTTTTAAATTCTATCAGTTGGAATCCAGTAATAGTATTAGGAATATCTGCTTTACCTCATCTTGACCATGTTCTTGAATGCCTGTATTATTTAAATATTAAAATTCACAGTCTAAATAAACACCAATCTTGAAATACTTATTTTGAGTCATTTTCTTTGTCAAAAAATAATAGCAAATAATTTTTTGCAGAAGGCAATAAGTAGTACTATTTACTTACAGTGATTGTAATTTTTGTATTTGCCTTCTTAATACATACCAGATGTGGAAAGACATGGGTCTGCCCCACCCCACCCCCAAATGCTCCATGCAACATATGGCATCGAATCAGATTACAGTCTATATGACACAGTAAAATGCTTACGTGTTCGTGAAGAGAATTCAAGTTTGCTGCTAGTTTAATTTACTAGTTTATTTGACACACATCTAAAATTTTGTTGCTATTTAGCTAGGAAGATCAAAATCCTGAAGGTGAGTGTGATTTTACAAAGAAATTTTAAATTAACTCTATAGATCTCAAGGTTACTGACAAGGATGCATATATATTAACATTTTAGTGGCTTTGAAAGTCGGTACTGGCCAGAAAAGTCTGTAGAGAGGCACCAGTGAGATGTATTTATATTACGGCAATTATGGAATAAAAATGACTTTGCAGTCTGATTAGAAATGTGACCATCATGATAAAAATCATATCTTCCCCCCAAAGATCCTGCACATAATTTATTAATAAAGATACTGCAACTATCAAATGGTAAAATCAAATGAACTTTATCTATGGACCTTATAGTCTCATGTAGATAACCAAAATCAAGCATTGCCCAGATATATATCATTAAAGTGGAAGGTGGCAAATAATAAGCAAACTAAAAAAACCCACTGCTAAATCTAAGGATCTGGTCCTCTTTTGCTTATAAATATGCTAATTATATATGTATTAAGCACAAATTGTACCAAATGTCTATGCAGAAATTATATCCTTTCCCTCCCTGCCCAAAAAATGAAACTACAGGGGCTGGAAACATCTGTGGTTTTCATTGTACATCAAAATATTTAATCACATAAAATTCACCATACTACTCTTTGGAAGAGAGTTGATGACATTTTGTGGATTTGAGAAACCAATTCCTTTCAGTCTCCTGCAGCCAATTTTTGCCCTTCATTCCAGAGTTAACATTTTAAAGGCGTGAGAAAAACAGGACAATGCAGAAGCACCACTTCGCAGTCCTCGGTCCCTGAAGCTCAAGTTGGGCATAAATCTCCTGATGAGAGATCCTGGGGTACAGTTAGTACTTCCATGTGGCACTTCATCCTTTTTCAAGCTCACCTTTCAAGGTTATAGCAGCATCTAGAGAGAGATGCCCCTGCCTTAGCCATCTGAGGATAAAGGCCAAAGGGCAGAGGGTAGCTTATCTGAAAGCAACTGCAGGGCAGCACGAAACACTGCAGTCCTCGTCCTGTATGAAGGCAAATGTGGGAACACTTTTTTCTAAGATTAAAGAAATTGTTGGGGGTTGGGGTCACTCAGAAGGCAAGGATATTCTCTTACTTCCAAAATAGAATTTCAATGAATTATTATTTACCACTTTAGCAAACACGTTCAGGAATAAAATTTCATCCTTGCATGATTGTCCTTGTAGAAGACAACAGCACAATTTTGCTTGATAAGCATTTTATTTTCAGCATATCACTGCTTAGAAATTTGGTTCTACTAATATCAAACATAGAAATGGAAGAGAATGAAGCTTTCCAGTGATTGGCACAGGCTGTAAGGAGTCCATCTGAAGGAGGGGAAAGCATCATTTGTTCCCCCATGGTCCTCCGGGATCACACTGGGGCAATGAGAAGGTGCGTTTGGTTCAAAAGTCAAAGTAGCCTCTCTCCTGACAACCATAATCCCTCTTATTAGATGTATTTTACTGAGCATTAAACAGCACAAATCCACAGGATAAAGGACAGGCTGGTGCATGGGCTGAGTGTGAGTACACACACACAAATATAGGCACACACATACAAACCATGCACATTTTACCATCCTGCGAACTACCACTTTTCTAGAGCTACATACCTTTTAAAATAACACCCTGGATACGTACATAATACTTTCTTTTCTTGGTCAATGCAGCAAGTTCCTTTTAAACAAAGAAAAAAAAGACTCATGCTAATGGCTTTATTTAAAATTAAACAGAGCTATGCGGATAATAGCAGCTGTCTAGTTGTGATTTACTTCCCTAATGCTGACTAATATATGTATTCATAAACAAATCAAAGATATTGCCAAAAGATAAATGCTGCTGTTAACACCCCAACAGCTACTGGTTTCAGTTGTGCTTCTCAATCAGGCAAAATGTTCTTTCCCTTACTCCTCACACTATTTATTTTGCTTCCTGCCAATCTTGCAAATCATTCATCTTGTGTGTCTTTTGCTCATAAATGCTTCCTGGTGCTTGATTGCTTTGCCTCTGTGGCATTTGATTTCCAACTGCTATTTTACCTTTATAAACATGGAGGACTTTCTGAGCATGAGGAGAATGCCCAAAAGGCATGTGAAAATGAGGCTATAATTAGATCAGTGGAGTATATTGTACAGCTTATTTAGCTTTCTCTCTTGTTATCCAATATTCATTCCCAACCTGAATGCACAGCAGTCAATTAACATTTACTCCAGCAAAGAGGCCCTGGTATCAACATGTTTAATTTATTATTATTGCAAAGAACAGTTTTCCCATGATTAGTGAAACAGAATACATATAATATATTTAAGGATCTGTACCCAGACCACAAAAAAGGGGGTGGAGGAGGAAAGAGAAAAGCAGAACACAAAGGAGAAAATAGAAACAGTATCAGTTACCACGTGAGTTTTGTGGTAAAAAATAGAATATGACGTGCAATAGTGCAATTTTCCTTTGCTAGTCCAGCAATGCAAGTCTTAATAGGAAGTCCACTAATGCTCTTTCTGCATCTCAGGATTTAGTTGCGTGCCTGCCGGGGGTTAGAGTTCCTGCCAGACTTCTGACTCTGCGTGGAATCACTATGGCTAGAATCACTTTTATTCAGTCCAAGGTGACGTAGCTTCATGTCCCAGCGCTGTGAAATTTAAAACAGGAAATGGTCACGTGCACATATCATCAGGGTCATCATTTCTATTATTCTAACAACTGAGTGAGACTGCCAAGTCCCATCTCAAAGATATTCTACTATTTTCCAAAAATATAAACTCTGGATCCCAGGGTACTGATGAAATTGATGCTACAGGAGCATAACTGTCAGATTTTCAAAAGCACAACACTGGCCACTTATATCAATAATACTTTCATATCAAACCTTAAACTTAAAATTTTCATGGTGACACAAATATCTATCATTACCTGCAAGTATTTCCTGGGATAACAAACACAAGTCTGGCGCTTCACAGATGGCTAACAAATGGAAAATGTGCCAAGTTTGAAGGAAGAGCTATTTTTCATCTTCCTCTCTTACAACATGTAATAACATAGCCTTTTTAAAAAGTTTTATTTATTTATTTTTAGAGAGGGGGGAGGGAAAGAGAAGGAGAAAAACGTCAGTGTGTGGTTGCTTCTTGCGCACCCCCTACTGAGGACCTGGCCTACAACCCAGGCATGTGCCCTGACTAGGAATCTAACTGGCAACCCTTTGGTCCACAGGCCCACGCACAATCCAATGAGCTACGCCACCCAGGGGCAGAACATAGCCTTTTTAAACCTATATGATTTGAGCAATGAAAAAAAATGAAAATTTGGGGTGGAAATAGGCTCTCTTAAAAATAGTTTTCTAAGTAATATCTACCAAGGGCAATGAACACTGTTAACAAACACGTTTCTGCCCTCCTTCTAAGTTTTACAAAGCAGACTTTACCAATGTCTGCTTACCACAATCAAGTTCACTAACATTTCATATTAACAATGCCAATAATGTTTACACGTAATATAATGAATTACAGGGAGTTATATTATGGATATTATAAGTAGTGAATCAGAAGAAAGATTGTAGCAGTACTTCTCGAATTTCAATGAATATAGAAATAACCTGTAGTAGATTCTGTTAAATTGCAGACTCTTGTTCAGTGGGACTGGACTAGGGCCCAAGATTCTCAGATCTAACCAGCTCCCAGGTAATGTGATATTGCTGGTCCAAGGACCACACTTTGAGCAGCATGGAGTTAACATCAGATTGCCCCAGTTCAAATTCTAACTCCATCACATCATTTTCATCATCAATACATTGAAATTAGTAAGAGAATCTGCTTATAAGACTGTTTTGAAGATTAACTGATGAAAAATGAATAAAGTGCTTAGTACATAATAAATTATCATTTTTCAATTACCAAAAGTATCTTCATTTTAGCATGCTTTACTCCACAAATCTTATTGTTTTTCCTATTTAAAAAAAGTCTTATTCTCAACTCCCCAAAGCAGGCCAAGTATCTCAATTTGAACAACCTACTATAACAGAGACCTAAATAAACAACCATTTGCATGGCAAAACCATAAAAATGCCTTTATTTCATTCTTGATCCATCCACTGAAAGCAAAAAAAAATTAAAAATCAGTTTAAAGGACAACTCACTTAAAAAAAAAGTGTCTTCCATAAAACTATATTTTCCATCCTCAAACTGTCTGGAAAACTAAAGATCTCGATAATTCTAATCAAAAGAGATTTCCCCCCAAGGTCTTTAGTCCTAAGTATCTGCATGTGAATTGAAAATTGTTCAAGTTATGGCTTTAATTCTTCTTTTAGCATGTTTAAATCTAAACTAAGAATATAAATAACTGCACAGCAATAATAACTTTTTGTGAGTCCCCTACAGAAAGCAATAGAAAATACGTTTGCCTTCCTAAGAAAGAGGACAGACAAGCCATGTGTTCTGGGTGATAATGATAATAATTGTTTTGGTACCAAAGGAGAAGCCTTGTTACATGTTTTGCAGCAGAGACATTAAAAGCTCTCCCAACTGGTACAGGAATTTAGGACACATTCCTGTTCTGCATTACCAAGCAGAAAACCAAATTAAAAGGACAGTAAGAAATTCCAAATTCTGAAGAAGAACCACTTTTTAATAAACACCAAATGAATTGAAAAGAGATCCAAATAGAGAACTCTCACAAACCTAAACCTGAAATACATCTCACTTTTGACAAGTATCCTGGGGGCGAGGGGTGAAGAGCTTACTGGAGGGCAGTTTCTCCCTGCAAAATAACACCCTCTACATTTAGGATAAACAGCCCAGGGGATGTTTCCCAACCCTTCAAGCTCACAGAAGGAAGAGGATGTATTATGTCTGTTACAGCTTCCACTCTCCCCTCTTCCCTCCCCGCCCCCAACACACACACCCTTTTCCAGTCTTAGCTCTTCTATGCATATTCTCCCCAATTCCTGTCTTTGAAACTGATTTGTTTAGTATAGTAAGAAGAAATAGAGCCTTCTATTAAAAAGGTAATTTACAGTGATTTTTAAAAAAATGCATCAGTTCCAGAATCTAAGAGTCATTCACTTAAAAATAAAACACTACTCTAAGGAGCTTATATACAGATGACCGTGACTGCACCTTGTACGTAGGAACTGATGTCTGTGCATTGGGACAGTACTGGTCGTTTCCTACTCATTCTTCTTTCTTTTCTTCTGTGACTCACAGAACTGCAATTTGTTCAGGGAAGCAATATGCCCAGCTAACAACTGTATTTCCAGCCTCTCTTGCAATTCGAGATGGACATGAGACCAAGTCATATGTGAAAGTTGTTAGATGGGGCACTTGGAAACTCTTTTTTATCTCTCCTTTCTTTCTCCCTAAAGTGTAGGTGTGATGCTGGAGGTAGGGCAGCCATCTTGTGACCTTCAGGGGAATATGAGGATGGAAACAATACCCTTAAAAACGGCAGTCACTGGAAGTTCTAAGGATAAGGTGGAGTGACCCTACCAAGACTGGGCTAGTAACTACAATTAGAATTCTCATTGTGAGAAGTTAGGCAACTATATGATAATCTCTAATACACATATAAAATACTCCTTAAATGAAATAGATATTAAAGGTATTAAATAGATATTAAAAACACACACAGTCCCTGGAATTTTAATATATATCAATTAAATTATTATATATTATAATATATATTATATAATTAATAGATAATATATATTAATATATTAATTAATTAAAAATATATATATTAATTTTAATATGTGTATATATACACATATATATCTCTCTCAGGTTTTAATACTTCTCATGTAGTTGAGGGCAGCTATTTTGTTTAAATGACAAATAACTGGTTTTCTACTTTTATTTTCTATATATCACTTTAAACACAAAATAAAAGCTTACCTTAACTTTTTTACCAAGTCGATCCTTCCATTTTTCAGCAATAGAACCTTCCACCAACAGTAATCTGCATTTTTTTAAGAAGCAAGCAGTTTTCAAAAATTAAAACATATTACTGAAAAATATAAGGAATCATTACAAAGAACACTTACCTGTTTATTCTACAATAGAATGACCAACTTTTAGAACACTATCTCTTAACTATTGTGGAGCCACGGACCCTTTTAAGAACAAATGAAGTTAAGACCCCTCCCCTCAGAAAAATGCACATCCACAAATTGTACACATACACTTTCTATCCGATACATGCAATTGAGGGTCACCTAGAAGGTAGACAGATCCCAAGGTAAGAACCACAGAGTAAGATCTCTGAAGAAGTGCAGAAAAAACAGGATAGGCATAGAAATTATTCTGAACCCTTAAGGAGTGAATTACCTGGAGCGTTCCTCATCTTCATAGCCCATGATGATATACTCCTCATTAACATTAAGCGGAGGACACAGGCAACCAGAGCTGGTGTAAAGGTTAACGGTGTCCCTTGGAATGTTTACGAGAGAGGACTTTAGAATCTCCTTCACCTCGACAACTGCAGTCACATCATGGCACTTGGTCTTTACCTCTTTAATTTTAGCCCGAATGACTGGATAAAAGACAATAAAGCTGATATGGTAATGCGGTACAAAATAGGTGCCACACTCAAAACAGAAAAGTAGGCTTCTTGCTAGTCAATTCTTCTCCACTTGATGCTCAAGAATGGAGAGGAAAAGTCAGCCAGAGATTTTTGTCTTAGATGGTAATGAGTGACACACTGTCCCCTTAACCTTCAGCCCTGATCCCCTTCCATTTTGGGTACACGTGTATTTGCATGTGCACATATGTGAGTTTGTATTCCACTGAGAGAAATTCATTTAGATAATCAAAGGTTGGATGAATCTGATGTAACTGTCCTCCAAAATTTCATTTTGGATGTGTATATGTATGTCTTCAGTGTCCATTGCTGCCAACAGGAATTTAAACTTTATTGATTTCACTATATGTAAAGATCTAATACTTAACTCTGCTTTGTTTTCTTTTCAGGTCTATGAATAAATTTTCTGAAGAGTTGGTGGTTTCTTTAGTGTTATAAACTCATTCTGTTCCACTGTTTCCAAACTGGTTCTGCAATCTTTTCACCTTCCTCATTGTAGCTCACTGTTTAGACGTTAGCACTTTTCTCCCTGGTTTCAGTACAGATTTTCTCTTATACTCTCGTGTGGGTGTTCTACATTTTCTTTTTGAGTAAAAACGGTCCCCACTAGACCTTGTTTCTTCCATCTGCTTTGAAGTCAGACACCAGCCTTCCTTCCCCTCAGGTGTTATAGAACACAGTCTGATGTGTCAGTTGCACCACCCAGCTTCTCTCAATGGCGCCCAGGTGATCTTACAAGTGTTGACTCTTGATATAAAGACAAATGGCTTTAAAAATAATCAATTCAGTTACAAAGTTGGAGTTTTTAACTCATAATTTAGCAAGTACAGTTCTGCCTCTTTTCTGTATTTCTCTTCTTTGGAGGGGCCCAATTCCTTAGATTCCTACTTCTGGTTTATAAGGTTTTTTTGTTTTTTTTTAAGGGGTGCTTGAAAAAGCCTATGAAGTAAAAAAAAAAAAATCGTCAATTTGTAAGAAACCAATGGCTTTTTCCCAGGCACCCTCATTGTTCCGAGTAGGCACCCGTGGATGCTATCCAGAGAGAAACACGATGTACCCAAATGAATCTGCTTTTTGAAAGCCTCTTAGGCACATATCAGCAAACCACCTTCACCTGAGTCCCTTCCCACATATTTTAGGCATTTTGGACTCTAAAACAATGGAAAAAAGTAATCCAGGAAAATACAAAGCCAGCTAATAAGCCCTATCAATGCCCCAACTCCATACAGAAACTTGTTTAATAACATTCCACCAGCATAACACACATACAATAGAAATTAAGTTACTAATTCTAAAAACTTTAAAATGAAAGCCTCATTTTTGCTTCACAGGTATTTTGATTTTCAGAAAATTAGATGTCTCAAATATGAGGACGTACAGCAAACAAACTACAACTGCCCAGCTGTCACTGCTTGGTCCGATGGGTGAGCAAAGGAATCCCTCCTATCAGTGTTCTCTCCATTCTGTTTTTTATCAAAAGATAAGATTTCCCTTTTTGAAATGGCATTTGGGAGAATCAGATGACAAACTCACAAGCCCAGCCAGCAGACATTTTCTCGTGTCCTGGTTTATGTGAATCTGCTTCATGGCATCCATCAACTATCAGAGATCAGTGGGCTGTGCAAACGTTCTCAAACTAATGATTTATTTACCCAGCATGGCTACTATTTTCATTAGAAATTTTTAGCACATGTACCCACTCCAAAATAAATACCTCTCTACAAGACTTACTTTATTATTCAAGTAATTTTGGTAAAGCTCAAGAGATTTTGCCTGAATTAATTCTGAATGAAGTAGAAGTTTTGTCTGAATTATCAATTGCTCTCACCACCACTTCGTTTTCGCAATAGACATGGAGATAGTTAAGAAAGATAGAAATCAACAGACTTTGGAATTTAAAAATTTTTTGAGAATTTTTTTCTTCTATTCAAACATTGGAGTGCCTGTCTTCCCCAAGGAACCTCTAAGTAAGCCCTGGACAAATAAAAATCCTTATGTAAGCAACCTGGTTATTATTGTTTGGCTGTGAGAAAGAAATTTTCTTCTTTCCATTAATTGTGATCCATATCCCATTTTATTCTCTTTCCATGACTTGTAACCACGAGTATTTTGACTTTTAACAAAAATAACAGCACCAACCACTGCAGTACTAAGAAAGTTGGATAAAGTAAAAATTAAGTAAAATAAATACAAACTCAACTAAATTTCCCTGATACAACATTTTTATTATGACTTTGTTTTTAGTATAATTGCACTTAAAAGTTCATATATCATTTTTCAATCGCCTAAAAACTAGACCTACCTCTTCCAGTGATTTTTCGCTTCTGACCTTTCAACCCTGGAAAGTGTGTCTACCATTGGCTAAGAGAAACTAGATTCCTCTTAAGATGAGTAGTAAGAAAAAAAAATGAATCCTTTGCATAAACACTTGGGAAACTATTTGCATTTATTTTAAAGACACGTATCTACTTTGAGAATTTTCTACTTCATACCTTTTAATGCACAGTATTTTCAAAAACATCAAAGATCATTCTTACTGAGTTTTACTCATTTATCTCCTTCCAATTCCCAGAAGTATAAAAGTAGAAATAAATCTGCTGTATATGTCTTAGAGCCTCTAAAATAGGGCACATAAATTCAACAACAGAACTTTTATTTTAATAATAAATTTCCCTTCAAAAATCTACTTAATTGCCATATTTTTTCATTGACTCAGCATCAGCAATATTCTACCAAGATAGTAATAACTTTATTAATCTCATATGCTAGGGAAAAATGACAATACAATGCAGGTGGAATATAGCAAATATTAACTTGTCTCTCATTTTATCAACTGGAAAACTCTATTAATTAACCCTTCTAAATAAAGGGTCATTGAAATTTGTGACTCTGAAGCATATCAGTACCCAAAAGTATATTCTGAACAATGGAAGAAAGGGTCACTTCAGTTTAATAATCACTAATAAAATAAGAATAAGAATCTGTCTCATGGGCAAGTTGAGAAATTATATCATGTATGGAACCTCCTTGCACAGTGCCTGGCACAGACTCAGCAGGCTTGGCTCCTTCAGTTAAGCTTGTTGGCAACATTTGAATTGATAGTTCTTTAATTAATATTTTATCAGAATATCACATTTCTAGGCCACACTAGATAACAAAACATTTCTTTAATTGAATATTAACAACTTTTATAAGTGTTAATATTTCCAACTCTGCCAATCTTTTCCATGAGATAGTGACTGAGGAAACCAAATTTAACCATTGAAATGCTCCTCCGTTTACCAGACTTCAAATGTATCTCTGGGCGCCTAATTACATGGTTCTATGACAGCCAGCATTGCTGTCTGATATGCTTCAAAATCAATGTTTTGTTAAGAATTTTGCACATATCAGACATTTTAATTATTTGGAACAGGTATGCTGTTAAAAGTTGTCCTTGTTTATTTGTTTTGTTTTTTTAAGATTTTATTTATTTATTTTTAGAGATAAGGAAAGGAAGGGAGAACGAGAGGAAGAAAAACATCAATGTGTTGTTATCTCTCATTCGCACCCCCTATGGGGGACCTGGCCTGCATGTGCCCTGACTGGGAGTCAAACAGGCGACCCTTTAGTTTGCAGGCCAGCACTCAATCCACTGAGCCACACCAGCCAGGGTCTTTATTTGTCTTTAAGTCTTATTCTTGAACTGCTCTACTAACTTACACACACACACACACACACACACACACACACACACACCCCTTTCTTAACACAGCACTTTATAGATCAACCATGAAGTTGTCCTTACCATAGTTGTAATTGTTTCGGAAATATGTCTTCTGTGTAGCTCTAATAGGCTTACATTTACAGCGTTCTGAAAAATAGAACATTTTACATATAAACAAAATTTAAATATTAGCTTTCATTTATTTATTCACACTTTTTGGTTGATTAGGTCCAACTTAGTGTTGAGAAGGTTGTTACTGACTCTATGTGGTAGATCTTTCTCTAGAATTACACTCATATTTATTCTATCTGTATAGACTTTTTTCAGCATCAGTAGGCTCATAAGTTTCTACTTTCTAACAAACCACCCAAATCCTGAGGAAATACTCCTTACCACCTTGATGGGAACATGACCCCCGGATCCAGAAAGAGGATGCTTAAGTGCTTATGGAAGTAGAACCAATGGCTAGGGACAGGCAACTTTCTACTTATGCTCAGGTAACTGGTTTACCCTCCGAATACCACCTGTATTCATGCAGACTTTACAGACTACACAGCATTCCTCCAAATACTAGTTCCTGGATCTAAGAGCAACACAGTGAGATAAGCATGCACTATTACAACTGAATGGATTCAGTGAAGTTTTTGAGAAGAGAGGCCATGAGCCCCTTCATAGGCTGAATAGCTGCTATTTAATTCAATGGTATTTTTATGTTTAGTGAAGTAGATTACTATATGCATATTTTGAAAGGAGAAGCTTCATGTTTTTTAAGTATCTGGTGAATAGTGACCAGAACACATTTACAAGTAATACAGGTGTATGTCAAAGAAGTTCTAATTATCTCAAAATGTTTTATACATAGGGCAAATCATTTAACATCCTGGAAAGTGCATTACTATATTGTTTACGGAATACTTAGCTAAAAACTTGCATGTCATATTTGCACCATAACCATAGTAGATAGTCATTAAAGTCAATGTAAGAACAGGAAATAATACACAATTACCTTAGAAAACATTTTAGTTTGTGTAAAGATTTCTTTAAAATAGTATCCCTGAGAAAACTTTATTAAAAGTAAAATGGTATATGTTTCTTCTATTTAGACACAGAAAAAGGAAAAAAGAACACAGGAATCACAGAAAGAAAGCCAACAAAAATATTCTGTTTAAAACGTGTTTTATATTAGCAGAGAAACCAATAAAAGGCAGAAACTTTCATTGACCACATGATACTATGTTTTCAAATCAAAGTAAATTTTCACTTCAGTCAGTTACAGACAACATGCTGTAAAGTGGCAGGCCCAAGGAGATCAGCACACGCACTATCAGCTTCTAAGTTCTAGGAATAAGCACCTCCACTGGGCACAGGTGCTGCTCTACAAAGCAATGGCAGCAGCAACTGCTGTTCTCGCCCACAAGGGAGGTGAGGAACTTCTCATCGCCACACATAGCATTCCCCCTGTCCTGTAGATAATTTTTTACTCACAATCCCTGCAGAATAAATATTCCAAGCCAATAAATAATGGGTAACATAGGAGCTGGTTGCTATTTTAAAGAAGATTCCTTCAATAATAACTTTCTTAGCAAAACATTTGTGTTCCTATTTAAAAGAAAATGGAAAGTTACCTAGTTCTACTGTATGGTTTTATTTTGTACAGAAACGTTACACATTTTTTGAAGGGAGATTCTTGAGATAAGACTATTTCTGATGATTTATAAATCCTCACACATCTATGAAAAGGGCTTGTGCTTTTCCGCCGTGTAAAAACATATCTACTTCTCAAAAATAATGCATGTAGATCAATTACTATACATTTGTAATTCTTCAGAAATTTGCACATGCTCTAATAAAAAACTCCTGGCAAAAATATACCATCACTGGATTGAGTCTAATATGATGTCATTATCATATAACTTTGCATAAAGCATAAACAAATAGGTTACATAAAACTTCCCAAGCAGAGATTTTTCAAAAATTTTATCATAAAGTGACTTAGGAAGATTTTAAGTAAGTATTTACGTAACTATATATATACAACTACATATACACAGCTAGACTATTTCCTAATAGCTAATAAGCTAAGCAATTATATTCTTGGGACAAAATTTTGTTCATCCTCAATGCACTTACTTCTGCTGGCCTCGGAAGTGGCAATGCCATAACATAGATGTGGCTCCTTCCATGCTCCAATCTGTAGCTCTTGCTATAAGCAATGATCTGTCTAGTTGAAATAACTAGTACCTCAGTGAAATAAAATGGTAATAAGGAGTGGAATTCTATGACTACAAGGGTCAAATGTGGAAGAACTTCCTTTCACTTATTTATGCTAGCTAACCCAAACATATTCATGAAAAGCGTGCCCCAGACCAATAGATCCAGAGGATTATCCTTCTTCTAAGGTTTACTCACATACATATATATTCCCCAAGAGCCCAAGAACAGGGAAATTGCCAAGAATCATAGAAGGATACAATGCATGTATTATTTATTACATTTTTTGTACCTGAAACTCTAAATCAGATTGTAGCAGCTTCTTTTTTTTTTCCCCTACCAACAGTTGATTTCCTGGATTTTTATTGAGCCACCAGTATTACCATCATTTCTACTTTAATTTACCAATAACTTTGGTAATAGTCGTCCTCTCCAACTTTTAAATTTTATGGTGGCAAAATAAAATCTATTGATTTGCTTGCATTTGACTGTTGAGAAGAAAAGCTTGTAAAGAAATTGCCTTCATGTTTTTATCTAAGGGGAAAATATGAAAAAGGAGCTAGCAGCAACAAAATAAGAAGTGACAAGAGTTCTTCAAATGTGGGGAAGGTTTTAATATTAGCAACTCATTCACCTCGAAGTCTAGGATTGACCAGAACACTCAACTTGTGGAACAGTGTGCCCTTCTATACCCCACAGGCACCCGTAGGCCATGACCAGGCAACTGTCTTCAGCAGCCCCCCCTCACGTCCGTTTGGACACTCCCCTGAAATAAGTGATCTCCTGCTTCTCTGCCGATGAAATTGAAGACTGTTTATCATCCTACTACAAGAATGAGCTTATCACCCCAGCACAAATATGAGTTTGCAAAACTAACATGCCCAGAACTCCACAGACCTTTGTCTGCACTGCAGGGAGCTGCCTGAGAGGAAAGTGTCACATCCTTTATTTAGTTTTCTGCTCATAAAAATCAGCTCATTTATTGGAAACACATAGAGATAATATTATTTTAAAGGGTCACATGGTTTTACAAGCTCTAAAGAATTATAAGTACCCAAAACAATAGTAAAATTTGATTCTCACTGGACCTTCACTATTTAATGCAACCTTGTCTGAATTCAAGCTGAAGTGAGACATGACTTTCAAACTAACCCTGACCTTTGTTTGCAGCTGACTTCTCTTGGGTGTCATTCAAAGCTGTAAGACTATAATTAACTTTGTGAGATTTCAAAACTCCTATAACCTTTTGTGTACCATGACTTTAGAATACTATTATCAATGAATCAATATTTTTCTGCTTTTTAAGGAAAGGACCTTAGATCTGTGCTCAGGATTTATTGTCCAAATGTAGGGGGTGAGGGGAGAAGAAAATGCAATTCTATTTATGTTATAATTCCCACTGTAATTCTCTTAAGACTGACTCTTTCTACTCTGATCAGAATTTAAATAATTTTAATTTGTACCATATACACTCACTATATGTTTCCTATCCTGGCACTTGACTGCAGAAGCCCCCTTGTTCTCTTCGCCTCCGTTTTAAGACACAATGGACCAGACCAAAAATTTTAAAACAAATGTAAAAATAAACTTGTTATGTTCAAAACTCTATATCCTTAACTATGACTTCTTTACTAAGATCCAGATCTATATTTTTAACTGCCTGTAAGAGGTGTCCACAGCATGCCCTCGAGTAATGTTAAACATATGTCAATTTCCATCACACCATGAACTTGTCTTTCTCCTACGGAGATACTCTCTTCTGATGCAACAACCCAGGGATGTCCACGTTTCTCTAAATATAAAAAGGGAAAGGAAAAAAGAACTAACACTGGTTGAGCACTTTCAGACACTTACATGTTAATTCATTCTATAAATATTTGTGGAGCATCTGCTACATGCCAAGTTCTGTGCTAGGCATGTAAGACACCTGATACATAGACAATGCAGAATGAGATATTACACAAATAATTACACCTAAAATCACTTATTTTCATATGTGGTGAATGCTATTAAAGGAAAATACAATGTGTGAAGAGAATATGTAACTTGATGATCTAAACTAGGCTGGTTTTCAAAGTCTTCTGAGGAAATAACATTTAAGCTTTAAACCTAAAAGATGACTTGTAATTATCTAGGCAGGAACAAAACCTTAATGTGTAAAGTAGCAAAGAAGGTCATAAAGGAGACTGAGAGGGAGCATCCAGTGACTGAGCGTGAAAAGGCTGAAAGAAGAGGGTGTTCCAAGAGAAGAGGAAAGCAGTCCTGTGTGTCAAAAGACCCTCCAAGCTCAACTGAATTAAGGGAGAAAAGTGTCCATTAAATTCAATCAGCAAGGAGAATAGAGGACTCTGAAAAAAAGGGGAGACAGGGACTTGGAAAGTCAGAAGGACATGTCACCCACTCTACAGGAAAAGGAAGGAGAGAGAGGATGAGATCCTGACAAATTCATACATCTGTTGGTGAGATGATGATAAGATTTCTTCTGATGGCTTCTACTTTCTCCTCGAGGGATGAGGTGACATCATCAACTGTGAGGAATGAAGGGCCAAGAAAAGACCAGTTATGGAAGTAAGTGTAAGAGAGAAGAAAGGAATAAAAAAGTTATTTCATTAAGTAAAAAGAAAAACTTTTTTAGAGAATAAAAGTAGGATTGACAGGCAGTATTAATAGTGTGTTTTAATTTTATCTTGAACTTAAAGTGAAAGCAGTCACCCCAATTGAGTTATTTTCTCTGGCAACTAGAGCTGGGACTTTGCCAGGTGAATATGGCGGGGGGGGGGAGGAAAAGCAAGGGAATGGAGGGTATTTTCAAGAGAATTATTATTACAGTCCACCATGAAACCTCAGGCACACAAGGAACTTAGTGCTGAACAGATAAGTAGGCAGTCTAAAAGATTTTGAGCAAATCTGCCCATATGAAATGAAATGGCAGGCAGAGCGTGGGGTACTTGAAATGCACATTAGAGGTGGCACTACTGCTAGATGGCAAAGTCCAGAATGTGCCCATGGGCATGGACAGCTGAGTTGAACAGACAAACAGGTTCATGAAGTGAAGTCAACACACAGGTGCATGACCTACTTTATCATCAACATCAACAAAATGGCAACAGAAATGAGTGCCATCATGGAATTCATTCCAAAAGCTCTTAATGGAATGTGGGCAATACCACATTTGGCCTTCCAGAAGCTCAGTTCCACTACTCTTCCAGAAACAGAGATTGTAAAATATGCCTAGATTTCACCCCTAAGACCACCTTCCTTCTCACCAAAATTGCAAGTCATGAAATGAACACTTTATTGAAATATAGAAGATCTCATTCCTAGGGCATAAAATAAAGCATAGAACCCTAGTGTTCTAATCTCAATGATGAAAGAAATTTTAATGAACAACAATGCATCTCCTACAGAAATAGAAACCAAGTGGATCTATCTATACTACAAAGTAAATATACGAGGTCTGTCCAGAAGTTATCCAGCCATGTGATATGAAAAATAATGACATTCATTGAAGAAGATACAAGATACAAGAAACATTGTACACAGGACAATGACACCTCAGATCCTTTTAAAGTAGGCACCCTGGGACCTCACACAGTTCCAATCACCATCAGCTACCCTGTCATATTTTCCTGAATCTCATCAATGGTCTGAAATCCTTTCCCTCTCAAAGGTGATTTTAGTTTTGGGAAAAGCCAGAAGTCACAGGGCACCAAATCTGGGGTGTAGGGAGGCTGAGTCACCTGGGAGATTTGAAGTTATGCCAAAAAACTCTTCATGAGATGTGATGCATGAGCAGGCACATTATCATGATGACGTTGCCAATCACCAGTTGCCCACAGCTGCGGCCCTCTGAGTCATCTGAATAGTTTCCACGGAAGAATGTTCAAGCTTAACACAAAATTTGATGCAGATTTGTTGCTCCACTTGCTCAGTCATTTTGAATGTGATGGCCGCACAGTACACATGCTCATTTAACGGCATCTACTGTCCCCACTGACTAGTACAGTGAAGTCATCATTCCAGTATGCACATTCCAGTCCACTCTCCTTGGCTGCCATGTTACATCAATGTCACACAAACTGTTCTTGTTATATTAACAATGGCTTGACTTTTTCCAGACAGACTTCATATACTACTTAAGTATACTACTGCAGAAGGGTCCAGAAAACACCATGGTTAAAAGGATTGACCAGACCAAGGGGTGGTCTAGGTTCCACCCCTTACTATTTATGTGACCTTTAATATCTAAAAAGTGGCATCATGTAAAGTCACTGGGAGAATTAAATGAGATAATATACATAAAATACTTATCACAGTCCGTGGCACACCATGCCCCATAAATGTCAGATCTCATTATGCACAAGGTTTATCCAGATTCCTAATCTATCATTTATAAAGATTATCTAATGAGTAAGAGAAGTAATATTTTTCCAGGTTCCTTGCCACCTACAGAACTATGGTACCTACCAAAAGTAAGCAAAATAATCAGATTTTCTCCACAGTGCCTGATTCTGCTATTTTGATTCAGGTAGACCATGCTAATTTCTGTGTTGATGTAAAGATTCCACTTGAACTATCATGTACGTATCCAACATTTGGAAGGTCAAGTTTAGCAAGCCCAAATGACCATACTTGTGACCATTCTAATGATATTATAATGCTGGAGAACAGTACTGAGTAATCACTCACTGAACTGAATGTTAGCTATTATTAGTAGTAGTATATAAACAAACCAAAAAGACCTGAAGATAATTTATGCAAATTCAAAACAATAATTTTCTAACAAAAAAATCATCTATAAGCTTGAAAACAAAAATTCGCTGAATTTTTCTTAGAGATAGGAACTTTAAATTTATTTATATAACATTGAGTTTGGGGGGAACTATCTAATAAAGGATAGAATTTAGAAATTATATTGGTATTATGCCCACACAAGGGCATACTATTACACAATAAAAAAAGGAATAAAGTGATATACAGAATTAAACAAATAAATCTGAAAAACATTAAGCAAAAATAAAAACAGCCAGAATAAGTACTGCATATTCCCTTTACACGTGTCTGAAAACAGGCAACGTTGACCTACAGCAGCAATGTCCAGCCTTTTCCATCTCACAGCACACATAAACTAATGACTAAAATTCGGCAGCACACCAACAATATATTTTTTGCCATATGACAAAAATAGGTATAATTTTGATTCATTCACACCAGATGGTTATTGTTGTGTTGCTTTTTGTCATTTTTTTTACTTGAAAACCTAAGTGAAAAGAGGTCAGTGCCCCTGACTAAATAGTCAAGTATTGTCTGCTTTAAAAATTCCTGTGGCCCACCAGTGGGCTGTGGTACACGGGTTGAAAATCGCTGATCTACGGTAATAAAGATCACAACTGTGCTTGCCTCACAAAATGGAGGTGATTGAGCAGAATGGAATTATCAAGGTGATGGAAATATGCTTTATCTTGATCTGGATGATAGTTACATAGATGTATTCATTTGTCCAAATTTAATGCATTTTACCATAAGTAAACAATACCTCAGTAAAGTATCATTAATATAAAATTCATATAGGATATTTCTTTCATTTTTTCCATAAATTGAAGTGTGTCATAACTTAGCAGCTGTTCATTATGTATTTAAATAATAGTATGTATTCCTTAAACATAGACCCCAGGCAAAGAATATCATATTAGATCTTACTTTGAATTAGAGCAATATGTAGAAATACAATGAAGTTGATTGGTGAAACTGGGTAATATAATAAGGTTTTAAAAATCCAAACTAACATTTGCTCAATTTAGCTAGAAAAGAAATCTCAAATATTGTAATAAAGGTCTCAATTCATAGTTATTTATACTCTGTAAAAGGGAATTGCTTAAGATCAAGAGGACTATTAATAAGAAAAATAAAATTATATGAACAAGAAAAAGGAAATTTAGTTTACTCCTTTAGAATTTATGTCTTTGGAAAATATAAGTAAACTTCCTTTCACAAAATGCCTGGATCCAAGAGTCACTCAGGAGATACAAAATATAAAGAGTAAATGCAATTTGCCCATTTTCACTCATGAAATCTGAAGTGTGGTGTTTTGTGATGTACTCTAAAGATGTCAACTGACAAAAAAATGAAGTGGTGTTCACAGTCCTTTAGAATACAATGTTTCTACTCAGTCCCAAGCACACAGAAGAGAGGTGGAAGAAAAGGAAAGTGCCGTCAGCTCCTCCCCCCTTTGCCCCACGTCCTTGGCATGGAGGATGCCTGGAAGGAGGAGGTGGTCATTCCGTTTTTGATGAATGGTAAGGTGGATGAAGTTTCAGTGCTGGGGACCTGGGAGAACAATGGTGCCACACACTCAAAAAAGAAAGTTGTAAGGAGGAAATGTTTCATTAAAAGATAACTTTTTAGTTAACTACGTGTTATTTGGAGTACCAGTGGGTACCAAGTTGGAAGTGCTTATGGAGGAGAGCACTTCTGGAGGAGGAGAAGTGTGGTCCTCCACCTGAGGCGGTGGTCAGAACGAGAGTCACAAGGTGATGGTTTGGCCTCTGTGGCTGGATGAACTCCAATGGGAAGAAAGCACTGTTAAGGAGCGAGGAGCAGAAGCCAAGAACAGAACCTTGGGGAATGCCCACAGCTGGGGGACAGGAGGAGAGCCAGGACAATATGGGTAACAGCTCAGAGAGGAGAATGCTTAGGAATAAGCATTAGGAAATTGGTCAAAAGTGTCAAGTACTGCAACACAAAAAAACATATGAATATACTTATATATATATATGTATATATATGCCACTGTAAAATTATAAAAACACTATTTTTATCTATTCTAATTTTGTCTCCAGTAAAGGGCAGATGTTTTCCCAAGTCGTTTCAGCCTCTATAGTCAGTAAACATTTCTACCACAGAGGAAAAATAACCTGAATTGCTTTCCAAAATTAGTAGGAAGTCAAAAGGGCAGGAAAAAATGTTTGGAGAAGGAAAGAGAGCATGAGTCTCACTACCCAAACTAGGTAGGTAGGCATAGGCCATCGACCAGAGGGGTGGCTGGGGCAGACCTGGCAGGTGCTCAGCAGCTCCCACTCGGCTACCCAGAGGAGTTTCTCTGAAGTACATTTGAAATAGGGCTGCAAAGAGGTGACTGAAGACACCGGGAGAGCACCCAACTTACACTAGGGGGTACGGCTGAAGTGTCCCTAATTTGAAAATACTGGGGTGGGCAAGGATAGGTTTCTAGTTGATTGCATAGACAATACAATGGTAAATAAATAATAATACAATAATAACTCTGTTGTGTTCTCACAACTGTAAACCTACTATTGCCCACCCCATACAGCACAAGAGAAACTGGAGGTCAATTCAGTTATGTAATCTGGTCATGGTCATATAATTAATTGGTGTCAAAATTTACTAACTATATTTCCTCCCTGGAAAATTTTGTGTTTTTCAACTATAAAAGCTCATAAATTGGTTGCCATCACAAAGTAGAAAACCATGGGGATTCTTTTTCAGGATTATTTTAATAAAATTATATCTTTTCAATTCCACCATTTGATTACCTGTTTTAATTTTCTGTGTTGATTTGACAGCCCAGTGACTCAGTGGAACAGAATGAAAATTGTTTTTCTCCATATTCCAAGTTACAGAGACTAGAGAGGGTGTATTCCTTGTTATGGTAGTGGGTTACTGTGTCATACATGCTCACAAGTTGGAAGCTGCACAGACAAAATTATTATTTCCAAAAAAGTAAATTGTTAAGCTTTGAGGCACAGGGTAAATTAACTGGAGTGAAAGAATTTCTTTTCCAAATTCCAGACTGAAACAGCTTGACACTTTTGAAAGAGGGGTTATGTGAGTTAAAATGTTTTTATGTCTTCCTCATTTCCTGTTTTATCATAATCAACCTCAGCTGTTACATTACTCCAAACATTATAGAATTTTGACTGTGAACGTTGTATTTTCTTTTCAGAATATGTGACTATATTTTCACAAGCACAATAATCTTTGTTTTGTTTTTTAGTTTGTTTTTCATCACTCCCATTATACTAGAGAACAGGAAAACATTTAAAACAGATGAACAGTAAACACTGAACCCAAGAACATGACATTCACTCTAAGCAGTCGTATACATTGAACCACCTTTGTGTGATATATACAGTGTTGTTGATGTCTTCTGTTTCACACGCTGACGTGCTATATTATTCTAACCATAGATCTGGGACAAACTGATAGCACATACATGCCCTTGGCCAGAAATTTTGATTTACCAAATTTACTATTACACAAATGAGTTTTTTGATTTGGACCAAATATAACAGTCAGAGTGATCCTTAAAATAGAGCTGTTGCTCAATGCTAGTGAAATTTTAAAAGATAAGTGTTTGTTGGGGTGCCTTTGGCAGATACTGTCTCAGCTCAAACACTTATCATGCCAGTAAGAATCAGTGGAAATCAACAGTGAAAACTGCTCCAACCTAATGAAAATAGATTTTCAAACTTATTTACAAACTTAGTAAATTAATTTTAATTTTTAATGTTTATAAATTTTATAAATCTTATTTTATTTTCTGCTTCCATCCTGCAAGGCAGGGCATACAAACCCAAATCAATACAAATTACTACAGGAAAGTGAATAGAAGTATTATATAAAAACTAATTGTAATTGCAATGTTCTTAAAGAAACAAATGCAGCATTATTCATAGAAACAGGGCTAGAAACAACTCAAATATCTAGGAACATTAGAATGAATAAAGTGCCATATAATCATATGATAGAATACAACAAAAATTTAAAAGTACTGCTACACACAGCATAATAAAGAACAAAGAAAGCCACACACACGCACACACAAAAAATACATGTATACTGTAGGATGCCATTCATAAAAGTTCAAAATTGGGCAAAATTAGTATATGCTGTTAGAATTCCTGCTGGTAGTTGTCTTTGGGAAGAAGCATGGAAGCAATGATGAAAGAAGACGCACAGGGAGGGTGCTGGTGAGGATCTACATCTTGATCTGTGTGCTCGTCACATAATAGTGCTTAGAGTGACTTTGTGAAAAGTCACTGAGCTGCATGCTTTCATGATTTGTGATCTTTCTGTACATATGTCATACCTCATTTGCAAGTTTATTTTATAATATGAAGTAGACTTCATCACGTTTTTCCCACTGAATACAATTATAAAACCTGAACAGAATGCATAAAGTCACAACTCAAGGACTCTGAAGAGTAAATAGTAGCGGGAAGATTGAGGAAGAAGACCAGCACTATCAAGCTGGTAATGGGTTCAACATTTTGACCCCTCTGGTATTTCCCAGCTAAGTGTCAACACAACCCATAACCAGGAAGTGGGCACGATGCCAAGAGTGCTCCAGGGAAACCCTCTAGATCCGACTCAAGAAGTGGGATGGGGGTCTCCTAATGCTCCATTTTCTTGTACCCTATTCCTCATGCAATCCTGGGACACCTGTGGCAGCAACACCTCAGCAAAAGAGGCCCTCGAAAGGCTAAAATACTGATGTAGGGAACCTTCCTTATTGATTGGACAGTAAGAGACTGGGGCAAACCCACATGGCCTCATCCTCCTACCCCCTGGCCTCAGAGGTAGCAGCAGTAACAGGAAGTGTATCACAGAGAGGAATGAGCTTGAACCTTAGCCTTCCGGCCAAAGGACCATAAAAGGGAGCCCCCAAGAGACTGAAAAGAACTCAGGAGATCACAAAGAGAGGGAGGCTTGGGCAAAATCCCATTAAACTGTTTATGAATTGCTGAGCTCACCCTGGTTGTGTGTGAACCTGGCACTAAACACTACACTACAGACTTTGAAAACTGAACTGTGGGATAGATCACTGCTTTCATTCCACACTGGCTGCTGCATAGTATACACATCGGAGAGATCTGAAAGGCACTGAAGAGGCTTTGGAAATGGAACCAATATTGAAATCACAATTTGCAGAAGACTAGTCAGCCTAAACCCAACTAAATTGACTCCTGCTAAAACAAAAACATTTGTTCTTTAAATAAGACCCAAATTCTTAGAACATAATATTCAAAATGTCCAAAATGAAATAAAAAATTATTTTTCATATGAAGAACCAGAAAATCTCCATTTGTTTGGGAAAAAACAATTAAATGACACAAATGTTGAAGTTATCCAACAATAGCTTTAAGGCAACTTTTGTAAATATTCTCCAAAAAGCTGTGGTGAACACCCTTGAGATGAATGGAAAGCTAGAAAGCTTTAACAAATAAATACAAGATATAATAAAGAACCTAGTGGAAATTTTAATTTTGAAAATTACAATAACTGAAATTAAAAATTCCCTGTGTTGGCTCAATAGCAGAATGGAGATAATCAAGAAAAGAGTCAATGAGTTTGAAGTCAGACCAACAGAAATGATCTAATCTAAAGAAAAAGAAAAGGCTTGGGGGGTGGGGGGCGATGGGCAGAGCCTCTGAGACCTGTGGGACAATACCAAGTCCTCTAACGTTTGTATCATCACAGAAATAGGAGATAAAGTGGCGCAAGAGTAAACACGTGAAGAAGTAATTGCTGAAAGTTTCCCAAATTTGACAAAAAGTATAAATTTATAGATTCGAGAAGCTCAGTTAATCCTAAACAGGATAAAGAAAAGAAATCAATGTCCAGGCATCATAATCAAATTGCTAAAACCTAAAATAAAAAAAATCCTGCAAGCAATAAAAAGCTGATGTGTCATATACAGGCGAACACTGATTTGAATGACCACCAACTTCCCATGAGCGACAGTGAAGCTAGAAGTGGAACGACATTTTTTTAAACACTGAATGAACTGCCAACACAGAATTCTACATCCAGTGAGAATATCTTTCAGGATGAAGGTGAAATAAAGGCATTTTCAGATGAAGGAAAACAAATTTTTTTTACCACTAGAACTGCTCTAAAAGAAGCGCTAAAGGAAGTTCTTCAGACAGAAGGGAAATGATACCAGAAGGAAGGCCAGGAACATCAGGCAAGAACAAAGAACAACAGAAATTATAAACATATGTGTAAATACAATAGGCTATTCTTCTCCTGAATTGTTTAAAACATATCTAATGTTTGAAAGAAGCATTAATAGTTGAAAAATATATATAATATTATCTCATGGGAATATGAATTACAGACAAGAAAGGGAGATTCAAATAATCCAAAAGAAAGCAGGAAGTAGGAAACAGGAATGAGAAGGAGAGGGAACAAATACAAAACAATAAAGTGGTAGGTCTACTTAAAAAAAATAATAACAAAAATAAAGTGGTAGGTCTAAATACAAACCTACAAATAATTACATTAGATACAAATGGTCAAAACACACTAATCAAAAAACAAAAATTAGTAGAATGGATTAAAAAAACACCAACAAAAAAACCCACCTATATGGTGTCTACAAGAAATTTATTTTAAACATAACAATATATAGGTTAAAACTAAAAGGACAGAAAAAGATATACCTTGCAAACACTGGGGTGACTATACCAACATCAAAGAAAGTAATCTTTATAGCTGAGAAAATTATAAGTGTTAAAGAGGGGCATTATATCATGCTGGATCAGTTCACCAATAAGACATAAAAATATTAAATGTGTATACACCAAAATTATAGTTTCAAGATACATGAAACAAAAATGACAGAACTGAAAAGAGAAATTTTAAAAATTCACAGTATTTGGAGACTTAAACACTCTCTCAGTGATCAATAGATCTAGTAGACAGAAGGGGCAAGAATATAAAAGAACTAAACAACAGTATCAATCAACTACTCTAATGGACATTTAAAGAACATTCCACATAACAACTGCAGAATACATTTTTCACCACAGTGCACATGAAACATTCACCAAGATAGATCATTTTGTAGGTCACAGATTAAACCTTAACAAATTCAAAAGAACTGAATTATACAAAGTACGTTCTGATCATTATGGAACTAGAATAAAAATTAATAACATAAGCAAGTAAAAATCTCCAAACAGCAGCCAGGTTAACAGCACAATCCTAAATAATGCATGAGTCAAAGAGGTAGTTTCAAGGGAAACAAAAAATATTTTAAAGTGAAGAAAAATAAAAGTAAAACATCCAAATCTGTGGGATGCAACTAAATCCATCCCAAAGGAGTACTTACAGCATCAAATTATTATATTAGAAAAGAAGAGTCTAAAATCATAATCTAATCCTTTATCTCAAGGAGGAAAAGAAGCCACAAAATGAATCCAAAGCAAGCAGAATGAAATACTAAAGAGCAAAAATCAATGACACTGAAAACAGGAAAACGGTAACACCAAAAAGTGGTCATATATTCAGAATACATGAATAACTCTCAAAAGTCAACAGAAAGAAAATGACCCAATTTAAAATAGGCGAAAGACTTGAATACACACTTCTCCAAAAGGATATATATGGATAGCAAATAAGCCCATGAAATGATCTTCAACATCGTTACCCATTAGGGAAACACAAAGTAAAACCATGATGAGTCATCACTACACACCTACTAAAAAATGTCTAAAAATTTTAAAAAACTGACAATAGCAAGTATCTACAAGGATGTGGAACAATTAAAACTCTTACACGTGGCTAGTGCAAAAGTGAACAGCCATTTTGGAAATAGTTTGACATTTTTTTATAAAACTAAACATACCCTTACCATATAACCCAGTAATCCTATCCCTATATATTTACTCTAAAGAAATGAAAACTTATGTTCATACAAAAACCTGGATGCAAATGTTTATCATAGTTCTATTTACAATGGACAAAAACTAGAAACAACCTAAAGATCCTTAAAGTCATGAATGGATAAACAAATGGTAATACATCTAAGAAATAAAATGTTCAGCAATTAAAATAAGTAGACTATTGATATATGCAACAACTTGGATGAATCTCAAAGGCATATAATGAGTTTTAAAAAAAAGCCAGTCTCAAAGAGGGTACATGTTGTATCATTTCATTTACATAACAATCTCAAAAAAGACAAAACTATAGCAATGGAGAATAGATCAGTGATCACCATGGTGAGAGAAGTTTGTAGTTATAAACAGATAGCTTGAGGAAGTTTTTATTGAGTGAAGGAACTGTCCTGTATCCTGATTGTAACAGTGGTTACACAGTTCTGTACATGCATTAAAATTCACAGAATTCATAAAATTTATAGGATTTTTAATGACCAAAAGGTCAATTGTATTAAATGCTAAATTTTTGATGGAATTAATGTAAGTAAAAATAATTTTTATAAGCTTACTTTAAAATGTAGGACACAAACGTCCCCAAATAAGGCTTGAGTTTCTAGGTCATATTAAAGGTTCATTTGACTACAAATGAAAACCAGGAAGACAGTAACGTACTCACCACTGCTCACGCCTCTACAGTTTCCATTACTAGAATCCATAGGAAAATCTGAAAGGTGATAGAATAAAGAATCATGGCAAATTCTTTGTTATTTTAAGAATTTTCACATAAAATTCTGATTCAGTCATAGGTACTCTTTAGATAAGAATGCAGGTGTCTTAAGAAAGTAGATTCTTATTTGTGTCAAGAGGCTGGCACTCTATCATTTATAGGTCAAATAAAGACCTATTCCTTCATGTGAGTGAAAGATAATATATTTTGGGGAATCCTCATCAACTGCGCATAAAATTTCAGAATTTAATAAAGTTTGTGAATTATGAGTATACTACACATGTCAGGCACTCGCCCAACACTTATCGGGTGGTGCCTAAAAAAACCAAACACACCTCCTTAATAAATAGATGTCTCACACTTTAATGGAATACATTTAAATTCTTAGCACCTAAGGAAAAAACATTCAGAAAGCATTCTCTTGCTCTTTGCTAACTATAGATTAAACAGTTCTTGAGCAAAAAGGAAGCCTACCATCCAAGGATTACTGAAACCAGTGCAAATAGATGTGGCAGTTGGAAATTGCCATTCACTCTTCATAATCCCATGATTACAGAAAATGGTAATGATAAGTGGTAATAATATAAAGTTCTGTGATCTAATTAAGAAAGCAGCCTCTAATGAATAACACTGAGTGCCTCAACAAAGCCCCATGCTGAAAGATTCTGTATCTACCTTTATATTCTTATTGACACTTCAAATCAGTTCTTTCCTTTTCCTTTTTTTTTAAGACTTTATTTATTTAATTCTAGAGATAGGGGAAGGGAGGGAGAAAGAGAGGAAGAGAAACATTAATGTGTGGTTGCCACTCATACACCCCCAACTGGGGACGTGGCCCACAATCCAGGCATGTGCCCTGACTGGGAATCGAACTGGTGACCCTTCGGTTCACAGGCTGGAACTCAATCCACTGAGCCACCCAGCCAGGGCTCTCTGTCCTTTTTCTTCATAGGTCATATCATGAATAAATTTAAAAAGGAGGTGTTAATATGATTTTATGACAACATCCAAAATTGCAATTAATGAATTATTTTCCCAGGCTTAATAATCATTAGCTGGTATTTAAAAAGCTATATCCAGCCTGGCTAGTATAGCTCAGTGGATTGGGCAAGGGCCTATGAGCCAAAGAGTTGCCAGTTTGATTCCCAGTCAGGGCACATGCTTGGGTTGCAGGGCAGGTCCCCAGTAGGGAGCATGCCAGAGGAACCACACATTAATGTTTTTCTCCCTCTCTTTTTTCCTCCCTTCCCATCCATCTAAAAATAAATAAATAAAATCTTTTTTTAAAAAAGACCTTTTAAAAAATAAAAAGCTATATATATCCAAGGAAAAATAGCAACCACCAAATAAATAAATAAGCAGCAACAAATACTTGATTCTAAAACATTTGGTTCAACTCAGTCATATACTATGAATTTTATGACTTTTATTCTATTCAATGACTTCATTCATAATAAATGTATCCAGGTATTAAAGTAATGTGCCAATGGTTTCTCCATTCCTGAGTAAATCCAATAATCATGTGATGATATGCACATGATTTAAATGATCTCTCTGTAATTGAAAAAATCACATTAATCCACATATTAAATTATTGTGTAGTGTTAAAAGGTTGAAATAAAAATGAAAAACAAAGTTCTTCTCTTGGAAAAGGAAACCACTTTGATACAGCTGAATCTAGGAGAGTGGTTTTCTTCTTTCATGCTTATTCACAGTAAAATGTTTCTATATTTTTTAAGTGCTTACAAGTCAATAGTTATAATTACAAAAGAGAAAAAAATTCTGATCATAAATAACTCAAAAAATGTTTGAAGAATGTTAAACTTAGAAATTCTAACAAAATCATCCTCAGCTAAAGCGGTATGTATTATCAGTTGGTTTTCTGCCCCAGGTATTTCTAGTAGGGGTCATACAGATTTCCAGGAGAATAGTCTTTAAAGAAGCTGAGGAAGGTAGGAAGGTTTCTCCAGGTAGAGGATATAGCACGTGCAAAGATACGGGGTCAGAAAGTCCAGTGCACCCTCATCAAAGGTCCTCAAGTTTTCCAGTGTGGGTAAAATAGTGGTGTATGCTGAGCGAAATGAAGCTAGAGAGCGAAGAAGGGATGAGATCATGAAGGCTAGAGGCAGACAAGAATTTTAAGCAACAGATTTGCACCTCAGAAAGATCACCTGGTTCGGTTCAGAAGGGTCAACACTGGAAGTGAGTCAACTATCATCTTATGGCCAGAATCCCTGTGACAAATGGTGAGTTCCAAACTAAGAAAGTAGCAGTAAAGAAGGAAGGCAAGAATTGGATTCTGAGTAGATTCATTAGCACTATTGAATGGAAGGGATGAGGAAGAGGGTAGAAACAAGGCTGACTCTCAGTCCTGGAGTATGAGTGTGGTAGTGCCCATAGCAATATAGAAAATACTAGAAAAGAATCAGCCTGTGAGGGGAAGGAGATGATGAATTTACTCTGTAGCCTGCTGAGATTGAAGGGCTGAGGGGTAGATGGGAAAACATGGAAAGTATGTTCTCTGATATCTCAAAAGAGGTAGTTATATCTTATCTCTTGAAATCCCTTGTGCAGTAGAAACTAAACTACAAATTTTGAATTCTGGTCTTTTTCCAGGTTAGTGACATGCAGGACATTCCTCTCCTGTGATGCTGGACAGCACTGAGCCACAGCACCCAGCTGGGAATCATGAGGGTAAACAACTGATACTCTGCAGCGCACTCTGTGGCCAGTGCTTTTTGGACAGTGTGCCCAGAATGCATTTAGGGTAGGCTAGCCTAGGCTATGATGTTCACTATGTTAAATGCATTAAGTGCATTTTCGACTTACAATATTTTCAACTTACTATAGGTATATCAGATTATAACCCAATCATAAATCAAAGAGTACCTCTAAATAAATGGGCTTTCAAAATACAATGATAAAAATACCCCATTAGCCCTGGCTGGTGCGGCTCAGTGGATTGAGTGCTGGCCTGCAAACCAAGAGGTTGCTGGTTCAATTCCCAGTCAGGGCACATGCCTGGGTTGTGGACCAGGTCCCTAGTTGGGGGCATATAAAAGGTGACCAATAGCTCTCACACATTAATATTTCTCTCCCTATCTTTCTCCCTCCCTTCCCCTATTTCTAAAAGTAAATAAATAAAGTCTAATTTTTTTTAATTTTTAAAAAACACCCCATTAACTGCAATCTGATGATCAAAACATAGGTTCTCTCTAAAGTGAGGAATCACCTCTTTCTTCATAAGAGAACAAGTATAATGTAGCGTGAGTTCTGGTTTGAATCTTCTTTTCCTTAGCTTTATGAACTTGGACAAGTCACTTAACTTTTCTATTTGCTTCAGCTTTTATTTCTGCAAAATGGAAATAACAGTACCCACCATGTAGTTATTATGATAAATAAAGTAATTAATATGCATAATGCACTTAAATAGCACCTAGAACATGTGAAGTATTATTAGTTCTTACTCTGTTGCTGCTAATGATCACTATCCTTTTCTTTTGTTCTTCACAATCCCCAATGTCAGCGTTAAATGATTTGCTCAAGATACAACATTAATGGCAAACCCGGAATTCCAACTAAGGGTCTATAACTCTTGAGCTGTGATTTTCTTCAAATAGAGAAATACAGCCACTTCTTAATTACTCTACACGTTTATCTGGTGGCTCATGATATCCTCTTGTTACACATCTAGTAGGAAGAGAAAGGCCAAATATAACAGTGAGTTTTGCTATTTATAGTAACAACTATTTGGAAGTTTGTCAGGAACAAGATAAAAAATGAATTATTAAAATAAGATTTGGTGACCACTGATTATAGGGTTAGCTGTAAATTAAATAACACTCTGAGATATTTTTTCTTCCCTTTTCCATCCAGGGTGCCTTTGATATTTTACATGATGAAGGATCCTTAAAATCATGTTTTCTCTCCAGTTTTAATCTAAAATTTCCATTTCTCCTTTCCATTCCATTTTCCCCCTATCACACCAAATAAGTCTTCCTTCTTCGCATTTGGCCCCTCAAATATTTGTAGACCAGGGCTAAAGAAAAGGCTGCCTGTTCCTCAGAGAGTGGAGAAATGATTAAACAGCGGCTCATGCATGTGAAAGTTGGCCCAGCTCTGCCAGCCGAGACAGGGCCTGGAGAAACGTGTTGAGTAAGAGCTGGGGTGACAAGTTAACACTACCACGGAGACCAGCAGTGACTGAGGAGTGATTATAAAGCCCTTGGCATGGTAAGCCATGGGTGTTATATAAATAGTCGTTAAATATCATACCATAAATTTTCTTAAATACATGATTTCTAAGTTTCTGAGATAAACTATTTGTAATTAATAGACACCCATCAGACTCATTCCCTTTTCCTGTTCCTCCCAAAGGAGTCTGTTCTAGAGCTTGAGGTCCAGGTCAATTTGTATAGAAAGAAATACTAGGCTTATGTATCAGAAGAAGATCTGCTTTTCTAGTCAGGTCCCACTGTGCAGCTTGTTTTCTAGAGCTGAATTGATCAAAGTTCTATCTACAATGACCAACATGCCATTTAAAAAAAAAATGAGCAAAAAAGATGTCCATTTGCTATAACAATGATAATCATACTAAAACTACTATAGCAGCAATAGCAGTTTGTTAAGGGCCAAAAACCAGGTAATACACATGCTGTTTAATTTTACCTTCACCGCATCCATCAGATGTAGACAGTATTACCCCCATGTTACACATCAGAAAACTTTGAATCAGGAAGGTTATTTCTTTGTGGTAACAGTTGACATGAAACAGAATCAAGATTCAACCATTGGTCTGCCCATACTCTACTCACCATACAATATAAAGATTTGCGCCCTGGCTGGCGTAGCTCAGTGGATTGAGCGCGGGCTGCGAACCAGGCACTGCAGGTTCGATTCCCAGTCAGGGCACATGCCTAGGTTGTAGGCCATGTCCAGCAACCGCACATTGATGTTTCTCTCTCTCTCTCTCTCTCTCTCTCTCTCTCTCTCTCTCTCTCCCCCTCTCCCTTCCCTCTCTAAAAATAAATAAATAAAATCTTTAAAAAAAAAAAAAAGATTTGCCTAAAAGTCTTAATTCAATGGCTGAATGACTAAGTTGGACTGATAAAATTCTCAGACAAAGCAGTTCTGCATGTAGCCATAACCATATAGTAAATGTAAAATGTGGAAAAACAATAAATTACATGTCAATTTATTAGTAGTGGTCAGGATGTGATCTTTTCTTTATAAATATATGACATGCTCTTAGTATTTCAAAAGCAAAAAGCTGTTTGAAGCAATACTGCATTGCAATAAGACTTGCTTTGTAAAATGTACTAAACTTGTTTGTGGAGTCATACTGCTCCAGGAGGAAACAGAGCCAGGTGAATGATAGGATTTTTAAAAATCTTCTTGGCATTGGAGGAATGTGAAAGGTGGTCCCATTTTATTCAGCAAGACCTTATTTTCATAGTCAGCTGGATTCTAGTCAGAAGACATAGGGACTCTGTTCATACCTGAAGGAAGGGGGGTGGGGAAACCCAGCCTCATGAACTATCATATCCCACTGAACCAAGGAGTATATTTGCGTCGTAAATTAAACTGGCCACATGTAGTAGTTCCTAAGCAATTCCAGGTGCCTGAGAGTTTGACCCAGGACAGGGAATGTAATTTTCAGAAAGCTGGCCTTGGAAGCCAAGGGGACCCTTCGGGCTAGAATCCACCCCTCCGTCCCCCATCCCCAAAACCCTTCAGCTCCCTCCTGCTACAACAGTCTGATTCACACTGAAGTTAAAGGCAAGGGGGGAGAAAAACCGTGACTAAAATATGGTTCCAGCTGCCCCTTACCCCTACTTATCCTTCTAGCAAGGATGCTGTCAGCAAAGCACATATTATGGCATTTTAAAGCAGCTCAGAAAGCAGGTCCCATGGACTGACAAATTGTTTCCATGCATGTCCTATTTATTTGAGTGCTTCAATGAGGCAATTGTTCTGTGTTTGGTCTACAATGATAGGTAACTCAGGGACACTTAAGGCAACTGCTTCCCATCCATATTGACTATGGCTTTTGAGAGCCATTAACCTTGCCAAACCTCTCTCATTTGAGAGCCAACTCTGAGAGGTTTCAGAGGAAGTCTTCTGCTTTAAGGGGAGGAATACATTTCAGTGTGAACCATAGGCACCTCATTCCTAGACCCTGGCCTGAGATGAACGCCAGCATTTAACTGATTCTAAGTACCTGGCAGCCCAGGGCAGCAACTCACAGAGCTCTTCCCAAGTCTGCACAGCCTGTGACACTAGTGAGTGCAAAGTCTCAAGAGTGTTCTTTCAGTTCAAAGATTAATAACAAAATCCATTTCTTCCTGATTATTTCATACAACCAGTTCTTGGTTCTTGATTAAAATCAAGAATAGGTACTATTCAAAGCGTGACAACTAAGTGAGGTCACCATCAAAAGGCTCTTGAAATGTTTCTGTTCAGTTTTACTTGTGCAGCTACTTGTACAAGTACATTTCCCCTCCCCACTCTTTGTATTAAGTGGGTAATATGCACAAAAAGCAATTTTCAAATCAGTTCCCTGACAACCAAGAACTATGAACTAGAAATGGGCTGAGGACATGACCTCAGACTGAGCACACTGAGATGCTCACGAAATGAACAGAGACGGAGGCAGTCAAGTCCTCACGTTCAAGAACAGAGCTGATCTGGGAAGGGTATAAAAGAGGACCAATCATAAAAAACCAGGTTTATTTCTGAAGTATATGAAGGGTGAAATTTGAGTTTGGGTTAGTTGCTAGGTATGATATACTGAGTTGGAATTAAATGAACCATAATGAACTACGTTTAGTTGGGGTCTTAAGAGTTAGGACTGTCATAATGAGACCAAACACTAGCAAGAAAACAACTTGTAGTTGATTCCATTAAATGCAGAACTGCAATAAAGTTTTATGGTAGGGAAAGATTGAAATGAATGTGTGGATGTGTGGCTGAAGTACACATAGAGGAAGAGCATGAAATAAGGTACTAAAGACAAATTATTTGCAGAGTATAAGAGTGGGATAAGAGGTGAGATTAAAAATAACATTACATGAGTGTGCGATGATAACACGCCTTAAATATAACTCCTTTCATCCATATGTCATTTACAAAATGACTTGAAGGCATGTGGGAATGTGAAATGCACCCAGCAATTTCACTCTGCCAGTTCTGTGGCTGGAGCAAGTCACAGAAGCTAATTAGCAGTGCATAGCAATGTTTCACAGCTGTTTCAGTCTGGAATGGAAGAACAATTTATCTCATTGAAAGGAGAGGGAAATTTAAGGTGAAGGTAATTGCTCAAATTGGATTTTGAGCAAACACATACCACTAACATCTGTGGGTCAGAGTAAGGTTACTGAAATTATCTTGGCATTTTTAATGACTAGAAGAAAATGGTGTTTTCACCATACAATCTTGACAAGCATCTAAAACTTTACAGATATGGAAAACGGATGATCTAGAAAGCAAGAGGGTCAGACTACAAAGCTCACTGATTGTAAACAAATAAAATAAGAAAAGAGCATCACCGTACAAGATCTGGTTACTTCCCCATGCGAAGAGTGGGAAGTGAAGGGTCGGTGTTGAATAAGAAGTGTGATGGGAGTGAAATAAACTTTTAGAGAAACATATCACCTATTGGAAGAGAGTGCCTCCCATGGGAAGGGTGATGAGGAGAAAGGGGGGGAAAAAAGATTCAGAGGAGTGTTCTGAAAAGACAGGCTTAGAGAATAAAGGTTAGTAGAGACGGACCCCAAGAAGTAAGCAGGCGGTGAGACTGGGGAGATGCCGGGCAGGGTCACTCACCCGCTCCGTCTGCGGTGACGATGGCCTCAGGAGAGATGCACACGCCGCGGTCGTACACCGGCAGCTCCTCGCAAGCCAGGCTCTCGGGCCACGAGTGACGGTACTTGATGAGGATGGGCTCACAGCCCTGCCGGGCCCGCTCGCACACAGACTTGCAGGGCTTGATGGGTTCGTGCTGGAAGTCAATGGTGCAGATGGGCGCGTACATGGCACAGAGGAAGAAGAGCAGGTCGGGGCTGCAGTGGGTGCCCAGCAGACCTTCGAACTGCTCGATGGCCAGGATAGCATTGGCCTGGGTGCTGTGGTGCAGGTGGTTGGGCATCTTGGTCATGTTCCAGGGCAGGGACTTGCACAGGGGGATGCGGACGGGCTCACAGGCTGCAGCCTGGGCTCCGGGCACGCGGAGCAAGCAGACGGCAGCCAGGGCGAGCAGCCCGGCCCGCAGCAGCAGCATCCCTCCCGGGCTGCCGCAGACCATGATCCCGGCAGGATGGGGCAGGGTGCAGCGGTGCCAAGCACGCCGAGAGGCCCGCTCCGCCGTCTCCTCCTCCCCACTGGCACTGGACACAATGATCTGGGAGCTTCTCCTCCCCCGGCAATCTCACGGCTTCCTAGGATCAAATTCCCCCAATGGGGTCCCACGAGCTCCACCGAGCCCCAGCCGCCGCCCCTGCCGCTCCTGCCGCTCCGACTGCCCTGTCCCGACGTCTAAGCCTTCTGAGGCAGCATCATCTACTTATTTCTCGTCCCCTCTGGCGGAAACATCAGACTTCGCAGATGAATCGGATGAGAGGGGAGCAAGAGGAAGCAAGGGAGAAATCAAAACAAAAGTGGAATTCAAGTGAGGTAGTTGTGGTTCTGGGGCATCATATCCCCGGGATTACAAGAAGGTGTGAAAAGCACCTCCAAAATGAGGAGGGGGCGGAGGAAGTGTGGGGAGAAAGAAAGGACAGGAAAGAAGGGAAACCAGAGGGAAAAGTCTCCTGATGGGGGAAGAGGTGTAGTGAGAGCTGAGCCCCAAAATCCCGTTTTTGCTATGAGCTGCCGCGACTGCAGCGACCTGGTCGGCCGAAGGGGCGGACGGGAGGTCTGCACTTTGCAACCTCCAGGCCAGAGAGGCAGCTCCCACCCCCAGTGCAGACCCAGCCCTGCAACGCCTGCCCCCCTTCCCAGGAAGTAAGGGATCTGGGGAGAGAAGGTCTCTGGTTGGAGGCAGAGGAGAGGGAAACCTTGAAGAGTAGTGAGGGCGCGATAACCCAAGACAACTCGGACTTGAGACCTGCACCTCTCCCCACCCCCACAGCGCGGAGCCGCCGGGCAGGCTCCAAAGAAAAGCCTCCAACCCCTCGATCAGGGGCCCTCCCCAGTTTTCCACTGAGGAGTCTCCCCTTTTCCCGACTTAGGAACCCACCTAGCCCCTCTCTCCCTGGTAATGCAAACTACAGCTTTATCTCTGTGATCACCAGAGCTCTGCAGAAAGTCAGACAAGGGGGAAGGGGGAGGAAGAGATTTGAGCCAAGCCACTTTAAACGTCCGAGTTGCAGAAAACATGGACTCTAATGGCAATGGTGAGGCCTTCACCCAGAGCTCCTGACTGCAGAAGTCTGCATTTTGACTAACTTAATGGAGGGAAATTGCCTTTCATTTAAAAAAAAGAAGAAAAAAAATGCTGTACATAATTGCAAATAGGCCACCAGAAGAAGACCAAAAGCAAGGAAAAATTTCTTTCTTTTAATTTTTTTCTTTACCCTGCAGACAGAACTTTCGAGTTTTGCTTTTGAAGCTTAGGAAGGAAAACGAACTGCTTTAAAGTACTTGGACATTTTTTTTTCCTTGATTTTACTCACTGAAATAAAATGGCACTTATTATTTGACTCTCCTCACCAAATTTCACCTAACGCTTGAGAGAAACGTGTAGGAAAAGTACACCACACATAATAATGATGATGATGATGCCAATAAAAGCCTTTCCATCCAAATGAGTTCAGTCTAGAGAAGAAAATAGAAAACAGATCCCCTCCTGGTCTAATTCCTGCCACTAATGAGCCACCTCTCCCTCCCCCTCTTTCAGGTCCTATTGTAAATGCAATGACCTGCAGAGGCCCTCGCGCCCTGCCCTTTCAGTGGGAAACCACTGAACAGAAGGATTACAGAATGTCAGAAAACACAGCCCTCATTGAGAGGAGAAGGAAACCACCCCTAAAACAAAACAGGAAGTTACCTTTGCTCTTCTACATCATTGAAATATTTCACTGCTTTAATCCATCCATTTCTCAGTCAATGATAAGCAGTAAAAGCATGCCCCCCCACACACACGCAACGTTTTCAGAAAGCACAGTGAGATGCCAGTTTCCATTCCTCAGCCCTGACCTCACAGCACTTAAGCAATGTTAGTGCTAACGTGAGATGATGAGGTTTTATCTCTAAAACCATAAATGGCAAGTGTGCCTGCAGTAAAATTCTTCAGAAGGAAGTTTGTTCCACTTAAGTGGAAACAAAACAACAACAACAATAGATGGTGGAGAGGGAGTCAGTTAGTATCCAAACTTTGCCTGGCCTACAATTATGTAGTATCATTTTTAAAAAGAAAGGCAAAAAATTATATAAATGAATTAGATGAAAAATTATGTAGCAAGTAAAATTTAGGAGGGAAAACTTTTTAAACAGTCAATATTTGGGGACTAATCTGTATTAAGGAAAAGTAGGTGGGATTTTCAGGAAATTGGAAGAAGTGTGGGATAGATATAATAGATTCTTAGCTAAATATGTTTTCCTGTTATCTTTTTTTGAGATTTTATTTATTTTTAGACAGAGGGGAAAGGAGGGAGAAAGAGGGAGAGAAATATCAGTATGTGCTTGACTCTCAAGTGGCTCCCACTGGGGACCTGGCCCACAACCCAGGCATGTGCCCTGACTGGGAATCAAACTGGAGATCCTTTGGTTCGCAGCCCATGCTCAATCCACTGAGCTACACCAGCCAGGGATGTTTTCCTGTTATCTTAAATCTTAGTAGTATTTTTTTTTTTAAACGAGCCAATTGTCTTAATGGTTCTCCAACTATCTGCATTCAAGTCTGTTTTTCTTCCTCTGCACAAATGTCAGTTTTCCCCTTTGTCTAGCATGTCCCCTCACAACTCTTCTTTAATCCAAAATTGTCTTCATCAAAGCCACAAATAAGTTTCAGTGCCTCCCAAAAGTCTTTTTGTTCAATTTTCTAGTGTCCCTTGAACATTTTTCAGTTTTGCAAATTATTCCTTAGCATCTGTCAATTTATTGCTTCAAAAAACTTTATTCCTTATTCATCTGGGTGTGCTCTGCCTTCCTTAACAGCATGCATGATGTCTTACTAGAAAGAATTTGTCTTCTATTGTGTTTCTTTTTAAATGGGCACTTAAGAAATGTTGGCTGATGGAATTTGAAATGCAATATTTTAAATGTTAAATATACATGTTTTGAAGAGATGTAAAATCAAACCGAGTAAATAGTGATAGCTAAGTTTGGCAAATAAGCCATATGGTCATGAAGAAAACACAACTTAAATATGTCACACAGTTTCCACTACTGGATGAGCCATAATCTTCAAAAATAAGGACCTTCAAACAGGCCCACATTGAGAGGAAACTGAGGAGGGATGAAACCTGGTGTCCCAGAGGAAATGGGTCATAGGGAATTTGTTTGTCTGATGTTCTAGTTTACGCAGTTTGGTTTAACTGACAGAACACTGATCTTTGTGTAAAACTGCACGTGGGTCACAGGAAAGATAGCTGATTGTTTTAAGTATTCTCCATGTCTAGTAGATACTTCAAAGTAGGTAACTGGCAGAAAACACACAAGGAGCTGAAGAATAGAGTTTTTAAGTGACATTTTGATGGGAATATTAACTGTGATCTTTTAGAAGTCACTTTTTAGAACTAAGGATGAAAAATCAGAGTTGTAGGCAGATTTTATATTTGAGAAATTTGTCTAGGTGGCATATGCAAATTATTAGTATAACAATATCTTGCTGGGGAAAAAAAAAAAACATCTTATGGAGACTATATTCCAGGACCTAGAAGGGCTCTCGAAGGTATATGCCATGGGTCCCTTCCAGGATACTTCAGAGTAAACACGGTGCACCTAGCTCTCAGAGAGCTGTGGTGCAGCACCTGCCTAGCACCAAGTTGGGACTATGGGTCAGTTCTGTGCTCCACAGCTGCTTAGGAAGTAACCCCCCCCCCCCCCCCCCGCTGACCCAGTCATGCCCAACCAGTCTTCTTAGACTGCATCTTAGCACCATGGTCAGTGGCAGTTCATTTAGCTTCCTAACACGGGTCCTGTCGTAATATTAAAAAAAGATCTCACCCTGACTGGGTAGCTCAGTTGTTTGGAGCATCATCCTGTACACCAGAAGGTTGTGGGTTTGATTCCTTCACCAGCACACTTACCTAGGTTGTGGGTTCTATCTTGGTCAGGGTGGGTTTGAGAGGCAACCAATCAATGTTTCTCTCTCACACTGGTTTCTTTATTTCAAAAATTTAAATTTGACCAATTAAAAAAAATTTTTGCAATGTCTTGCAGTTTTTTGTAAATAATTTTAATATGAACATTTTTCATTTGTTTAAACATACTTTAAACTTACCCCTGGTTTGTGCATGTAAGGCTCTCCATCCATATCTGTCCTATAAGAAAATGTGCTTACATTCCTACGACCAGGGCTTATAGGTGAAATAATTTACAATTAACCCAGCATGGGCATGGATCAGTCAGAATGAGTGTGGCCAGTGCCATTCTGTTCCAACTGAGGACCACTCATAGGTACCCAGGGAGCTAGGGAACCAGTGTTTATTGGAGAGCTAGTATATGTGAGGCACACACAAGATCTGTCCAGAAACAGTTCAGCCAGTTAATATAAAAGAATGGTTTGCACAACATCGATGTAACCTGGCGGCTAAGGAGAGTAGACTGGAATGAGCATATGTGAACAATGATGACTTCACTGTACTAGTCAGTGGAGGCGGTAGGCACCACTGAGTGAGCATGTGTACTGTGCGGCCATCACATTCAAAATGAGTGAGTACAGTAATGAATCTGCATCAAATTTTTCATTAAGCTTGAACATTCCTCTGCCTAAATAAACTATTTGGATGATTCAAAAGGATTTCAGGGATGGTGGAATGAGAGCAGTGCAAATAAAAATGTGGCACAAATGCTTCAAAGATGGTCTAGAATCTGTTGAAAATGATCCATATTCTGGAAGGTCTGCAACAAGCATAACACCTGAGAATGTTGAACATGTATGGGCTGCAATCAACAAAGATCAGCGACTGACAGTGGGAAAACTACAAACTGATCTGGGGATTCCAAAACTACTGTCTGAGATTTTGACGCAGATCTTGACACAAAATGTCATGGCAAAATTCATTCCATGGCTTCTGCTACCAAAGCAGAAGGAACATTGTGCTGCAGTTGTTAATGACTTCATTCAAATGGCTACCAATGAACCAGATTTCCTCAAGAAGATCATAAGTGGAGATGAATCATGGGTCCATGGCTATGATCTGGAAACAGGTTCAGTCATCCCAATGGAAGTGGCCTGGTTCTCCATGCCCAAAAAAGGTGCAAGATCAAGACCATGTTAACTGTGTTTTTTGACTGTGAAGGTGTTGTCCATCATGAGCACACCCCTCCAGGCCATTAATAAGAAGTACTACCTCAATATTCTTCATCAGTTGAATGATGTAATATTATGAAAATGGCCACAGCTATGGGCAACCGGTGTTTGGCAGCTTCATCACGACAATGTGCCCAGTCATGCATCATGTCTTCTGCAGAGTTTTTAGGTGAAACATCAAATCACCCCAGTGACTGAGCCTCCCTACAGCCCAGATTTGGCACCTTATGACTTCTGACTTTTCCCAAAACTAAAATAACCTTCGAAAGAGAAGAGATTTCAGGCTGTTGATGAGATTCAGGAAAATACACAGGGCAGCTGATGGAGATTCCAACAAAGGATTCTGAAGAGTGTTTTGAACAGTGGAAGAAATGCTGGGAGAAATATGGGATGTCCAAAGGTGCCTACTCTGAAGGGGTCTGAGGCATCATTGTCCTATGTACAATGTTTCTTGTATCTTCTTCAATAAATGTCTCTATTTTTTATAGTACATGGCTGGATACCTTCTGGACAGGCCTCGTAAACTACACAAGGCTTTGCAGGAGGCATTAATTCCAAAGATGAAGAAACTGAGGCTCAGAAGAATGAAACAATCTCTCAAAGGTCTCACAGCTAGATTAGGGCCTATCAGAAATGGGACTTGAATCCATGCTCTTTTCACAGTTCTGACAAGCTGTTCTTCCTGGGCTGAAAGGAGCTGGGAATGGGAACACCCTGGACTTTCTGTGAGCTTGGGTCTTGGCCTGAACCACAACCACACTGAGTGTCAGGCACTGGCTCTGTGCACCTAGGAATAGAATGCAAAGCCTTGCATTGCAAACGGGGAGGACTTCCTGCTGCATGACCCCTACTGAGCCGCTCTGTGGACCTCATAATTCTTCTAGTTTCAATTTAAGAAAATCTTACCTTTCCAGTCTCCAGGCAAGCCAATAAAAACTTCCCTCCTGTCAGCTACGTCAACATTAGGGAAGTGACTGGCAAACTGTAGTGTGCAACAGAATCCCTTGCAGGGCTTCTGAAGACACAGATTGCTGGGTCTGGGGTGGGGCCTGAGAATTTGCATTTCTAATAAGTCCCCATATGATGCTGATATAGCTCTTCAGGAACAACACTTTGAGAACCACCCTTCTGAAGGAGATTTTAAGCCCTGAATTACCCCCTTAGTAAACGCTTTACGTCCTATAAAGATTTTATTATTTTATCTCCAGTTTGTCTCTTTTTACGAAGAATTTAGAAACAAAATTTCAATGAAGCAACCCAATAGCCAAATGGTTCTCTGAATGGAGCGGGCCGGTGGGAGGGTAGCAGAGGAGGACTGGATACCTCCCTTAGTGACCCAGAGACCATCCTCAGAGCCCCAGTGAGACTTGACAATAAAATCAGCCGTCTCTCTGATCCCAATGTACTTTCCTAAAGGAAAACAGTGCCACTCCACCCCTACTGCAACAAAAGAACAATAGATACAGCTTCAAAGAGGTTCCAGAAAAAAGCCGTAGTGTGTTAGCAAGGGAATAAAACCTTAGCAATCTAGCCCATCACCTGTTCCCCCTCCCTAACTTCCCATTGAAAAGAAAGCTCAGAGATAAAATTACTTCTGCAAAGTCATGAGTCAGTTAATGGCAGTTAACAGTGCCCGGTTCACTGTCTTTCTGTTTATACTAATCTTCTCTGTCGGAAGTGTGTGGTTTTCTTGTATTTGGAAACACCGAGTGCCTATATAAAATGTATGTGATCATTAAACGTAATGGTATTCAGTTTACACAATCCCTTAAATTCATCCAAACCTTCCAAACAACCCAAAAAGATCCAGGACTCTGGAAGGGGAGGGGAGGGACACATCAAGAAGCTATAGTGCTCCCTATGTCTAAATGGAGCCCAGGTGATCCTGAATTTCTCTCTACTCTCCCTTTGGCAAGATTCAATTATTGTACAGATGATTTCCAGAGTACCCTTTCTACCGCCTTCCTCTAGGCTCGACCTACATGCTCTGCTACACCTTTCATCTTACCATGTCTTTGAAAGTCTTGTTTTACTCCTCAGTGCCCCTCTCAAGGTGACAAAGGAGAAGTCAAGTGGGACACAGGTCCCTCCAACCCCTGCCTCAGGCCTGAATTCTGAAACAATCAACTCAGCAACTGATTTTTCCCTCCAAGGACAAATTAGAAAATGGCCTTAAAATGATCCCCATAAGATTAGAAATCCTGTTTAAAAAAATCCATAAGAAACAATAACAATCCAGCTAGTCCCCTGTCATATGCAATTAATGAATGTGAATCGCACACTTCATGTTTAACCTGGAAGATGAATCATCTCTCCCGTGGACATATAAATAATGAGAACATGAATCTGTCAACTTGGCAACTATATCAATTATGAAAGTTAATAAATGTTTTTAAGTCAATTTTTCCCCCATAGTTTCAAAGAGTAAGTGCTCATCAGAAACTCAGAAATAGCTATTGAAAGATGTTTAGGGTCCAAGTGAGGTACTTCGAAATAAAGTAGCCCTTGCGAAGGGCCTAATTCTTACCATGGATCCTTCTAGAGCTAACTGAACACTTCTTGGGCTGAGAAACATTACCCCTGTAACACCAATCGACTAATTTCCTGCATGTGGGAATCCTGACATGCTGACCTTGTAACCAAGGAACATTAATCATCCTGTGCAATTTCCCCCCATGGTCCTTCCTAACTGAGGCCCTTGACACTGCCATTGGCCCTCAGATATCTCCCCTTTCCACCACTGTTGATAACTCCACCTCTGAGTGAAACCCTTTCAATCTTTCTCTCCATTCTTCTGTCATAAAGAACTGGAACAGTGTACCTTGGGCCAGAGTTGTGGGAGCCACTCTCTGCTAACGACCTTAGTAACTCAATAGTTGAGTTAGTAGTTAGAGGATTTCCTAATTACAACTCTCAAAGGTAAGTGTAGACATCTTGCCTCTTTCTTGGGATATATTTAATCATATTTCACAGACACAAGATACTATTTCTTAGAATGTAGCAATATAAGCAGGCAAATGCTGATGTTGTTTTATTCTTGCTCCGTATTTTGTTTTGTTATTATCTGTCTGAAATCTGTCCCTTAGAAATCTATTTTCCCTTACTCAAACTTTGGGTTCTTTTTTTCATGCATTTCCTAAGTTAAAAACAGAAAGAGCTGGAATTCTATCAGCAACAGAGTTATGGTTTGAATTTTGTAGACTATATAATAACAAATACTTATATGGCATTTATTATCATTTAGTATGCACCAGGCACTGTTAAAACATTTACCTCACTTATCATCACAACTCTGTAACATAGTAACATGATTATTCCCATTGATATATGTGGAAGCTGAGGTCTCAGAATAAATAAATAAATTTTGCAAGATCCCATGACTCCATAAGAGATCATGTCAGGATTCAAATCCAGCCAGCCAGCTGCAAGGCCTGTGTGTGCTCTTTCTCTCTGCACTCCACGGCCTCGGCGTGTGCGCTTGCTCCTCCAACCTGACACAGTGCCATTAGGAACAGGTTAGTATGTTTTATACTGTCAGTCCCCTACTTACCAAACTGCATGCCAATCCCTCACATATTTCTACATATAACATCTGTGTTGAGATACAGTTTGCATGAATTATGTGAAGCTAGCTCTTTTAAAGAATACAATCTGATGGTTCTTAGGTTATTCGGGGTTATGCAACCATTATGTGCGATCAATTTTAGAACATTTTCATCATCCCCCCACTCCCTAAACATTCTAAAATTCTCAAACAAGGCAAATTATCTAACAACAAAAGCATACCAATGCTCTTAAAGAAGCATCATGAAGAATCTTTTTCCATCTCTTTACTTTCTGTGTGTCTTTCTACTTGAAAGTGGGTGTCCTTGTAGACAGTACACGTAGGGATCTTTTCTTTTACCCATTCAGCTATCCTATGTCTTTTTATTAGAGCATTTAATCCATTTACATTTAAAGTGATTATTGCTAGGTATGTGGTTATTGTCATTTTCTTACTTATAATTATGGTTTTTTTTTTTCTTTTCAAAGGAGTCTCTTTAACATTTTATGTGATACTGCTTTGGTGGCAATGATCTCATTTAGCTTTTCTTGTCCAGTAAGTTCTTTATCTCTCCTTCAAGCTTAAATTCTAGCCTTGTTTGGTAGAGTAGTCTTGGTTGTAGGTCCTTGATTTTCATTATTTTGAATATTTTGTGACAATTCCTTCTGGAGTGCAAAGTTTCTGTTGAGAAATCATCTGACAGTCTTATGAGAGTTCCTTTGTAGGAAATGAACTGTCTTTCTCATGCTGCTTTTAACATTCTCTTTTTGTCTTTAACCTTTGCCATTTTAATTATTACGTGTCTTGGTGTCAGCCTCTTTGGGTTCATGTTGTTTGGGATTCTCTGTGCTTCCTGACTTGTATGTCTTTTTCCTTCACCAGCTTAGGGAAGTTCTCAGTCATTACTTCTTCAAATAGATTCTCAATCCGTTGCTCTCTCTCTTTGCCTTCTCGTACCCCTTTAATGCAGATGTTATTTATTATGCTTCATGTTGTCCCAGAGGTCTCTTAAACTATCCTCATTTTTATTTATTTGTTCTTTTTGCTGTTTGAATTGAGTGTCTTCTGTTACCCTGTCTTCCATATCACTGCTGAGATCCTTTGCTTCATCTAATCTGCTGTCAATTCCTTCTAGTGTATTATTCATTTCAGTTATTGGGTTTTTTTATTTCTGAGTAAGTGAATCTGTACACAGGTTATTTAAGAGGGCATCCAGGTTTCTAGCAGCCTTCTGTCTCATGCAGAAGGGCAAAAAAATTGGCTTAATTTTACAGCCAGATGTGGGGGCTCCTCATTCAGTCACTGGTGCTCTGGGCTGGGGAGTTCATTATGGGCTGGGACCCATCATTCCGCCGGGGCAGGGGGATGGTTTAACTGAGATATTTCTCTCAATTCTCAGTCACCACATATAGCTTGGGGGCCAACTCATTTCCTGTCTCCACCCCTCTTACCAGTCTCTACATGTTTCATTCTTTATAGCCTCAGTTATAGGACTTCTGTTCAGCTAGTCTTCAGATGGCTCTATAATTTGGTTGTAATTTTGATGTGATTTTGGCAGGAGGAGAGTACAGCATTTTCTTACTCTGCCATCTTCACTGGAGCTCCTTGACCTGATGAGAGATATGATTTGATAGAACTTTGCATGTAAGTATTCTGGGTAACCACTCCCTCCACCCTAGATACATATGAAAGGTAGCACAGTACCTGGGAAACATTCCCAGAAAGAGAATTAGGGAAATATGTTATATGGACTGACACTACTCAATTATTCCATCTGAGGTGGAAAGGAAGACAGGAATGGAAAATTAGCCATCTTTTCTCTTGACTTGATAAAGAGAAAAACCTGGCAAATTTATGCAAACAACACAACGTGAATAGACCATCCTGATGCTTTCTAAGTACAAAATTTCTGTAAATCCTTCTTCTTCTCTCTTGATAGAATTTAGATTTTGACTTTTCATGACCAATTGCCAAACAAAATCAACTTGAATTTTTAGATATTTTTAAAGAGTAAGAAGTAACACTCCATTTCTTAGATTTTCTTTCTTCCAAATTTTGAAATTAAAATTATTTTAATGTGCAAATAAAATATAATCTGCTTTGAGTGAAAGCAGATTATAGATATTCAAGAGCGCCTTGGAATGGAGTGTCCCTTGGTGTACACTTATACTTGTTTCTAAACAACATGACTGTTTTAACAATCTGACAATGCTGATCATGATGGTGATTAACACAATGACAACACAGCTATCAAGTTCTAGAACACCATGCCTAATAGGACCAAACTGGACAGGCTCTAGGAAAAAAAAACAAACAAAAACAAAAACAGTGTAATGGAGGCAGGGTTTAGAGAGATGGCAATAGAAAATAATCTCTGAAAAAAAGTTAAAAAATTCTCTGGTTGGTGTGACTCAGTTGATTGAGCATTGGCCTCCAAACTGAAAGAACACAGGTTCGATTCCTAGTCAGGGCACATGCATGGGTAGTGGGTCAGGTGCCCAGTTGGGAGCATTCAAGAGGCCCTTTTTAAAAAAGTTTAAAAGAATATTGTTATCCTGGAAAAGAAAATTCATCCATGGATACATTCATTTATTGGACACTTATTACTGGCCTTCTAAGTGCCAGACATTTAGGTTGTGGAGATAACACACTAAAACAAAACTGAGCCTGGACCATCATAAAACTTACATTCTAACATGTTTTTTCTATGAAATGGAAGGAGCTATATAATGGTCAGTCCTATATGTTAACTGAAGAAAGACTAAGTTACAACATATTACAGCAAAGAAGATTTACAGTGGATCTGAAGACTGTTCTAGGTTGAGGTTAGTAAAGTCTTGAAATTGGTCTCTTAAAAATCATTACTGTAGAAAAAGTGAACACCATTCTCCTCAGAGAGCTAAAGTGTCACCGCCCTGCAAGCCAGGCCATAGGTACCGACCGCTCTTTGCTTCAGAAAGGCCCTAAACTTAGTGTAGAAGGAGGAGGCCCTGGAAGGTGAGGCTTTGAAAGAACTGGCAGGTGGAAAATGACTAGGTTGGTATTTTTGGTGGTGCATATAAACCACTTTTTAAATATTTAACATTTTACTGATATACTTTTATGTTGGATACATCCATGTAGTCACTTTTCATATAATAGGAGCCTAAGGGTATACCTTTGCAAAGATTATTTGTCCTGAAGGTGATAGACTCAATATTTCATTTCACCAAATTATAGGTTCATGTTTTCTTTTATTTTTGTTTCTTTTCCCACATCATCCGTGGACATGCTTTCTGCAGAAAATTGCATTTCCTCTTCTAGGTATAAAAACATTTAACTAGAACTATCCATAAGACCGTAATGGCCAGGTCTGTGCAGGCCTCAGCAACCCTCCGTCACTCAGCACCACACCAAATCAGTGGGCACTGCCTGGCGTCAAAAACACCACTCACAGTGAGAGGTTAGGTGGGGGCTTTGTAGTGCTTTGCATCTGTTATGCATTTTGTCTGAGAGTTTGTTTTTCTCTGAAGAATGTAGTCAAGCCAACAATAGCTGATTTTCCCCAAAGTAGTTAAGAAGAACCAAATAGGAAACCATAAAACTGTAACACTCAACTCATAGTAAGACTCTGACAAAGGAACCAAAGGCAATCAAGAAACTATATTACATGGAATAGAGGTAAATCACATTTAGAAAAGAAAACCAGATTGACAGCCAGCCAACTTCTTCTCTCTAGCTATTGCTACCTTTAGGGAAACACAAATTTGTAGGTTCTGTTTATGAATGAACATATTCTACATATTTTTTTGAAACATACATATTCTTTTCTTATTCTTTTTTAAAGGCTTTTAAAAAAAAGATTTTATTTATTTACTTATCTATTTGTTTATTTATTTATTTATTTAGAGAGGGAAGGGAGTGAGAAAGAGAGAGAGAGAGGAACATCAATGTGTGGTTGCTGGGGGTTGTGGCCTGCAACCCAGGCATGTGCCCTGACAGGGAATTGAACCTGCGGTGCTTTGGTTTGCAGCCCTCGCTCAATCCACTGAGCTATGCCAGCCAGGGCCACATTCTATATTTTTAACAAATGTAATGTTCCTTAGCTACTCACACATTTCATTGTTTCCAACCTAAGTTCAAACTTACTTTTCCTTTCCTGACTATAGAAAATTCAGGTTTGTGTCATTCCATCTGTAGATCTTAAAATATATAAAGTATATATTTTCATTTTTGCTTCTTAGGTGGGTATAATGAATATTACTGTTCTATCCCTAAGGCTACTATGTATGGTTAAAACAAATTATTAGAGGAAAATAGGGGGGAATACATTTGTTCCCTGCCCAGCATGAAGTTCCCCTCCCCTCCATCTCAGGTAGGGAAAGAGAAAAAAGAGTAGAACAAAAGAAAGAAAGAGAGCTGCAGCAAAAATGAGTTGGGAGAATGACAGAGATGAACTTTACACTAGCTGGGAAAGAGGAAGGTATTTCCACAGACAGCAGGAGATGTTGACTCTTCTCCTCAGGATTGAAAACATGGGAGGGCCCTGAGTGGAGGCACTCTTGTGCCTGGTGTGGTCACTTCTAGGAGTGGCTCAGACATGCACGTGAGGCCTGCATTGGCCTGTGCTCCCGTGACTAGATACTTAATCCTGGGGTCAAAAATCAGCACTTTAGCCCTATATTTAAAGCCACATTCCTCAATCATCTTTGTTAGTAATAAACCATCAGTTTGTCTGCTGTAACTTATTTTCCAATTGGTTCCTAATTTGGATTGGTAAGAGAGGGGTTTGTTTATTGAACTCCTTCAAGATTTACCAAGAGTCTAATTCTAACCCACGGGCCTCAGGGACAACCGTGGGTCCCTGGAGTGTGTTCCCCTGCAGTAAGGATGCTAACAAGACTCTGTGCAGTGCCTCACTAATACAGCACCAATAAGGACACAGTTCCAAAGAGACGCTTTGATGCCAAAGCACTGTTCTTACCAATAAAATTATTTATTTTTAATAGAGAAGATCATACAAAAATAAAATTAGTATAAAACACTATTTACCAGGGCTTTGACTCTCACCATTTTTATTTTCCTTATGTGTACCATGACATGACCCTGCCACTAAACTCCCCTTCACATTGCCTGTTCTCTGCCCATCTATAAACAAAAATACCCTGGAGGATGAAGTGCTACATAAATATAAAATAGAACAGATGGTGTGCTGAAAAACATTCCCCCCGCCCCAGAAAGCCCCAGACTGAAGGTGCTTTTGACATACTGTATGTTTTCATAAGGCCAAAATTGTGTTACCCTTTTTTACAGTGTGAATGCTACAGGGATCCAATATGTACTATGGCCGTAGCCATAAGGTAGCATAATCACCTAAGGCACAGTCCCTGAACCCTCTGAGCTTCTGTGTGAATTGGCTTCTAATTCAACATGTGCCCTACCAGGTGTAGAATTTACTGTCACTACGAGTCTCCTGCTTGTTGGGTTGCAGCTCCCCACTGATAAAAGTGATGGATTCTGAGCATGTTCACGTGGGTCCGTGAACCAAGACTCAAGTCAGAATATAAATATACTCTCTCATGATACGGAATGGTTACAGAGTTGATGCCTCAGGGGTAAGATTTTTTATATATTTCTATTATTAATTAGGCTATAAATTGATTATAAAAGTGTCCATCTGGTGAACCCTTGACTGATCTCTCCCAATTTCATTTTATTTTTAAAGACTGTCCAAATGCAGATACCTACTTACTAAATAGCAGTAGCGTATAATTCAAAAGTGAGTGGTGGTTAGCACTAAGGCATTTTAAAACCCTCTATTGTTCGGGAGGCATATTTGATTTTCTAATCAGTAACATTAGATGGTGGTAGGTTAGGTGTTCCTTCCAAGTGTCTAAGATAATCACTGCAAAAGAGCAGAAGAGCGTCTAACTTTCAAACTAATAAAGGAGAAAATACACAAGAGCAGAGAAGAGAATGAAACTAAAACTTTCAAAATATATCTCTGTACTTGAGAGAAGACATGGTCTGAAAATTATTTACATTTGCAAATATTCTAGAGGACACACAATCCCTCTACCTCATGACCTTCAAACCCCACACCCTCACTGAGGATGTCTGTCTGTCGCTCTCTTTTTCTCCCTTTCTCTCCTCTTTCTTTGTCTCTCACTATATATTTACACATATCTATGTCTATATCTATATCTAATCTATACCTGTATCTGTATCTATATACTTCATTCTTTTTATGTCCTCAACTTCTTTTTAGACCAGTTATGTTTACATTTTAGGCACTTCAAAAACACAACTTATCCATCCCCATGATGAGTCTATATATTAACAAACAGATGTGACTGAAAATAAAAAGCCAGACTGAACATTGGATTTTGACTTGTCTGGCTGTTGGTAATGCTGGGGCTTTTAAACCCTATTTTCAGTGACAGTGCAACTCTCAAATTTATATAGCTTAAGTCACTCGATTTTTAATGGGAAGTATTTCTTTCACAGTCAATGACAACGTAGGGGAGAAAGAAGAGGGAGAAAAAAGCAGGTCGCTGAGGCATGTGGAGAAACCGGGGGTGGGAAATAGTTTGCAGGAACAGTGGAAGACCCTTCCCAGCAGTTTCATCAGCTCTCTATCAAAGCCACCTCTCCCGACTCTAATTACATGGCCCTGGTCTGACAAATGAAGCACCAGGAGGTTAGAATTAGATTCAGTGTCTCATTATTATGGCCCCTAGGAAATCCAAGGCAGTAATGCCATTAACTATAGCTAAGATCCACCCACAGCCTTTATCTATGCAGCACAACTTGATAGGAAGAAAAGAAAAGAAGCTTTGAAATTGGATTAAAACGTGATCAAAATACAACTCTTTAGCAAGTCATTCCATTCTATTCTAAAGAATAGACTTTTTACAAAACAAAACAAAAACAGTTTCATGGAAACAGCAATCAAACTGATAGCTGACAAAGGGGAGGAAACTGGGGGGAGTGAGTCAAAAAGGTAAAAGGGAATATTGTCAATAATATTGTGAGGTTTGCAGTGACAGATAATTACTTGATTTAGTATGGTGATCACCTTGTTAGGTATATAAATGTCAAATTACTATAGTGTACACATGAAAATAATATAATGGTGTATGCCAACAATATATAAATTTTTTAAATAAATAAACAAATATTTAAAAATTAAGAAGGGGAGGAGGAGGTAGTAGACGGTAAAGGCAGATAGATGGTGACTGAAGGAAACTTGACTTTGGGTGATGACCACACACTACGATGTACAAATGATGCATTATAGAATTGCCCACCTGAAACCTATATAATTTTATTAACCAAAGTCACCCAATAAATTCAATTTTTCAAAAAGTTCAAAAATTGGCATTTTAATGTTTAATTTATGGAGCCTTTCAAACTTTATGAATATCCATCAGTAAATTTTAAATCCATTTGATTTCAAGTAAAACTAATTAGAAAAACTCTAAAGATCTGGACTGTCCACTACAGTGTGATTAAAATACCAACTTAAAATTGAAACCTCTATAATAATTTATTCACATTAAACATTTCCCCCAAAACCTATAAAATGTTATGTTGATTTGAAAATCTTTTTAGATTGCCATTTTGTTTCAAGATGACATGTTAAACTACCAATTCAACTTATGCTGTGTATTTGATGCTCATTGGTAGACACATATTAAGCAGTTTTTTTTCAGACAAACATGAAATATCAAACAGCTAAGCTTAAACAAAACCTTATTGCTGCCAATTAAAGGCTCCTTACTATAATGTTTTGCAAATATTCCAGAAATCTCCATTTCTTTTAAAGAGTTTTTGCCAGACAGTGCCGCTGCATTTGTCCATTACAAAGTAGCCAGTAGAGCATGTATGGCCCCACCTGTTCCAAAACCAAAGAAACAAAAAGCATTTTAGATGAACTATGCCAAAAGTCCCAGATTTCATTCTTTTCATCTTGGCTTTGTTGAGTTGCAAAGACGAAGTGAATACTGAAATTTATGATAGCGGTCACAGTGTTCATCTTTGTTTTAGGAGCATAATTTTTTTCTCTATCATTTTTTCAGGAACAATAGGATTGCATAACTAAAACTCACCCATAAGAATCAAGTAGACATAGATTAATTCTTTTAAATTAAGCCCTGCTTTTATAAGGACATTGGTTGCTGGAAAGTGTCTAACAGAAAATTGGAATCAACATAAATGGTGTTGACAGAGGCCCGATCCCACAAATGAGAGTAGCTCCCCGAAAGTGATACCAAATAGCATTGACAAGTGCTGGTAGATCTGCCCATGGTGACCTGAAAATAAATTCATGCTATGCAGAGTGGGGGGAAATGCAGATGAATATATTTCACTTTGTGAGGAGAAATACTTGCATATATCTGCTGATATCACCATGAATTTATAGGAACAGATCGGAAGAGATAAGCAAAATATGCAACAGGGTTAAATTCCCTTTGGAGAGGGAATAAATGAGTGTGTAAGCAGAGGGAAGGGTCATGGACCCACTTTGTGTCATGGCAATAAAAAGATGGGATATATGGCTTTCATGTTGCTGTATTCCTATCATTTTTCAAATAAAAATTTTAATTTAAAAAATGACATGTTTCCAGAGCTCTCCAAACACCCTTAGCAACATGTCAGGAGCAAGCAGGAGAAGCAGCTGACCCTGGTAGGTCAAAGCACCTGTGTTTGGGGTGGCTTCCATGGGGACAGGTGGGCAGAGCATCATATGCTGGGGCCACAAGAGGGAATGCACAGGGTTTCGTGATAACAAACACACAGATCTAAGAAACAAAGCCTAGATGTTTCTGAAATCTGAACTCCTTCAGAAAAGAATATTCCACAACTTCCCTCAGTGACGCCTTGAGACTGCTCCCACCCTTCACAGAGCCTTCAGTTTCTGAAATTGGCGGCTCACCTCCAAGCCTCTTTAAGGCCTGCGGTTTTGTTTTTCCTTCAAACCCCAGGGACACAGCCACCATCCCCACCTGTCTCTTGTCCCAACCTCAGTTCTCTTTACCACTCCCAGAAATTAGCACTCAAGTTCTTGTCATTTAAAATTGTACAGTGAATTTGACAGGAACGACAAAGATAGCCAACATGGGGAGGTTACAAGTTGCAAGCTGCTAAGAATCATGTGCCCAGGTTTATGTTTCCCAGTTCCTTCTAGAATGGAAGTAGAAGCCTACTAGGATGTTAGTCCTTCAGTTTTATTGTTCTGGTGTTGGGGCTCTGTCTTCCCTTCGTCATTAGAGAAGGCCACCAACTGTAGCCTTCTCTAATGATGTAGCCTTCATGGAGTGTCTTAATCCTTCTCAGCTTGGGTTCCTCCTCTACAAAATGGAACAATAACACTACTTGACCTCATGAAGTGGTTGTAAGGATTACATGAGAGAATACATGCAAATACTTAGAATAGTGCCTGGCAAGTAAAACAGCCTAATGTTATTTGTTGCTGTTGGCTTTTGTTTTTTTTTCCGCAGGGGGTGCTTTTTTTTTTTTTTTCTTGAAAGCATCTCTTCCCATCCTACAAATCTTCCATCCCTTTATTAAGTGGGCACTCTCCCTGTCCAAGCATCTCCAGGTTTCATGCTATCTGCTCTGCCCAGATATAACATGGATATCCCCCATACCTGCCCCATTCAGAACTCACTACTTATATATTCTCAACAGAGGAAATAGGTAACTTGTAATTGCCCATCCTCCTTTGTGTAAGAGATCCCTATCTTTACTGGAAATACAAGGAACTAACTTCAGATTTTTCCCCCACATAATAACAGTCCTGGTGCCTGTCAATGAGGAATGTTCTGGCTTTGAATGAGGCAGCTTGCCCAAAGGTACCCTTTGTGACAAAGGAGACCACCTGTGTGGTTTTTACAAACTGTGTGCGGAAAAATTTGCACAGCTACATTGGAAATATTATCTCCAAGACTTTTTGCTCTTTGCTTCTGTGGGGCTGGAAAGTGTAGGCAGATCTGTGGTCCATGCCTCTTCCAGGTAAAGTTCTAGCTGGTTTCATCTGCACTGCCTGGTTTGGGGTTCCCAAGAAGCTGGGTGAGCTCAGCCCTTAATGTGGCCCATAAGTTAGCATGCCCATGAGTTAACATGCTGTATAAAGAGTTTTTAATCTGTGGAAAACAGAGAAAAGTGATCTCTTTATGAGTGATAAATTTGTTCTTTGAACAAATAGTTATGAAATATCTACTCTGTTCTAGGTACTGTTCTAGGCCCTGTAGAACAGATCAGATATGAAGATACAACACTGGCCCTGTGGCCCTGGGAATCCAGTGAATCATTGCCATAATTAGAGAGTGTCCTGATTCCCCTCCACTCCCAGGCCCTACTTCCTGCACAGTGAGTAGTGAACAAACCCTTAGGAGACCCTAGAATCCCCCGCACAGCACATGTCTTTCTCTTCCTTCTTCTCCTTCCCTCCCTTCTTTCTTTCCTTGCATCTTCCCTCTTTGACTTTCCTTTTCATCAGCTCTCTGTTTATTACTCTATATTACTAAGCACCACACTAATAACCCACCACTCATTCTATTTTTTTTCTAGCCAGTTCGAAATGGAACAGTCTTTCTTAGCTCTCGTATAAATAACTGAGCTGCTTAGCTCCACCAAGATAGGATTCAGGTGGCAGGGGATGGCATTGTTCTGGCTGCTTCCTAGAGATGTTAGTCTTTGATAAATCCTAATGGTTTGCAGCTTAAATTAATAAATATCATTCATGTTCCTCCTTTTTTAGGAAGGTGAAACACAGAAATATCTCAGGTATCAGGTAAAGCAAACTAGGTGTGGAATTCATGGTTTTGCAGATGGCTGAAGACTGATCTTTGAGTTCTAAGAATTACATAAACATCTTTTATATAAAATGTCCTAAACTGTATTATGCATGAGGCTGATAAAATACCCACAAGACTATTTAAAATGCCAAATGCATTCAAAGCTCTTGAAAAATGCTCAGCTAGACCCAAGGAAGAAAAGAGAACCACCCTCACCCTGCCTCTTCTATCAGCCTCTCTGGCCCACCAGGTAATACACAACCCATACAGATACATAAGCACACACTCACATGAGCATATGCCTATCCCTATTAGCATCAGGTGGTGAGATTTTTAGACACCTGTGCTTAATTATAAAAAAACCTTGCACGATGCCTCTGATTCTGTGTGAAACAACTTGCTGACCACTAACTAGAAGCCCCTAATAACCCTAATGCTGCCCACTCCCCCAACTTGGAAAGTTAAGGATAGAATTAAACTACGGGCAGACTAGCTGCCAGAACGCTGGAGGAGGCCATTGCTAAGAATGTTTGAAGAGTCGCCATTCAAAAACTCAAGATTTATTAGAACCACTGCCTTTCCCATGCCCTGGGCAGGAGCGGTTATTGATAGGAACAGGTAGAAAGAAGAGGAAGGAGTTTTAATTAAAATATAATAATCTCAGTATATGGAAACATAATATAGCCACCCCCTAGATATGTAGTTAATAGAGTAAGGCAAAAAATCATTTATCTAATTTAGATAATTTAATTTCTATAAATAATAACTAGTTTTTAAATCATTCCTTGTACCCCTTTGATTTAGACCAATCTATAGAAATTTAGTAGATATTTAATTATAATCAGCATTTAAAAGTTTGTGCTTGTATAGCTTCGTGGGCTATATGATTAATGATCCTCTTGGTCAAAATAACCTTTGTTTAATATGGTTGATCTGTGGGACTTCCTGTACTTTTCGGTTATTTCTTTGTTTAATATGATTGATCTGTAAAACCTTCTGTATTTTTTTAAATTATTTCTATGGTAACCGTTTCTGTTTTAATAATTACACTATGCATTGAATGTTGTATAATCTCCCCTATAAAAATAAAGACTGATTTTTCTCGGAGAGTCAGTCAGGTCTAGAGAGCCTGGCTGTCCTCCGGCACCACATCTGGTGTCTCACCTGAGCTGTTCCTCCTTCGGGGACCCTGAGACCTGCCGAGTCTGGACCCCGGCATGTGCACCCACTGCAAACCTCCAGACCACCCGCTCCTACTTGGGTCCCTTCAGCACTGGTATTATTACTGGCAGCTGAGCCACACTGAAGCATTCTCAGAATGCCCCTCTACCAGTGGGCTCTGCTAGGCCTGCGGGTGGTCTCTCCTTCTCCACCTCTCTGTGAGAGAGTGGGTGAATAAAACTTTCCGTACTACCTTTAAAAGATTGCTGGCTCTTTTTAAAAGTACTTTCTTCATTGGAACTGAATATACTCAATATTGTTCAGTCTACTCATTCAATCAGCTATCTTTCCAAACAAAATTTCCCGTATTTATTACTGAATCAATCTACCAGTGAAGAGCATAAAGAAAAAAATTACTTTCCCAATAAAACATGTCCAACTGTCCTGACAATGGCAGCTTTCCAGCTCAACGGGAGGATAAAATGCTAGTGGCCATAATACAGCGTCAGTGTGAGCCATCGGACATGCAATTTCTTAGAGACCTTGCCTGGGGTTTCTCCAGCGTCTCCCTTGGAGTTGGACCTGATTTTATTGTAAGTTTTCTTTTGAATTCATTGGAGGACTCTGCTGTTGTTTCTTGCCCAGAAATCACTTGATCCTGAAAGTCTTATAGAAGAAACGACAAGGAAAGGAGTCAACCGCACAACACGATGGTGGTGGAGAAAGGACCAGAGCAAGCAGTTACTACTTCCTACTTCCATCCACATGCAAATCTGTGTGTCAAACCAAAGTGCATTAGTCACAGCTTGCTGCCAGGGAATATACACCTCTTGCCCTAGAGATAAGAAGCGCACTATTTGGTCAATAAGTAAACTGTATAGTCAGTAGATATAAACTGTTTATCACACACAGAGAGAAGAATCGGATCTGAATCCAGGATCTAGCTGGAACTTGCCTACTTAAATAAATTCATTTTATAAGCTTGACATCTGTGAGTAGTAGGGCAAAAAAATGTTTTATATTAATAGCTGGCAGCAGAAATTCTTAGAAAGGAAATATCTCTGCTTAGGAAATATTTTCATAAACACCTTGGACGAATGACAGCTAAAGGTCAGCAGCTGCCAGGACAACAACAAACAGGAGTGTTGACAGAAGAGATAAAGGGGAGAGAGGAGGGCCCAGCCCCCTGGTGGCAGGCCAGATATCAATCTCAGCGATAATAATAGTGAGAGTAAAAGTAATGGCTAACCACTTAATGCCAGGCATTGTCCTAAGCGTCTTTCCTGGTTTGTCTTATTTAACCCTCACAACGGCCCCGTTATTTAGGCATCATTATTCATGTTCATTTTATAGAAACCAGAGGCCACTTTTCAAAAATAACCAAGGCACTTTGAAAATCAAGACTATTCAACATTTAATATGTAAGTTAACAAGTCCGTGATGTAAATTCCTCCACTTGAAACTTCAGTCAAGATTTATACACACAAATAACTTCTGAGGATAATTTTTGTGAGTGTATGGAAATTTTTAAAAAATCTCTGGGTGACACGTCAGGGTCCAAGTACCGCAAAACAGACAAATGCATGGGATGGTGAGACAATTTCTTAACAAATAATTTGGCAGAAGTAGGAGACCGGAGCCATAGGTAAGTATGACCACAAGCTCCTCAGGAATTCATGTAAATTTGTTAGGCCTTGGATTTTCTGCAGTTAGTGGGATGGTGTTTGACTCTTAATGAGGCAAAATAACCCCCAGTTACACCTAGTGGAATCAACATACTTAATCCAGTCCCAAACAATGCTCTATTCTACTTCCTAAATTTTTTTCTATATGCCAAATTCTGTGCTAAATGCTTGAGACATGTGGTCTTCTTTAATCTCCACTGAAACACTGTGAGTTTTAAGCCAGTCCAAAGGCGAAGAGATGGTAAGCAGACCTGGATTTGAACCCAGGACTTTTAAGAGTCCTGACCCACTTTACTCAATACCACCAACTTCAGGAGTATTCTCTTTTTACCACAGATTTCTGAAGATGATGTTGCAGACTAAAATGGTAGTGAGGTTTCCTCCATTTTATATTTACCTCTTTAGAGAAACACATAGCAATGTTCCGCTGGAGATGAAGTGAGTTAGTTCAAGGAATCACAACTAGAAGCGGACAGTTGAAGGGTTGATTCCCTCTTTCTCTTCCACTGGACAAGGCTATGAAAACCTGCATGAACCAACAATAAAGGGGGAGGGTGACAGAGCATGAAAAGATTGAAATATAGAGAACGGAGGAAATTAAAGAAGGAACATATAGGCGAGTATGAAGGAAGACAACAAAGTGACTAGCAGTAAATTCACAGGTAAGAATGGCAGGCACCACTCAGGGGCAGCAGACTCTGGCGATGTTTACCTCTGCCCAGACCTCTCTCCTTAAATCCTTTCTTCTGATATTCCATTTTCATGTGTTTCTGGTGATATTCTACATAAATGCAATGCAGCCTTAGCTGGTGTGGCTCAGTGGACTGAGCACATGCCTGTGAACCTACTGGCAACTGGGGGTTGTCAGTTAGATTCCCAGTCAGGGCACATGCCTGGGTTGCAAGCCAGGTCCCCAGTAGGGGGCACATGAGAGGCAACCACACATTGATGTTTCTCTCCTGCTCTTTTTCCCATCCTTCTCTGCTGTCTAAAAATAAATAGATGAAATCTAAAAAATAAAATAAATGCAATGCAGATTATTTCATTTTGCAGTAAATCTATCCTCAAGTGTACAGTGTTGGTGTTAAGCAACCCCTGAGTTTGTGCAGATAGTTTGTGAAAATGCTAGTAAATATCATAGATTATTATTTCAAATTGTAACAAGAATCAGGACTGAGTAAATTCTAATTTATTGTGGACTTAGCAAAATTCCAGACTATTTTTGAAGTGTTTTACATTTAGAAAAATGCATTTTCCAACCAATACAATTCCCTTAAGTCAATGAGTATTGTCAGAATATTTAATCCCTATGTTTTTTATTAATCACTTACCAATTCTGTTTAAAGGATATTTTAATATCCAGGAATTTATTTTCATTTCTTTTTATAGGCCTCTCTCTTTAAAATCTATTTTGTCCTAGTGATAGAAAGTTACTCTGCACTAAACTCTTGTATATTAAATTTGTTTTGAAACCCTGAATTAAATATATTTTTGAACAATATTACAACATAAACCATGCAATTATAACTAAAATAACAGTTCTTTGAATATATAGTTAAGTGAAATTTTAGCAAAATGGCTAAAAAAATGAAATATAACTGGGAAATTAGCTGACCAGCAGTCTATTCTTGATCTTTGCTTGACCTAATCTTATTTTCCTACTTCAACCAAATATTGAATATTCTTCAGTAAACCAAACAAAACAACCGCATTCATTTCTCTGCCTAATGTAGAAGACATTGTTAGGTGGATGTCTGGGTGGCACTTTGAGCTGTTCAGACAGAGGACAGTCTATCAAGCCTTAAACCAAAGTTTGAGGATGAGGCAGGGCAGCAGGCTCTCTCAAACACTGTTGGTAGAAGTAGAAATAGAAATAGGCCATCTGGAAGCCTTAAAATTTTGACTCATAAATTTGAGTTTATCCTAATAAACTTAAAGATGTTGATAAAAGTGGGCTCTGTGGAATAGTATGCATTAAATTATTTTTAAAAATTCATAGACTATACAGTAGTAGAAGGAAATGACATGGAAAAATGCTCATATGTTCAGTTTTTAAAAGTTATCAAGCAGGCCCTGGCTGGTGTGGGTCAGTGGATTGAGTACAGGCCTGTGAACCAAAGAGTCACAGGTTCAATTCCCAATCAGGGCACATGCCTGGGTTGCGGGCCGGGTCCCCAGTGGAAGGGGTGCCCAAGAGACAACCACACATTGATTTTTCTCTCCCTCGCCTCCTTCCCTTCCTCTCTCTCTAAAAATTAAAAAAAAAATTTTTTAAGTTATCAAGTAGTGTGTACTGCATGATTTCAAGTGTGTTTAGATATAGATACTGAGATAGATCAATGGATCAATCTATCGACAGATGTATGTAGTAGATGTAGATATATTTGCAGATATAAATGTAAACAAATACATACAGTTCTAGAATGTATATATGTATATCTATATCTATATGTCTCTATCTAGATAAAATGTTAATAAAAACAGAGTTTGGGGTGATTTAACATTTGTGTTTTTTGCTTGTTTGTATTTTTCTGAATAAATACTAAACAATAAACATGTTTCCTTCAATAAGCAAATATTACTTTATAATATAAAAAAATTATTTTAAATGAATGATACTAGGAGACAACCGCATACCAATTACTAGATTATACTGTATTCACTCTAAAAGAAAAAAATTATTATGCATATTTTTATTTGTTTATATCTTTGCAAGTCCAAATTCTACCAATGTCATCTCATGACCTCAGGGCTTTGTGGCAAGCAGAGCCATCTCTCCAGTGCCACACAGACTGATGACATGGAAACTGAGCCACAGCCACCATCCCGGTTTCAGGTAGGGAGCAATCGCACTGGCACAGCCTTTGCCCTCTCAGGACCTCGTGAGGGCTCTCTGACTTCACACAAACTCTAGGGCACTGAGCCACCCACCGTCTGAAACATGACAGAAAGCCACTTAACAGTTGCTGTGATGTACTCTAAATTCATCTGAAAAACAGCTTCAGAGTTTGGAAGTGAAGGTGAACCCAATTCCACACTACACCTTTATACGACAAGCAAAAGGGGGGATCAATCTGCCAACGCAAGTACGGATGGCCAGGTAGCAGAGGGAGCGGGAAAATTTGTTTTGGCGTCCAAGTCCTTCTTGTATCCATCTGGGACTGCCTCCCTAGTTTAATAACAAAAGAGGAAATGTGGTCACCTTCACTAGGGAATATCACCTTAGAGCTGAATACTTCTGGTATAATATCCTCACTGTAAAATGTTGACTCTTAAAAAGAATACTTTAAAGAAATATATGTGGATGGGGGTGGGATCATGGTGGGAGGTGGTGGTGGCTGGGGTCGAGGGGAATGGTGGGGGGAAAATGGAGACAACTGTACTTGAACAACAATAAAAAAAAGACCATAAAAATAAAAATAAAAAAACAAAGAAATATATGTGGAAGTGTTTTTTTTTCTAGCTATACAAGATTGGGATTCAACCTGGTATATGACAGAAGGGCTAGATGTGGTGCATGAAAACCAGAGGAAGGAACAATTACTGGCTCCATTTTTTCTATGACTATTTAAGCTGCAGTAGACACTAGAAAACAGCACATAGAGTAGAAATGTGTACCTACTGAAAGGTTCAACATGAAAGTCTCATGGAAGGAAATTCTCTTTTATTCTTTAATTTTCTTGAATTTGGTTTGTGGGTTTTTTCCCTGCTTTGATGGAGCTCTGTCTAATTTCTTCATAACATATCTACGGGGTAGCATTTCCTTCAGCAGTCAGGGAAAATATGTCTCATTTTACTAAGTAAGTCTGAACCCTTAGTTAGTAATTCTGCAGCATCTGGTATCTGTAGTCTGTCCTCTGACTCAGAAACTGCCTGCCCATGATTGTAGCCACATTCACAACACTCAGAGCAAGGGCCATGACCAAACAGAGGAGGACTGGTGAAAAGTTGATTCTGGGCTTCTTCTGCATGTATTTAAGACCGAAATCTGGAATTCCTACTTGTACTTCTATCCCTTTTCAGATGAATGGGCCCTGTGACAGAATGTGTCTTCCATTCTTCTGAAGAAATGTCCCTTTTCCTCTGAGTGTCACAGCTCTTGTAGCAGCAGGACTGAGATTACTACTATCACATGTCAAAACCCTCCACTGGAGAGACACAAGAATTGTCAAGAATCTATTAAACTGGAATCTCCTGTAGTGTCCAGATGAGGGATATACCTTAGAAGTCTCATCTTAATTCTGCCATTCTTAAATAGGGCGTAGATTGGAGACGGCCCTACAGGTATGGAGAAACAACACCAAACCTGGATCTGAGGCGCATCGGCTGACTTTAACAAAAAGAATTTGGTACAAATCCACATAGTGTAGTGACTCTAGCATATGCTTTTTAAATAAATCAAAATCAGAAAAATAAGATCTTTCTCCTTTTTAAAAGTTCATTAATTAAAGAATAATTACTGGTTGAATGTGGAAATGTTGAATTTCTCTTGAATGAGCCAAAAGAAAGACATTCAGATCTTTGAATATATCTCCCTAATTCCTACACTCATTGAAAAATATATTGAACCAATAAACCAATAATTAATAAACTAAACCACAGGGTGGGGCAAAAGTAGGTTTATATGAAACACAGAGTTTATTCTTGCTGTTATTAATTATTGTATTTGTTTTCATACAAACAACTGTAAACCTGCTTTTGCCCCATCCTGTATTTCCTAGTTAAGTCAGCTAACTTTCTTCTGTTCAAACCAATGAACTATAGCTTCTCATTGTTGGTCTAATTTGCTCATGAGAAATCCCATCACATACAGCCATTCATAAACTCAGTGTCAGGTGCGACTTTCCTCTTCAATTCCCGGTTCACTGTGTGCTACCTACAGTGCAGACACAAGCTACTATTACAAAGAGGTGGCAAACAGGCGAAACAGGTTCTTATTCATCAGTGTCTAGTAATACATAATACAAATTTTAATTTACTTGTTTCCCCAACAAAATTACATGAATATTGCAAACACCATAAAGTATGTTCATCTCTAGTTGTAAGGAGGGAGTTACTGTACATTTCCTGTTTCAGCTGAGACCTTACTGTAAAGCCCCTCCAGGTGGACAAAACATAAAAGAATTTACTTCACTTAATAGCTGCTCAAAGTTGAAGGTAGCTGATAGAGAAGAAAACAGGAACAAGCTGTAAGGAAATTATACCCGCTTGGTGTTTGGGTATGTATCTCTAGTTTGTATTTCTGTGGTGATATTTAATTATTTTATCTTTTTTAAAAATACATTAATTGTGAAATTTATATTCCTAAGAAAAAAATCAACTAGCTTGTTAAATTGTACATCATGTATTGTACTACATCACCAAAGCTGAGTTTCCTAAGCCATGTTTTAGGTCTTTTCCTTAGCAACATACACTTGCTTCTTAAAAAACAATAATAAAAATCATTTCCCAAGCACCTCAGTCTAAAGTTTCAGCTGTCTTGGGTTACTCTTTGGATGGGAAATAGGCTGGTTGCTTTTCTTCTTGGCTTCCAGGCCTTGCTCCTGAATCCTTTCCACACACACAACTCTGATTTCAAAGAGAAACCCCACTGGGAGGCTGGAAGACCGACTGTGAGAGGAGGAAGTTATGCTAATTTTCTACCCCCAAACACACCAGTGAGCAAACAAATACTTGCAGTTTAGGAGAAAAAAAAAGGCTTCATTCTAGATCAATTCAAAGTTCAGTTATCACACTTACAAGTGTTCCGGCTCTGCCATCTCATCCTTCCTTCTCTTCAATGCTTCCTGTCGACATAAGAAATGTCCGAACCTATAGGAAACTTTCATGAGTTTATTTGAGCCAAACTGATGACAATTGCCAGGAAGCAAAATCTCAATTGATTGAGAAAATGTTCCAGAGAATGGCACTTTTACAGCTTATTTTATACATCAGAATCAAAGGAGGAGACCTAAGGAGGATTACATGAAATTAATTGGTGGTAGAAGAGGGAGGCAGGAGAAAGCAAAGCAGGGAAATCTCTGAGACGGATAAAGAGAAAACTGAAGAGACACACACTTCCTTGACATGGTGGGCACAGGATACTTAGCAACGAACATGTACAGCAAGTAGACATGGTATTTGGGGAACAAGGTAACAATGAGGGGCTCTGTGGTCTCATGCTCTGGTGCGGTGGGGGTGCCCTGTGGGGTGAGGTAAAGGAGATTACTCTGATATTACTAAAGTATGTTATCCTACATTCAAAAAGACAATAGAAATGCTCGAGTAATGAATGGAAAGACTGACCTTTCTCAAGGAAGCTACAGGCCCAGGATGTGACTATTCAACATGACCCACTTCTAGTTAAGAATTTTATGTTCAGACTCTCCTAGTGGCAACTTTTGGTCTGTGAGTGTGTAAGGCCTCCCTGAGCTTGTCGGGTGTAGTATGCAGCCCCTTTTTCATCCACACTTGCTCAGCCAAAGGAAGGGTGCTGCTGTTTGCAGAGCAGAGCCAGGCTGAATGTGACACGCGGTGTCCCCGTGGGAGTGTGGGCCTGTGGCCAGCGCAGACGCAGACGGCTGTGGAGTACGACCAGGACTCTACATTTGGGGCAGCGATTGACCCCCGAGGTCACTTGTGTAGCTTCTCCAACGTTCAGGAAAACTTTGCCTCTCAACTTTGAAAGATTCCAGAAAAAGAAACCAGGAGCTCTGGAAAGAAAAAACAAACAATTTTTTAAATGTTTACAAATTTACTGATGGTAAAATAACAGACTTACGTTTGTTAGTGGAGGAGATACTGATAGAGAAATCTTTCCAGAAGAAGTGGTACACACTAAAGGAAATCTCTCAAGAAGAAATACAGTCCAATGTAATCATTTAACAGACAATTTATACATGTTGTACAGTACGATAATTCTTAACCTTTTCCCCACCTTCTTGTAAAATCTAATGAACTACTTCCCCAGGAAAAACCATACACATATAAAAATAGAGCGCCTATGTCACAAACCTCCTGAGAAGGAGTCCTTGGCACCCCAGTCTCCCCCAAAGCTGAGGGCCCTAGTTGCAGTCCCAAGGGGCATATTTGGCCTGTGATCCTCACCACGGCACCTCCGGCCTTTCACAGTGAGAGCAGCAGCCTGGCGAACTCACAGACCCCTAGGTATAATTACCGAGCAGCCCTATGGAGAAATGCCTTATACAACCTTTTCTGCTAGTCCAAGAGTGTACGAAAATAAAGATTTTTTTGAAACAAAAACCTTATGCTGCACTGGGAATCAGGGGTTCTCACATTTTTTTTTAATTGTTGTTCAGTAACAGTTGTTCCCCCTTTTTCCCCATTGCTCTCCCCTGCCCCGTCCCCCCTCCCACGGTCAATCCCCCACCACTGTCCATGCCCATGAGTCCTCTATCTGTGTTCCTTTGTTTGCCCCTTCCCCTTCTTTCCTCCATTATCCTCTCCCCATTCCCCTCTGATCAGTCAGTTTGTTCTTTATTTCAATGTCCCTGGTTCTAGTTTGCTCATTTGTTTGTTTTGTTGATTAGGTTCCACTTATAGGTGAGATCATCTGACAGGTTTTTATGGTTGCATCTCCTGCTCATGTAACATCTCTAGAGTTCAGTTCTTGTGTAAAATGAAGGAAGTGATGGTATGAAAGGAAACCTCCTCTTCTCCTATATTCTGTGAGCAAATTAGCTATTCAGACCACTGCCACACAGTAGTGAGGGCACAAGTCTTGTCTTTTACCCATTGTTAGCTGTGTCACAGGGCAAGCAGCTAGGATTCTCTGAACCTGTTTGCTCACTTGTTACCTTTACAGATTAAATTATGACAAATGGAAGGCAAACACTTTGCTTCACAAAGTATTTAATGAATCGCTATTATTTTTACCAAAAGACCAAATTTCTTCTTCTTAATTCTTATACCGAAACAATAACAGGTTTGAAACTAAGGAGTAAAACTATAAACTTACTAGAAATGACATGGGGAACTTTTTAATCTTGAAGGAAATGGAGATATTTGTGTCTATGTAAATATTAAAAAATTTTATATGGCTAAAAAAGCATAAAGACAAAGGATAAATTTAGAAAACATTCACAATATATATTATGAACAAAAAAGCTAATTTTTAAATGTAGAAGAAGCTCTTATAAATCAATCAACATACAGAAGATGCTTAACCTCACTCAGACAGTATTTTTTTATCCATTAAATGGAGAGACTTTAAAAAATTTGATAATACCCATTGCTGGAGAGTGGGAAAATAGATATTTATACACTGTAGGTAGGAGTATAAATTGGTGTGCTTTGGAGGGAAATTAGACATTATTTACCACATTATAAAAACACATATCTTTTCACATAAAGACATTTTTTCTAGGAATTTCTCAAGCATACATATTTCCCCAAGTCCTCCAAGAAGTATATTTAGATGTTCACTGGTGCGTTGATTTTTTTTAAAAAAGAATATACCCTGATGTCCAGCAATAGAACACTAATCAAAAATTGAGAGTATTTCAAGATAAGGGTATATATTTCCACCTAATGAAATGGAGTAGAACTATATTTTTGATCTGGAAATATGTCCAAGATAAAATAAGCAAAGAAAAATGCTTGCTGAATACTTGTACATTAATTAATAACACACATGCACACACATTTATGCACATATGTATTTTTCTGTGTACTTATACACATATGTGCATGCATAGGGAAATTGCTAGAATAATACACAAGAAAAATTACAGTGGTTACTACTGGAGAGTAATTTTTACAGCCTTTCTTATTGTGTTAAATTATACATAATATAAATTTACCAATTTAACCATTTTTAAGTGCACATTTCTTTGGCGTTATGTACATTCACATTACTGTGCGATGATCACCAACATTCATTTCCAGAACTTTTTCATCTTCTCCAACTGAAACTCTGCCCCATTAATCATTACTTCATATTCCCTTCTCCTCCCCTCTCCCAACTCCCAGCCCCTGGTAACCACCAATTTGCTTTCTAAGTTTGAGTACTCTAGGAATTTCATATACGAGGATTCATACAATATTTGTCTTTTTTGACTGGCTTATTTCACTTAGCATAATGTCTTCAAGTTTCATCCATGTTGTAGCATGTGTCATAATGCCCTTGGTTTTTAATGTTGTATAATATTTCATGATATATAAATACCACATTTTTGCATTTATCTGTTGATAAACACTTGGATTTACTGCCTTTCCCAATGTATTATCTTTCCCGAGAATGTATTTAAGTCACGAAGCATCAAAATCTAAATACTTTGACAAGAAAGAGTTTTCTATGCTCCATTTTGAGTTTGATTGGTAGTTCTCAGAATGGAGCTGGGGGACATCCAAGCTGAGGTTCAAGTGAACTTCTTGGGTACTCCTAGGAAAACACTTTGCTGGGGCCCATATCCAGCCACTGCCTTATATAAGGGCCGAATAGCTGCCTAGTCAAAGACCACAAATTCTGTTGCATTTGGTGTTTGGACACATGCCATGTCCATTGGGACAGGGATGGAGCTAAAGAAAGGATTCAGTGAAGATTGACATACAAAAGAAAATGGGAGTCTCAAAGAGAAAGTTTATTCTAAGGAGTTCAGCTGCTGGGCCCTAGATTTAGGGAGGAATGGTGGTTTCAGCAAAGATTCCAATTCAACTGCCCTGGTGGCCCACAGGCACTCTGGAAGCCTAAGAGCTCTGAATGCAAACTCAAAGAGCTACCTTACCAAACTCTACATTTGGGAGGTCCAGCTAACCATGCCGTAGAACAACCCTTGCCACCCCATCACCATCCTCTGTTGAGCATCATCCAGAGGAAGGATGAAGTTCCCCTTCACCACACAGGAGACTGGCCAGCTGTCCTGGCATTAGTCAAGGTGGGTGGTTCAGGTTTGTGGCTTTGGAGGGAGAAGCAGGGAGCTCAGAGCAGTCCACTCTAGCTGTGGTGTTTGCATGAAACAGCCAGAATGTTTTGTATCTGTGCCCCAGTAAATGCACCAGCACACTCTGAGAAGGAGGGAGTGAATATTTTCCCAACAGTTGGAGGTCTGGGTGAGTACATGGGGAATGGTGATTGTAACTTGGGCATGGATGTTGATGTGTCCTCATATGGACCCACAACATTTGGAGCCTTGGGAGCACTTGGGTTATGCTTCCTTGGCAAAGAAGGTACTTTTCTCCACTTGATTTGCAAAGGATAATCTTGGATCTAAGAGAATCAGACCATTCAGGATTCAGAAACTACGTAGGCAGTATTGTGTAGGCTGTGGCTGTGCTCTGCAGTAACCTAGAAATGTCAACATCTTTGGTTTTGTCCCTCATATCAAAACAACATAGAATTTCAGAAATCTTAAACAGTGGTATTTTGTGAGTGGTTTCAGAGAAAATGGATAGATAAATCAATATCTCAGAAAAAGGCCTCATATTTCTAAAGTGAAGAAATACAGAAAATAGTTTAGTGGGTTCCTTCATGGTGGCTGGAGGGCCGGGCTGAGATTCAGAGGGCTGGTTTTGAATCTAGACCACACCACATGTTAGTCGTGTGTCTCATTTGCACTAAGTTTTTGGTGAGAACCCTCAGGATTCTCACTAAACAGTCAGAATCATTATTGCCCCGGCCTCTTTACAGGACTGCTGTGTACATGGAATGAAACAGTGAGTGCCAAAGAGCAATCCTGCAGTTAGTCCACATTTTGTAGGAAGGAATCCTCAGTCTCCTCCCAGGTAATACATTCTTAAACACCTTTTTTTTCTAGGACATCTCTGGCAATCCCACCCCATTTCTTATCAAATTGAGTAAATGAAGCAATATAAATATAAATGCTATTTTCACACATTAGTGTACCAACATCATTCATTATATTTGTGTAACATTTAACCATGTTCAGGACAATTTTATGTAGCATTTGAGTATTGGGAAGCCTGGATTTGGAAGGCAAGAGATTCCTTTTCTGCTCCCTAGCCGTGTAGCCTCTTTCCATTGACTGCACTGCAGCAGGTACACACCTTTGTTACTTACAACACTGCAGCAACTTGACTTGTACGAATGGGTCCAGTGCAGCGCATCATAGACTCCCACCCATCATAATGGTGCAGAGAGCTTATTTTACCAATATGTATGTTTATCAGTCACAATCCTCAAGGTGGAAAGAGCAAAAAAAGGGACAATTTTGATTTAAGAGAAAGGGAAATTTAGTTAAAGAATATTGATCAGTATGTCACTGAACAGCCAGGAAGGCTGGAAACCCAAACCTGGACAATGAGTAGCCAGAAGCAGTCAAAGTCAAGCCACAGAAACGGTCCAGAGAGAATTCCACTATCACCCCCTTGGACATTAGACAACGCAGCTTGCCGGAGTTGGACTCTGAACATCACTGTTGACAATGCTGCTGCCACTGCCCTGGGAAGCGGGATGAGGCTACCACCTCCAATGCTGCCAGAAAGGACTCCTGGTGTCCTTATTTTCTTACATCACCATCTTCAAGTGATGTCCAGGGTAGATGCAACTAAGTAGATGAGCTTGAGTCATTTATCCCACAAAAAACACAAAGAAAGTTATGAAAGTAGACTTCTAGAGTAGGAAGTAGCCTCCATACCCCACCAAGCCTTATACAATGGGGAACTCAGGCATTCTGGAATAGAATCAAGATCTCAGAAATAAACCCTCATGCATATGCTCAATTAATATTTCACAAGGCAACCAAGAGTAGTCAATGGAGAAAAGAGAGTTCCCTTCAAAAATAATGTTGAGAAAATTGGATACCCACATGCCGATGAAAGGAATTGGATCCCTATCTTAAACCAATCACAAAAATTAACTCAAAATGGATTGAAGAATTAAATAGGAGACCTGCCACTGTGCACCTAAGAAGAAAACAAGGAAAAAGATTGTTGACATTGTCCATGGCAATGATTTTTTGGATATGAGACCAAATATAATCAACAAAAAGCAAAAATTAGTAAGTGGGACTTCATCAAATTAAAAAGCTTCTGCACAGCAAAAGAATCAACAAAATAAAAAAAGCAAACTACATAACGGGAGAAAATATTTTCAAATCTTATGTCTGATAAGAGGTTAATATCCAAAATATATTCTAAACTCATATAACTCAATAGTGAAAATAAAAGACAAACTCAATTAAAAAATGGGTAGGATAACCAGACACTTTTCAAAAAGGCATACAAATGGCCAATGAGTACATAAAATGGTGCTTGACATCACTAATGATCGGGGAAATGCAAACCAAAACCACAATAACATATCACCTCATGCCTGTTAATGCAATATACAGACTGTGTATCATACAAATGTACACTTGAAACCTACATGATCTTATTAACCAAGGTCACCCCAAAAATTGTATTAAAAAAGAAAGGCTATGATCATAAAGATGAGATGTAAGTGCTGGTGAATATAGAGAGAAAAGAGAATCCTGTGGGTCGTTGGTGGGAATGAAAATGGGTACAGCAATTATGGAAACAGGTATGGAGGTTCCTCAAAAAATTAAAAATAGAACTACCATAAGATCCAGCAATCTGGCTTCTGGGTATATACCCAAAAGAAATGAAAACAGAATATGGAGGAGACATCTGCACTCCTTTGTTCTTTACAGCATTGTTAACCATGGCCGAGATAGAGAAACAACCTAAGTGTCCATTAACAGATGAATGGATAAAATATATATGTATGTGTACAATGGAATATTATTTAACCACGAGAAAAAAGGAAATTCTGCTACTTGTGACAACATGGAAGAACCATGAGAACGTTGTGCTAAGTGAAATATGTCAGGTAAAGAAAGACAAAGATTGTATGATCTCACAGGTGGAACCTAACGAAGCCAAAGTCATAGAAACAGAGTGAAGAGAGATGGTTTCCAGGGGAAAGGGTTGGGGGACAGAACCAGGGAGATGGGGGATGTTGGTCAAAGGACTCAAACTTGGAGCTATAAGATTCATAATTTCTGTGCAATAATGTACAGCACAGTGAATTTAGTAAATAATGCTCTACTATATACTTGAAAGTTGCTGAGAGAGTAGATCTTAAATGTTCTCACCACAAAAAAGAAGTGGTAATTGTGTGATTTCATGTGCTAGCCAATGCCACAGAGGCCATCATTTTGCAATCTATAACTAAATCAAATCAACACCCTGTGCACTTTAAACTAAAAAAAAAAAAAAAAGCATTACATATAATTGTTAAATGTCAACTATATGTCAATAGAGCTGAAGAGAAAAAGACTACTGAAAAAAAATGTATTTCAGGGGAAACCTTCCCCATGTGCCCCTTTTTACTGCCTCGACAAATTCGGGATGGTTATACTTTTTTTCAATTTAAGTTTTCCATGATTTTATTCAAAAGCAATAATTGCATTAGTACATGACAATAGGCTTTAAGGATGACTTCTGCATCATTCATGAGTTTTTTCACAATAGACTCTTCATGCCTTTGAATTCTTTTAGTTCTGGTGGGAAATGGAAACAAATCAGCAAATGTACTTAGCTCTTGAAAGCCTGTGTCCAGCTGAGTGTTACCATATCAATTACATCATGAAAAACTCCTCTTACCTAAAAACTCCGCTCAGAGGGTTGCTTAGAGTACTGTTTCTCAGCATAGGGCATACTAGAAAAGAAAACATAGATCCCTTTTAAGTATCTTTGGATGTTGGTGAAAATAGGGGACTTTTTTGATATGAGAAAAATATGCATTTGCCTTTATAGCAACATGTTGCCCATTATATATTAATAAATTGACTTCAACAAAGACCTTCTTATCCACTGCTAAAAATTGACCAACTATAAACAGCCACCAGAGTGCTGTCTTTGCCAGTGCCAAAAAGATTTCCAAACCCTTTCAGCTAAAAAGCCAGCAAAGATCAAAGAGGTTTCACATGAGCTCTCCACATGCCAATGAGATACAAGTGCCATCTTTTAGCACATTATAATAATCCTGTTGTGCAGTACTCTTTTCCAATGATCTGTAAAAATAATATATTTGAGACAGTCATTTTTTTTCAGCAAAAAAGAGAAAGTATGAATTAGGAAAGTATGTTTAACAAGTTCCATGATCCATGTTATAAGTTAATACATTTTTTCCCCATTCTATAGAGCTTAGAATTGCAAATGCTTGGCAGATTACCTATGAAAGAGATAAAAAATTGAATGTTACTTGATAAAATGATTTATTATTCTTTAGTCATTGGAATAAATAATACATGTGTTCTAACATTTATAACTATTCACTTACCTCGTTATGCATGCCCTGCATCAAACTAAAATATGTGCACTTAGCAGCCAGATTTCAAAAGGCTTTGCAGCCAGATTTCAAAAAGGATGAAAGAAAAAGAGGAAAGAAAGGAAGGAAAGAAGGAAGGCGGGAAGGAAGGAAAGAAGGAAGGCAGGAAAAAGAGAGAAAAAAATCCAGCCAAAGTTGATTTCTCATTAAGTTCATTTTATTTGCTAATGATATGCTACTTTTCTAACGCATTCATATATCCATTGGCCATGATCAATCACACTGAAAATTTCCCCTGAGCATCTGTTCAGTTCTGACACTACAACATTGCATAGTCATCTGTTTTATCATCTGCCTCTTGTAATGGGTGTTGGCACTCATATCAGGGTCAAGATCAAATACATCAAGTCTGCCTCTTCCACTGTACTGTAAACTCTGTGATAGTGGGGACTATATCTGCTTTGTGTACACACCGAGCAATTAGGACACAATGCCCCATGCATACATATTTACTGAGTACATTCTCTGCACAAGAAATATAAATTAGGTTATAAGAAATATAAATCTAGTCAAATTGATTCATGTATATAAAAAGAGTCTTGATGTTTTCTGATCCTTGTCCTGCCAGGCTTCTTTGCTTTTCCCTGTGCATCCACTCCACCCCTTTCGCCTGACCAGTTTTCTCTGACACCCTCCTGCCTCATCTGGGAGCACGGGAAACCCTGAAATGGCTGTTCCAGTTCTGATTCCATGAGACTTTCACTTTAAGTAGACAGTACGCCCTTCAGCCTGGATACGAATTCCCATTAGAAAAGTCTGATAAAAACAGCTGTCAGAGGGGAGGAGGGGAGAAGGAGGGATGAAAGAAGGAGAAGGGATTAAGAAAAAAAAAGTATATATAACACAGAGACACACACTACAGTGTGGTGACAGCCAGAGGGAAATGGAGGGTGGGGGGTGGGCATAAGGTGAAGGTGGGCAAATGGGGGCAAAATGGGGACAGAAAAAGACTTTGCTGGGGCCAGCGGCACACCATGCTGTGTGCAGATGATGTTTTAGTGAGCTGCACACTTGAAGCCTGCATGGTTTTGTGAACCAATGTCACCCCAATAAATTCAATTCAAAAACAAAGAAAAAGGTGGAGGGATCGAACAAAAAAGAAGAAGGACCCATGGACATGGACAACCGTGTGATGATTGCAGGGGGTGAGGGAGGTATAAAGAGGTTAATTGGTATTGCAAAAAAATACAACAAAAATGTTAAAAATTAAAAAAAATGAACAGCTCAACATTTTCAAGTCATTGGACTAACTTCCCCTGGATTAAGTCTCCGCCCTCATTTAAGCAACTGCAGCAGGGAGAAGCAGCTACACGTCAGGATCCGAGCGAGTGTGTCAGTAGGAGGAGGGAGTCCCATTAGGAGTATCTCCCTGGGATAAAGCTGTGACCAGCGCAGAGAAGCATGGACAAGTCTAGTTAAACTGCTTTTAGTTGTCAGGTTTGTTATATCATCCTGCCGTAGTACCTGGCACATAGTATCTAAAAATATTTGTTTAAATATACAATAAAGATTAAATCAAAAATAAAAACAAAATTTGTTGAATCAATGATAGAATGTGACATAATGCATTACTCGTTTGAGTTTATAATCATGTGGAATGGGGGAGGAAGGTGGAGGGAGATGAAGTAACCAGTTGCTGAGGATACAGGGAAACCCTCACTTTATTGTGCTTCATTTTACTGCACGTCACAGATGTCGCATTTTCTACATCGAAGGCAAAACCCTCCCATCAGCAAAATGATTACTACTCACTTCGCCGCAGTGGTCTGGGACCACACCCGCACCTCTCTGAGCGTGCCTGTATGTAATGCCCCAAGGAAGGGTAAAATTGAAGCTAGAAATTTGTGTTTCTTTAAGTTTCCTACTCAAGCATTGCTTTTAAAATGAAGTCTTATCAATCTTTGAAAAATCAATAAAAACAGCTGAAATGGAAAGCAGAGGATATAATTCCTCAGAAACCCTTGCCCACTCTGCATATTTGCAAAGGGCTACAATACCATATTTTCTTCCTTTCTAATTCTCTTTAGAACTTAAGCTATTTAGAATGGCAGGAAGGATGCGATTGTTAATTTTAAGATTGAAAAACTAAGGAAATGAATGCCCCTGTAATAAATTTCCCCTTAAAAAAACATGCCGTGAGATGGAAAAGGTTGATGGCTAGACAGATGTTACAGAAATCTGTTGGCAGAAATGCCCTTTGCTTCATGTTGAGAGCAAGTAATTATTTTCTCTTTGTTCTTCTGGAGGGGCCCCGGAGGAGCATTTATTAGGTTTTCCCCACTTTTCCTTTCAAATAAATAAAATTTTGTAAAGGGCAGTAAAGCAAGACCAGATGTGATCACTTAAGCTGGGAGTCCAACTACGGCAGTTGTCAGAACATGTCACGAGCACCTCTGCCTGGGTGTCCCCGGGAAAATGCGGCCGGCACACGGCACACGGCACACAGAACGCACTCTCGAGGTGACCTCCCTCCCCCAGAGAGACGGTTAAACTCATAAATGCATCTGTGCATACTTTTAGAAGCCTCTGCTCCAGAGGGCACAGACAAGGTTAATATATAAGCAGAATCCCTACAATATGTTTGTTGTAGAGTGGCTTGGGGAATTCAAAAGCTACCCTTGAAATACTGTACATATCTTCCAAATGTAAATTGTGTACGGATTGCAAATGTTCAGATTGCTCTTCTAGAAGGTTGTAGGCTTAAAGCTGAAGAGAGTATACAGTTGAGCTGTGTGATCTATCCTTCGGACTGGAATCATGGCTTCAGTTCACTTGCCAGCAAACCTTGGACGTGAGCTTGGATGCCACAGGAATAGCGGAACTCACTAAAGAGATCGTCAGCTGCTTCCTCTGACCACCTTCTGGGTGCTGTGACCTCCAGCATTAGAGGCATTTATTCTCCAAGGATGTTCTGCGGTCTTGAAAGCCTGCAAGCTTTGTCGGTGCTCATGGTGTGATAAGCTGCCAAGGGAAATTGCCAGCACAATCTTGAGAGGAGATGAGAAGTTATAGGACAGGGTGACATTTCAAGGCCTACTAATCCTTGTGCTCGGCGACATGAGAAGATCATGAGACCAGCTTACGAGTATGAAAGGTACTTCTGCAAAGGGATAAGATTACTGTTAAGTGTCTCAAAGCTCCTGCCTTTTCTATAAAGTACTGACTCCAGTTAGAGGTGAGTCACTGGGCTGAAAAGATCGCTTCTCTGTTTCAGGACAATGACTTGAGCCGGCACTTTGTAATTTCTCCGCTGGGCCCTCTTCTTTGTATTTCGCTTACATCTTCAGAGGGAAAAAATCACTTTCTGTAACATGGCACACCTTTTTGATCTCTTACCGATCTCCTGCCTTTATACCTATTTATATAAGAAGCTCAGATTCTGGCCCACACCGGTGTGGCTCAGTTGGTTGGGCATTGTCCCACAAAGTGAAAGGTTGCCATTCGATACCTGGTCAGGACACGTACCTGGGTTCAGTCCTTGGTTGGGGCACGTACAAGAGGCAATTGATTAATGCTTCTCTCTCACATTGATGTTTCTCTCCTTGTCTCCCTCCCTTCTCCTCTCTAAAAATAAAATCTTTTTTTTTTTTTTTTAAAGCTCGGATTCTGCATGTTCTCCTCCAAATACTTTAGACACTTCACTGGGAGAAATCACAGAAACCACTTCTTCGTGTCACTACTGAGCTACCTTTATTTCAGGTGCAGGAAATCCACATCCACATAAACCTCAAAATACCCTGTCCTTTCACAAGAACATAGAGAAAAAGAACCACTTGCTTTCAATATGAAGAAAGGGCATCTTTACCAGCGGGGTTCAGCAGCATCTGTCCAGCCATCAGCCTTTCCACTTCACAGCACATTTTGTGAGAGCAGTGCAGGGTTGAAGGCTGATTAAACAGAAAGATGAAATAAACATGGACCCTGACCACCAGGCATTACCAAAATCAAAGGAGACACAGATACATAACATTACACTATGATTCAATAAGTACTATTATAAAGGCATCTGTAAGGTTCAGAAGAAATAGAGGATAGTGTGATAAGGCAGGTGGTATTTGAGCTCACTGTTTATGGTACGATCAGGAGTTTGCTAGCCAGAACAGGAGAACATTCCACCCAACGTAGGTAACATGAGGAAGAATACAGAGGCTTCCAATAAGCAATTGTTGAAATTGTTCTGGGTGTTGCAGTGACATTTGAAAATATAAGCTTTACATCTTTTATATCTGTAGTGTATAGTATATAAAATACAGTATAGTTTATGTACTGTAGCCTTATAATTAATTTTAGCATGACTTTATGTTAATTACATGAGAAAAAAATTACTTTCTATTTAAAATAACAGACTTTCAGACCAGAGCTGGAATACAGGTTGAGTTCCATTCTTGTGAAGGTAAGCTGTGATGTTACACTATTCATAAGACCACAGTGAACTCTTTGAAGTCCATTGAGATGCAAAACCAAATATCCTATCCCTGGCAGGTGTGGCTCAGTTGGTTGGGTATCGTCCCACAAAGCAAAGGGTCACCAGTTTGATTCCTGGTCCCCAGTGGGGGTGCATGCAAGAGGCAACTGATCAGTGTTTCTCTCTCACATCAGTGTTTCTCTCCCTCCCTTTCTCCCTCACTTCCCCTCTCTCTAGAATCATTAAAAGGAAAAAAAAAAAAAGCCTAATAATATCAGAAAACCAATCACCATTTACTGAATGCCTATTATGTGGCAGACCCCAATCTCATCAATTCACATACAGTCACATTTACTTTAATATTCACTCACACTAGCTCTTTGACATAGGTATTATCTGCATTCTACATTAAGGAAACAAACAAAAGATATCAAGTAATTTGTCCATTAGTGCTAGAGTTGGATTCAAATCCCAGATTTGTTTGAAATCATGGCATCATTTTCCACATCCATTCCTAAAATCCTATCAGGAACTAGTAAATGTTCGTTAAGATTAAGTCTTTACGGCTGTATAACTAGTATCATATGTGTGACAGCATGACATAGAAGCACTATACCAAGAATGAAGAAGATAGTGTTCTAGTCCCCACACAGCTTTTTTTCGGTGACTTTAAGTTACTTAACCCTTGAGTTGGTTGAACTAGATCAGGTACCTCTAAACCCATTGTCATTTACTGAGGAAATGTTTTTTCAGTGTTTTGGGAAACAGCATGCATGACACAGTAAAGGAAATATGGGCTAGAAATCCAACAGATGTAGATTTTAGTTTCAGCACTGTAATTCAGTAATTTTGTGACTCTGTCCTCATTCATTTATGAAAATCCAGAAAATAATTCCTATTGAGCAATTTGGTTGTATTGGTTAAATGAGGTAATGCCTAGAAATGAATGACTCTGAACTACATTAGAACTTTAAAGTATAGCACTGGATGGTGTGGCTCAGTGGATTGAGCACCAGCCTGTGAACCAAAAGGTCACTGGTTCAATTCCAGTCAGGGCACACGCCTGGGTTGCTGGCCAGGTCCCCAGCAAGGGGCATGCGAGAGGCAACCACACATTGATGTTTCTCTCCCCCTCTTTCTCCCTCCCTTCCCCTCTCTCTAAAAATAAATAAAATCTTTTTTAAAATCTTTAAAATACAAATGAGGTAATAAAATGATAATTTTTGAATAAAGCTTATCCAAGGATTTTAGAAGCTTGTATCCTGTGATGGTAATCTTCAATGTAGACCTTGGTCAAACATTAATTTCAAGACTCAACCTTTGTTAATTTGGTCAATTTGTGCACTGTAAACGTGTTTCTGCCATAACCACACTAAGAAGTGCCAACCACCCGTGCGTGCACACAGAGGAGGCCAGCCCAGCTGGCCAAAGTGGGGTTGTGTCCAACCTGCGGCCCAGGATGACTATGAATGCAGGCCAACACAAAATAGTGGATTTCTACTTAAAACCTTGTTTTTACTCATCAGTTTTCATTAGTGTTTGTGTATTTAATTGGTGGCCCAAGACAACTCTTCTTCTTCCAGTGCGGCCCAGAGACGCCAAAAGGTTGGACACCCCTGTGAAAGGGTTGAAGAGTCACCTTTGAGCATGCGCTGCATACACCCTGAGTGGCTACCACCATTGCTATCCACACCCAGCTGCGCTATCAACAAGACAGTGGATCGCTTGGCAAACAATGAAGTCAATACTAAACGTATAAATATAGGAGAAAACTTTTTAGAGCAGTCGGTCAACCCAGACAGGTTATTATTGGAATACTAAGTTGTGCAGAAAAACGCCCAAAGCCCAAAGCAAGGCAGTTTTGGCAATATATGGCAATGTTGTCATCCAGAAGCAAAAATATAACAAACAGCATATTACTCCCCTGGAAAATGTCACTACTGATTTCATCAAAGATGAGGAAGATTTAAGGAATGGTGGCTTATCAAGACACCAACTACATCACTTGCAGTTTATGCTGCCGCTGCCACCGAGAAATCAGAATGAGTAAACCATATAAATAAATGTGGTACTGATGTAGTCTCCAAAAGTAGGAAGACAGCCAGTGATGAATGTGCTGCTGTCGGGCGCCCGACTCGGAAGCAACTTTACGTTTGCGTTGTCAGAAAGCAAAATTCACTCCAGTTAATCAACACCGTTACCGCAAGCGTGGTTTTGTCGGCTGTGGGCCCTGCTCCGAAAAGAGATTTCTTCCCGGCCAGTTCTCTAAGCCTGTGCAGATGTGTGACTTCTGGTATGACCTGCTTTCTACAGGGGACGTGGCCAGCTGCCAGCCCACTAGATCGGACCCTGGCAGTCACTGAAGTCTACTTTAAATGGTGTATCTGATGATGACAATGACGATGATAGCAGTGACTAAGGACGTATTTTGAAATATTTAATTGGGTGTGACTATTTGAGAAGTCAGCTTTGGGAAGAATGTAAAATTCTGAGCTGTCTCTTAATTTTGCGCTAGCCATGAATTTGCCTGACAAACTTTTAAGCTACGTGCCTCAATATATCCTACAGAAAACAGAGCCCGTTGTCCCCCCTCACCTGCCCTGCCGCCACCCCTCCCCACTCTTCTACAAGGACAGTCTGTTGCAAATACGGCAGATACATTTTTGGTTTTTTATTCTTGTTTTAGATAATTTTCTTGGAAAATATTCTTGTTTTAGATAATTTTCTTGGAAAATTGGTAGAAGGTGTTTATTTAACAGATCATGTACTACATTTCTGTGTATGTCCTGTTATATGGAAAAAATAAAAATAAAGGATGGGGAAAGAAGTATAATTGGTTAATTAATAATATTACTAGATTTTTTCCTAAACATTCTAATGGTGAAGACACCAGTAACAAAAACATATGATTTGGAAATATGTTGGCTTTTTCATATACCAAGCCTTTAAGTACACCGGCGTTCTTTCAGGAGATAAAATTAGTGTTTATGAATGTGTATAATTAGAAAATACTTGTTATATAACAGCTACAACTAAATTTAGAGGTTTTTCATTATATTATGAACTATTTTCCCATAAAATAGTTACATTTTTCAGACTACAAGATGCACCCCCCCAAATCTGAGAGGAAAGGGGGGTGCATCTTGTAGTCTGAACGTAGCTTACCTGGCTCGCTGTGTGTGGGGGGGGGCAGCCTTTGTTATTTATGTTATTAAATATTTTACCATATTTTGCTTCAAAATTTTTTTCCTATTTTCCTCCTCTAAAACCTAGGTGTGTCTTATGATCCAGTGTGTCTTACAGTCCAAAAAATTTGGTAGTATTTTTGTTTTATAGGTACCAAATTATAATTGTCAAATATAAATTTTAAATAGGTATGCCTAAGAATTTGGTTTGAAATTTATCTAATGTAGAATCATTATTCTCTATTTTTAGCAAGACATTTGTAGTTATATATTCATTTGCTTTAACATTATTTCTAGAATGAAAAATCTTGTAAAATCCTTGAAATAGACTAAAAGCCTTTGATAAGAGCACAGATCTACTTAAGCCAAGATATGGAAGCAATAATGCGTAAGAATGGTCACCAAACAATATTTGTTTTTGTAAAACAATAGTATGTTTAATGTTTCTGAAATCATTTTGCAATGAATGGAAATAGAGTAGCAATTGATCTAAATAGTGAACTTGACTGAGTCAGTATAGATTGAGAAGTGTAATTTTTCACTCTGCTTAGAGGCAGCCATTACATTGAAAGCATATTTATCATATAAAACTTGATACATTTTGAACTAGTCTCCCCATTTCATGCTGTAAATAACCAGTTATTCAAATATGAAAAATCAGTCTAAAGATTAAATTCTAAATTATTTTGTTTTTAAAACTTTCAATCTGGATATATTGATACCCAGATGTGATGAGAGGTTTAATTCAGTAACTTGTGATGGAGGAGTCTGTGGTTTGGTTAAGGTACTAACTTTACTGTTAAATTGTGAAACCACCCAAGATATGTAGATCTCCCTACAGGAAATGTGAAACGCAAGGTAAGCTGGTTTGTTTTAACATCAGGTGGACTTTTGTTTCCAAGTAATGTATCACATAATCAACATATCTAAAAATGATCACAAAACCTGGGAAGTGCTGACGGAGACTTACTGGTACACAGGAGCCTAGTAGGTTGAGGAACAAGGGGAGATGTTCTGCGATAACATTTACATTGTCAACCTCTTTTTAAAGAGAGACATGGCAATCACCATGGTTGCATTATTTAGTACAGGCCCATCTCTTCTCTACGTCTCCCACTTCCCAGGTTTGTGGACCTCATGTAAGAGGCTGACGAGAAAGCTCCTGCAGCAAGAACTTGTCTATCCATCTCACCCCCAAACTTGAGAAAGAAGCTAGTACACGTAAGGTCAAAGGGAGTGCACTCAATCAGAAATGAGAAATGGCCTGATGGCTAGGTTCCTGACTTTAGAGGAACCATTTATCCTGTTTTGTTATTTTCCAGTTCGAATGACAGGATGAAAACTTTTCTTGGAAATGAACCATTACAGAGTTAGGCATGCTTGATCTCAAATGTTAATGACAGCAATGTGTATGGAAAGTTTGGTTCACACAAGAATGAAAAGTTTAATATACTTAAATCAACTTTGAAAATAACACCAAAGTAGAGTCAATAAATGTTACTTAATTTTCCTGTCAATTCAATAGGACCAAATAATTCAAAAAGGCGTTTTTTACTAAAGATTAAAACACTTAAAATTTCCATTTTGAACAAATTATTTCCCCAAGGACAGATGTCATGCAATCTTTAGAATTTTGAGGGCATAATGTTGATTTGGAAATCCAGGCCAAGGCCATCAAATGAAATGACGGTGCGTGCTCAAGTGGCTACGAAGAGATGAAGGACAGATGTAAGAAGCTACACTGCTTTAAGGATTACTGATTCACAAGTCCCTACAAATGACAAAGCTAAAATCTTCCAACTCATACAGTGTTATAATAGAAGGGTGGGCATGGTTTTGTGTAAATTAACTAGATTACAGTTCACTGCCTGATAGAACTTGGGCTTGGTTTAGAAGGCCTGATGATAATGTAGTCCACTTTACCCACTCTCAGACCAATGTCACAGCGTGTCAGTAAATTTGTTCATTTCCTTCTTCATAATGAAGACCACTATGAGACTGGATTTGTGTACTTGAATTGATAAGCAAAGGACAAGGAAGACAGCAGACCAGAAAAAGAAGAGTTAACTATTCTACCTGAATGAGGCTTCTCATGTTCCTTGTAAGTGAAACACTAATTGATACACTTCTACTTCTCACACATGCTTTGCAAACGCAACTGTAAATGGGGAACTTTCCTACTTTGCTCACCATTAGATCCAGGCCATCTTGAAATATTTGCTGAAGACTGAATAGAACAGTGGTAGAAAATGATTAGGAACATATGAATTATCAACAGGAGGATCCAGACTGGGAATTCATGGGAAGCACATGTGCCAAGCTCCATGATTACCTCTGGAAAAGAGAGGGCAGGGGAAATTAAGAAGCAAGTTGGACAAAAGAAAGGGAGAGAAAATAAGTCAGTCCCTAAAGAAAAAGGATGGAAGCTCTCATTTTAATTCTGAGGCACTGTTTTACTATCTGGGGAAACACAAAGACTAGTTAGGGGTACTGTTCGCTTAAACTAAATTTATCTCATCCAGCCGATACTTGGTTAACTGCGTCAGATTCTCACAACTACCATCACGGCACTATGGGAGGTATAACCCATCAAGGCAGGCTCTGACTTTTTTCTGGACTCAACATTCTCCTGCCCAATCCCAACAGTCTTTTTTCCTGAATGAATACCACAGCCCAGCCCTATGACACTGAACTTTGGAAAATTTTCTGTCTTTTGGGGGTTAGAAGTTGGCAACATTTGTGCAATACAATAATCAGCTAAAAGATAACTTAAACAGCACAAACTTCACTCTAAGCGCCTGAAGTTTTCACATATCTTTTTATTGATAACAGTACAGACACTGGTCTCAAACTGACTGAACAGAGAACACCCTGTGACCAGAGATCCTGCAACAGCTCAGTCTATGAAGTAAATAAAATAATATGAATTATAAAGTAATATGGATTATAGTAAATAAAGATAAAATGAATTAATGACAGGCAGGGCAGCAATTCCCTCTCAAGGAACTATCTTAATGGTATTTTTAAAAAATATTTCATTCATATTCAGAGCAGGGAAGGGAGAGAGGGAAAGAAACATCAATGCGTGGTTGCCTCTCACATGCCCCCTACTGGGGACCTGGCCTGCAACTCAGGCATTTGCCCTGACTGGGAATAGAACAGGCAACCCCCTGGTTCACAGGCTGGCACTCAATCCACTGAGCCACACCAGCCAGGGCTATCTTAATGACATTTAAAATAATATATGATATAGATTTCTATTTCCTCTGTATATTTAATAACAAAAAGCCATTTTTACCTAGGTCTCAAATAACCTAGGGCACCTACGTTATTACCAAGTTCACAGCAGCTTACTTTTATCTTAACAAAAGCTATCAGTGTATATATAAGAAGCTGTGAACAACAGAAGCTCAATATACCAGATACAAAGCTGTTAAGAAAGTCTTTACAATGCCAATCAAAGAGCAAAACATCTGGTTAGTTTTTAAATTAACTGAGCTGCTCTGCCCTCCAGGTCAACCACCAACCAACGGATCGGACCCTTCATGTCTTTCCCCTTCATTACTGGTGCAGTTCTGAACGTTTTCACTAGTTCCATGATCACTCCATTTTTTTTATTCTTTCAAGTAACTCTGTCCATCTGGTCACAGATACAATTAGCAAAGTAATGTCACACAAGTTTCCCTTTAGCTCTTGATTTTCAAAAATGTTATGTAATTTTATTTGCAAATTTTAGTATTTTTTCCTGTGGAATATTTTCCCAAATATTTAAACAAACCTTGTAATAGCTGACCTAGTATCAAATGCTATACTTAGATATTTCTAAACTAAACTAAAGTCTATTTTAAACTAAAACTTTCATATTATTTTTTAATTGTTTATGCTATTATAGCTGTCCCAATTTTTCCCCCTTTTAAACTTTCATGTAATTAAATAAATTTCCGAGGATCCCAAATTAAAGAAATCATTCAAAATGTGATACAGTCTAGTGTTTATTTTATGTTATGGCAGGTACACTTGAATTTCAAAAATTTAAAACATATAAAAAGTGGTTAGGGACTAACATTTGTATCAACAGTTGATAAATGTCTAAGATTGTTTATTATACAGCAGGGTACAATGGTAGTGCTAATGCCAATAGGGCACCATGGAAGTTAGTCTAAAAATTAATTATCACTAGGCTTTATACAGGCAACAACATATGTTGTTGTTTTAGAATTTCGGGACACAGTCTGCTTCTAATGCTAAGCAGTCCTTTAACATTTTTAATGTTATACAGTGTTATAGTATTTAGTTTGGCAAATGTTTCAAAATAAAGTAGGAATGTATTCATAACATCACAGAAATGCACATCCAGTTTTGTTTTCAATAAGAACCATAAGTACAGATCAGAACTCTTCCTATATGAAATAATTTACACACAGATGAATGCTATATCACTATCTAAAATAATCACTAAATACAATTCTTTTTTCAGAAATAAACAAGCAAAGGTTTTTTCATTATCAAATATCAAAAACATAGATAATGTATATTTTTCAAACAATACTCTAAAAATTATAGGAATAATTTTTGTGAATTCAGTGAATGTGCAACCTAAATCAACCAAGTATATTGTAGTACAGCAATATTAAGAAACCAATGATCAGAAAACACAACCATATGAAAGAAATTTATAGTCCACAAAACTGTTTTTCAGGCCTTAAGGTAAAATAGCTCCACAGTTTACAGGTAAAACCAAAGCAACAAAAATGCGTGCTGGTCTTCAATAAGTAGGTATTTTATGCAGAAGATGTAACACTTTGCTTGTAGACAGCGTGGTACGCATTTCTCAGCAAAACATAAGGAAAACAAGATTCCAAAAGATCCATTGTCAGAAATGGAGATTCCTGCACAATCTGAAAAATTCCAAAATGCATCAGAATTCAAGTTACTTATTATTTATTATGAGAATAGTAGCAACTTACAAACGATAATTTATATTATTCTTATTAAAAATAGACACAAATTATTTTCTTTTTACTTTAAAATCTGAAAGGTTAAATGTGCCACAGTGTATGACTCTCATAAATCAATCAAAAGAACATACCAAGTACTTTCACTGCCTTCAACAATACATTAGACATAAAATATAAACATTTAAAATGCAGGCCATATCTTGAGGTCTAACTGGGGACACAAGACTATGTAGAAAGCCAAATCAAACATAAAACCAACTATAATTAAAAGTGGTGAGAGGCTGTAAGTTCCAGAGGAGGGAGTTCAAAAGGGAAGAAAGATTAACATAGGCCACAGTAATCAGGAAAGTCTACCTGGAAAAAGATTTGAACTATGGGGTATGTTGACTCATTAAGTACACAGACCTCTACAGGTAAAGAAAATTATTCTAGGTGAAGAAAGAGCTGAATGGAAGTGAAGAGAAAGAACAAAGTATAGAGAATTACAGAAAATTATATTAGATGGGCAGAATGGAATCAGACTAAAGAAATCTGGGAGAGCTGAAACTAATACACTAGGAAGATATAAGGCCCAACTGTTTCCCAAATGGTTGGAAAACTATAAAGAATACCTTATAGGTAATACTAATCTTTTTTTGTTGTTGTTGTCTGATGTGATTACTATAATGTAAAATATAGGCAATTGTCATTCTGTTTTCAGCAATTTTAGAAGTGTGTGGAGTGAGCACAAAGGATAAAAAAAGCACCTCAGCTCTTACTATTATTTAATCAATAAAATGCCAAGAAAAGACTATAAGGAATGAGTAGAATTTCTTTGTTGTTCCAAAGAAACAAAACAAAAAACACAAATGAGACTTACCATATCTAGCAGTAAATAAACAGATTCTCTATTTCTTGTTGTTGTTTTATCTGTCTCCTGGCCAATTTTCAGTAGACTGGAGGATGCAAGCTTAAAAGTATGCATACATTTTAAATAAGTTTTTTAAATGAAATATTCACCAGTTACTTACTTATTTTCAGTATGCTTCACGTTACAACACATTTCAATCATTTGGTTGCTTAAATGATTAACAATTAAATAAGATATAGTTAGATTCTTTACATTCAAGCAGTAATTTAGAGAGTTATTAAGGTATAAACAGAACAAAGACAAATGTAATGAAATACTCTGGTCTTTAAAATTGATTTTGTTTTCAGGATGAGTATTTCTTTTAAAAAATTATTTTTTTTCTTCCTAATACCTCTATTGACTATATTTCATAGTTCCTAAATAAGAAGAAAATTTCACACTGAGTATGAATTATCAGGAACACTGAGATTAGGATACTAAGTCTTGAATAAAGGAAATACAGGAAATGAAAAAATTTAAATCTTAATATTGTTTTCTTTGAAACAGAAGTTACTTTCTCAAGTTAGTACTATAATTGCTTTAATGTTTTTTTAAATAAACTTTTCTAAAAAGCTAACAGGATATAAACCTGAAAAGAAGCAAATATCGTAGTGTTCACTATACCATGATGCATCTTTCCTTTAAGTAACACATGGAAAAGGTACATTGATAAAGGAAAGAAAGAGCTACACTAACACAGAAACTAGAGCCATACTTCAACAGGGTAGAGTTAGCATAATTATCTTCTTTTGAGAGTAAGCAGTGTTCTTATTTTTGAGTTTGTCACCATTAAGTCTCTCTCCAAATAAAAATAAGTAAAATATATCCTTTTAGAGGGAATATCTTCTCTTTGCCTCAATTTTCCTTTGTTCTGTTTTTTTCCTCTTTTAAACCCTAGATAAAGTTCTAGGGCACTACAAACATCAGCTTAGAAAAAAGGTCCTACTGCAGAGCTCAAGAAATAAAAAAAAGTCACAGGGAAAAAAATGCTCAACTACTCCTAGATTTTAATGCCTTGCCTTACCTGTTCCTCCCCCCAAAATTAATTAATTAAGAGAATTTACTGTTACTTCTCATAGTTATTTTACTATGAGTTATTTGTCATGAGTTTTGCCACTGATTTTACATACCGCCAGAAATTCTTTAAGACGGTCTTCAATGCTTCCTTTGTGAATTGTAAACAAAGCTGCAGCGATCTGGTTGATGGCTTTGGCCAAGCAGTGTATGTTGTTGCAGTGCCCTGAGGAAGTGCAAATAGGGTTTATTCTGTGTGACCCCCAAATATCAGTAAGACATAGAAGGCAGATCTTGAATGACATAATATACATAAATAATGGTGCAATTAAAAGCTGGGTTGGGCATAACCTGCCTCATTCTCCTTTCACTTTCATGAGGACCAGCCTTCTTAAAAAGTGTAGCAAAAGAGCAACACTTATTATGTCCGTATTAACAAGCAAATTTTCAGAGACCCCAAAAGAAATCCTACATCCATTTTATAATGTCTCAGACACTTAAAAAATGAAATGCTTAGATGCTTTAGAAACATTTTTCTTATCCAAATCTTTAAATAATCCTAAGAGCTGGATACTCCTTTACCATCCATCCCCTGATGCAGACACACAAACACCCGTAAGCTCACATACACACATTTCCTATATCAGGAAACTGGAGCTTAGAAAAAGAAAAATCGACTATTCAAAGTTAGAGACAGTAAGTGAAAACGTAACCCATATTTTATTGTAAAAGAACATTAATTACTTGAAAAGTACCTACCATATTGAAACTCATAACTTTCCATTGCCAAAATAATTTTAAACCACTACTTACCTTCTATAGCAGGGCTATACTGAGACATCACATTGCTGGCTAGTGTTGGCAAAGAAACTGCCACAAAGACCATGAGGAGGCAGGCAATTTTATACTCTTCTTCTGGACTTATGTTTTCTAAGGGAAAAGAAATCCAAAAATAAAATCAAGGTACTTCTTCAAGATCAGTTAAGAGCTGATAATCCAACCCAAAAAAGGCTATTTTTAATTTTTGTATAGGATATTTATTCAGCCTCTTTGGTACTTCTTCAAGATCAGTTAAGAGTTGAACATCTAAACTAGAAATGGCAATTTTTAATTTTTGTATAAGATATTCTACTCAGACCCTATAGAATTGATACAAATAATATATATTATTATAGGCTATTATCAATTCCTCAGGCATATTTCAAGGAATTCTCATATTTTTCTTGTTTTAACCCTCACCTGAAAATATGTTTTTATTCATTTTTAGAGAGGGGAGAATGGGACATCATCTGGTTGCCTCCTGCATGTGCCCCGTTTTGAGTGAACCCGCAACCTTTTGGTGTCCAGGATGATGCTCCAACCAACGGAGCTGCCCAGCCAGGGCTTTTTCTTTTTTTAAAATTGTAACGTTACAGGGCAAAAAGCATAATTAGGATAATTTGAATCCTAAATTTCCTGATGATAAAATTATTTTACAAGAAAATTCTATTTAATACAGCTTAGAAAATGTATTATCTCATGAAATCCTTAATGTTTTTTGTCTAAAATAAATGTGAATATAATTTGAAATTTACTACTTAGAAAATAAAAATGTGGAAAGTGGACTGGAGCCCTGACTGGTGTGGCTCACTTGGTTGAGCATCGTCCCACAAAGTAAATGGTCTCTGGTTTGATTCCCCATCAGGGCTCCTGCCTGGGCTGAGTAGGTCCTCCAATCAGGTGTTTCTCACACATTGATGTTTCCCTCTTTTTCTCCCTCCTTTCCCCTATCCCTAAAAACAGATAAATAAAATCTTAAAAAAAAAAAGTGCACTGATTTCCAACCTCCCCATTTTAGAAGACAGAAGGAACCAGTCACACATGAAAATAACTAGTATTGCCCTAACGCTTTTTAAGATATAACCCTTTCTAAAGCATTGTAATGTGAACTAAAATTGAGGCTTATCTAGTACCCGGCAACTTCTAGTCACCCTACTATTCACCACCACAAATTACAAATAATTAAAAAGAGCCAGAATAGTAAAGAAAGAGCCAGAATGCTTTCAAAACTTGGCTGGTTATAAAAAATATAGCTGTACCAAATGAAGTAACAGTAGTAATATCCATGTCACTATAATTAACATACTGCATGAATGACAAAACAAAAAGCAATATTAAATCCAGAAAGAACTGATGGAAAGGGCTAGGGGAGGGCATTTTACCATCAGAAAAGGATGAAATGTTAGGTACTTTGTAGACAAATCTAAAAATATGTAGAGCATTATGGGTACTACTTCAAAGGGCTGGCCTTAAAATCTTTAGTTTAATATTATATAATAATGCACAGACTCTTTATGGGTAGTAGCTCTAGTCCAATTTAAAAAGGACACTCTTTCCGAAGTATTATCTAGACCATCTTCATCACATACAAATAAATATAGGCATAAATCTTTGTTTTCCCATCTCAAAAAACCTTTCTCTTGATTTTACTTGTCCTCCACCTACTATAATTCTATGTCTTTGCTCTCTTTTACAGTAAAGCTCTTTGACAGAGTTTATACTTATCCTAAATCCTTTTCTCCCATTTTTCTTATGCCCTTTCTAACCGGCATTTTGCCCTGGAAACTCCACTGACACTCCTCTTACCAGCATCATTCACTAATTATACATAACTGATCATTCTTTTTCCACTTTCCTGAACACTACTCTCTCCTGGTTTTCCATATCCTTCACTGTTTCTTCCTTCTCAAGTTTTTTTGGTAGTTCTTCCTCTTTTCTCTGAGCTCTTAAAAATGCTTTTTACCTGATTTTTGTGAAGAGAGAGCTACAACCAGGGCAGGATCAATCTCACAAGGCAATCCAGCAGCTGATGATAACTCATACACATTCATTGCAACCTGAGAAAAAATATGAGAATTACAGACTGAGAAATATTCTAATGAATTTCTGAGGAATCTCACTTAGTAAGAAAAGATCCACTGCTTAAATTAGAGTCTGCCTACTAGCACACTAGAGAATTTTGAAAACTTTCCTGAGGCAGGGCCTACAACACAACTACACTACAATGAATAGATGATTTTAGTAGTTTGTGAGGTACTACTGTTCATAACTTCTTACTGTTAGTCAATCAAAATGTATAATTTCTGTGGCAAATTCCAACAGAATCATCCTTAAGTTGTTATTTTTCTTAGTAAAATATCAAGCAAAAAGAGATGAATAAATGAACAAAAGTGAGTCAGAAGTACTGGGTTTATGTTTATGTCCATACTTATTGAATGAAAAGTTATAGTGGCCTAATCATTATCATATCTATAAATGTGGTAAATTACTTGTAACAGCTTTAGGAAGCACTGATTTAAATCCAATCAAGGAATTTCTAATGGCTAAAGTAATTTTGGTATCACATATGGATTTCAAGTATTTAAGATATTCTGACTGCTCTACACCTCAGTTTATAACTACCTACATAACTGGTTACCTCTGATATTACAACCAAATATATATATATATATATATATATATATATATATATATATATATAGCTGTACCAAATGTATATATATATTATATATATATAAAATGAAGTAAAACTGTATATTTTAAAATAAATGGTTAACTGCCATGGATTAAGCTGTAGATAAACATTGGTTTTTGACTCATTATTCCCTCTACCCATAAAAATTAACTAAAAATAGATCAAAGATGTAAACATAAGTGTTAAAACTATAAAATTCATAGAAGAAAATACAGACATAAATCTTCATGACTTTGAATTAGGCAACGGTTTCTTCCATAGAAGCATTAATAAAAAAATAAACTGGATTTCACCAAAATAATTTTTGTGCTCCAGAAAATACTAGGATGAAAAAAAAAAAAAAAAAGAAAAGATTTGCAAATCATATATCTCTTAATGGACCTGTATCAAGAATATATAGAGAACCCTTACATCTCAAAATTAAAAAGACAAACAAGAAATTTGAAAAATGAATGAAAGTACCTGAACAGACATGTCTCCAAAGAATATACACAAATATAGCCAATAGTATATGAAAAGATGTTCAACCTATCTGTCACCAGGAAAATATAAATCAAAACAAGGAGATTTCACACACACAGTATGTAGCGTTTCACACATACTAGAATGGCTATAATTAAAGAGACAGATAGGAAATGTTGACAAGGATATAGAGAAATTAAAACCGCCATACACTGCTGGTAGAAATGCAAATTGGTATAGCCACTTGGAAACCAATTTGGTAGTTTTTCAAAAGGAAAAACACAGCATTTCCATATGACCCAGCTATTCCATACCTGGAATATACCCAGGAGAAATGAAAGTACATGGCCATCCATATAAAAACTTGTGCATGAATATTCTTAGAAGCATTATTTACAGTGGCCCATAAGTGAAACAGTCCAAATGCCTATCAATTAATGAATGCATAAATAAAATGTGGTACATAGCCAGATAACTGAATATTACTTGGCAATAAAAAATGAAGTATTTATACATGAATACACCTTGAAAGCATTATGCTAAATGTAAGAAGCCAGTACCAGAAGACTATATACTATATGACTTATATGAAGTGTCAGAAGAGGCAAACCTACAGAAATAAAAAGTAAATTAGTGGTCGCTTAGGGCTAGGGAGTGGGAAGAAATGGAAAATGACTGCTAATGAGCACTAGGTTTCTTTATAGGGTGATGAAAATGTTCTAAAAATGACTGGTGACAGTTGCACAACTCTGTGAGGTCCACTGAATTGTACACTTTAAACAAGTAGGTTTTATGGTATGTAAATTTTATCTCAATAAAAACTATTATCAAACATATGTTTGGGGTTTTTTTTTAAAGATTTTATTTATTTATTTTTAGAGAGGGAAGGGAGAGAGAGAGAGAGACAGAGAGACACCAATGTGCGGTTGCTGGGGGACATGGCCTACAACCCAGGCATGTGCCCTGGCTGGGAATCGAACCTGCGATGCCTGGTTCGCAGCCCGCGCTCAATCCACTGAGCTACACCAGCCAGGGCCATATGTTTGGTTTTTTTTAAAAGTAGTAAGCTTTTTTAGAAAAGATTGCTAAAATTTAAATACAATTACATCAAGTGCTAAGAGAACTGGATGGTTGCTCAGAATATTAATTACTATTCTCATGATCTATACACTATTGTCTTCTCAAGAATAAATTCACCTTTAATGGTTTCTTCACTTTTTTCTACAGTGTTTCCACTTAAAAAATAATTTGCATTATTAATATAGAGTTTCCAATCTTAAAATCATACGACAATTATTGATCTCAAATATTTATTCTGTACAAAGCACTGTGAGAAAATAATGAAAACAAGGTTTTAGTCTTCATGATGTTTACAATTTAGTATAAATTTAAGAGGAAAAACACAACTATAACACAGGGCAGAATGTATTTAATTCTACAATGGATAAACAGAAGTTGTTTAATAATACTATGAAAAAAATCTTTATGATCACCTGGGGATTAAGGAATGTTTCTTAGAAGATAGCAACTGAATCATCAGGTCCTAAACAAGGGGAATTTCAAAAGGCAGAAAAAGAAACAGCAAGATTTTCAGGTAGAATAAAAGTAGAGGACACAGATGTGAGGACACAAAAGTAGAGTCCTCACAGATGAGAGGACTGGTTGTCTCATAGGATACACACGAAGAAAAGAGGGGCAAAGTTAACAAAGGGAACTGAGTGGGAGAGGGATACAACTGTGATAGACAAACCCTAAATTCAAGAGACTTGAATGGCATATAAGAGTTTAGACATTACTTTTTTTCTGTCAGTGCTTTTCAAAATATGCAAACCTGAAAATAACCATTCCAAGAACACAATAGCTTAAAAGCATAGATATGAGCTGACACGTCATTTACTAGATGTGTCACCCCTGGTAAATCACTGCTGACGTCAGTGGTTGGACTTCATGATGAATAAATTTTTCAAGAAAAAATTGTGGACTCATGGCTACCAACCTTCTATCTTATATTTACTAATTTAAAAACAGGGTATTAAAAAAATTAAAATTTATAGCCAACAACTAACATTCTTTTGTAAGATTTTATAATGTCAATTTAAAAAAATTGACTGAATTTATCTCTATTTAAAACAAAACAACTCTTTACTCTGTCATCTTTCTCACTGTGCTTATGACCATGAACAGTTATCCATTTAAGGAAAAAGAGATCAATACCCACTCCATTTTACACTGCTACAGGTGACCAAGGAAGATTAACTTTCAAAATGCCTGCAAAGTATGTTGGTGCTGAGCTCTCTCAAAGACGCATTTTCAAAGGCAAGCATGCTAACTATTAGTCTAAAATAGAAACTTAGTTTAGAATCTATTAAATTTTATTTCATATGTAATACATATTTCATTTTAGAAACTGTAAAAATCCAAATATAAGGTTTTATTACCTTCATATCAGTTTCCCTTGGAATGTGATCCTTGAAATCTTCAATTGAACTTACAAGAAAAGGAATGTGGTAGGATAAGACCTAGGCAGAACAACAAAAACATACCATTATTTTTAAATAGTAACTTCTATTATGAAATATTACCATTTGAGTACTTTCTGCTTTCATAAAAATTATTTTATCTGTTGTCATGTAAGTTTCTAAAGTATTAAAATACACAGAAATGGAATGTATATACTCAATGACAAACTGAGTATAAACCAAATGATAAATGGTTTAATGGAGAGTCAAGATGAAAAAGTAGCTCGATAGCGAGGCAAGTTGTATCTCCTGAATTTTAATACCAAAACAAAAAAATATCTTCAAGGTCCTGAGTGGTATGGCTTAGTGCGTTGGGCATCTTCCCACAAACCATAAGGTCACCAGTTCCCCAGTCAGGGCACATGCCTAGGTTGATCCTTTTATTTTTCCTTCCCTTCCCCCCTCTCTAAAAATAATAGGTTAGCCAAAAACTTTGTTTGGCCAACCCAATATTTTTTTCCCCCATAGGATGGCTGTAGTAGTGCTTAGTTGTCTTTAACTTCATTTGAAACAATCTGTTTGATTATATTGTGACAGTCAAGGGCACATGCCTGGGTTGTGGGCCAGATTCCCAGTATAGAATGCACGAGAGGCAACCACACATTGATTGTTTCCCTCTCTTTTTCCCTCCCTTCCCCACTCTCTAAAAATAAATAAATAAAATCTGGGGGGAAAAAAAGATTGTATTGTGACAGCTGTCATATCAACATGCATTAAAAAAAGTATCAAAATTGGTGAATTTTTGTGTAGCCACCTTAATATTGAAGATGGAAGAAAATATGCAACATTTTTGGTATATTACACTTTATTATTTCAAGAAAGGTAAAAATGCAACTGAAACACACAAAAGATGTGTGCAGTGTATGGTGAAGGTGCTATGACTGATCGTACATGTCAAAAGTGGTTTGTGAAGTTTCACATGAGATTTTTCACTGTGTGATGCTTCACTGTCAGGTGGGCCAGTTGAACTTGACAGCAATCAAATGAAGACATTAACTGAGAACGATCAATATTATATCACACAGAAGACAGCCATCATACACAAAATATCCAAGTCAATAAAGTTATTGTTTAAAATAAAAAAATGTGTCTTTTATTTTACAGAAAAAACTAAATAAACTTTTTGTCTAATCCAATAAATAAGTAAAATCCTAAAAAAAAAAACCCTACATTTAAGTATCTTTAATTTCTATACACTTTATTTTAAATAACTATGAACCCTGGAATTTTAATTATATCACTGCCAATTATAAATTTAAAGAGTAACTTTTAATTTCTGGTAAACTAAAAGGAATTATTTGGATATCGGATATGTACTTATAATGGTTTCTTACATCTCTAAGTGCTTCTTGTGCCAATGAGCGGAAGGATAAAATTACACCAATTATTGTCATCCTCTTCAAGACACTGTCAACAGCTAAATTTGAAGGAAGGGGAGGAAGAGAAGAAAAGAATGTGAGTTGGATTCTTTCTTAACCTTGGAGAAAATTCTTAGTTATAAAATTCTCATGATAAAAGGCACAACTAATAGCAATCTGATTATAACAAATGATTAAAGAGGCAAATGTTTTGAAAACTGATCTTAATATTAAGAAAATTATAGTTTACTGCAAATGGAGTACACTATATTCTTTAAAGTGGTTTAGATGATTCACCAGAATCTTGAAACAATCATAGAAACAGCTATACCTTTGTACTCCTGTCTCAGAAATGGTATAGGTAGGAGGAAAGAGAGACAACGGGGAAAAAGAGGAAGGTGATCTCTGATATGAGGAGATATGTGGATATGAGGTAAATGTTCGAATAGCCCCAGAACTAGGAGATGCTAAATTCTTAAGTTGCTGAGGTCTGGAGAGTCCAGAAACCAAAAATGACTACTGAGATGATGGGCAGTTTTCACAAGTCCAGGTTACTAAAGATCATGAATGAATCTGATCCTTTACATTTTGGTCACAGAGCATTACTCTAAAAATTGTTACTACATATTCAATATTAAAACCTGGTTAACAAAACCAAGGGAGAGTAGGATCTGAAGAATCAATACCTTCCTATTTTAAAAAGCCAACAAACATTTATTTAATTACTTCCCATATACAAGGCATTCTACTAGATACTAAGAACAAATATAAATAGAATAATAATCTAGATCTTAAATAACAGTCTAAATTAACTGCTAAGATAACTAAGAAAATACTACATTTGAGAAAGATATATATATAATTTATATATACATAACAAATTTCTAGAAAGACAGACAGATAACTATTAACTGTTATTACCTTTGAATAGGAAGGAAGAGAACTGTTTGACTTTCTAACTCCTACGTAGTTTGTTTAAACTTTACTTTTAGTATAACAAACAAGGCATAATAAAAGCCAAAATGTGATGAGAATTACAAATAGTAGTGTTAACAAAATGATGTAAGGCACAAGGATGTTGCAAATTCCACATGAGCAGAAACCAATGTTACTAACCTTTTTATCTATCTCTAGCACTCACCAGAGTGGTTGAGACCCAGAATAAGATGTTCAATGAAATGGTTATTCAAGTAATGAGGCTAGAAAACTGTTACTATCAAGAAAAGGAAAGAAGAATGAGGGTAAAAAGAAAGATTTATCTTGAGAAAATGTCACCCAAGTTGGGCATAACGAGAAGGGTATTCCAGTCCAGAAAAGGAAGAACCCAGAAAAAGGAATGGAAGAAAACAGTACTGTGACATCATATATTTTCTCATGTTGTTAACGCAGAATTTAATCAAATACATTGGCAAAAACTGTATCCTACAACTTCCTCTCAAATATGTACAGCAATGACACATATTAAAAGTTCTGAGAAATTTCACAGAAAGAAATCTTGTTGACCTTATCAAAATAATCCGCCTGATCTTGGTGGATTATTTGCCAAACTTATTTGACCACTGGTACACCTTTCCCTTACCTCCCATAATTTCCATTAACATTCTGCTATCGTCTGAATGTTTGTGTCCTCAGAAAATTTACAAATTAAAATCCTAACTCCCAAAGCTGATGATGGTCTTAGGAGGTGAGGCCTTTAGAAGTTGCTAAGCCATGATGGTAAAGCTCTCATGAATTCAATTAGTGCCTTGTAACAGGCTCCAGAGAGAACCCTAGCCCCCTGTATCATGTGAGAATTCAAGAGAAGTCCACAACTCTGATGAAGGCCCTCACCTCACTGTTTCAGCACCATTATCTTGGACTGCCACAACTGTGAGGAATACATTTATGTTTCTTATAAACTACCCAGTCTATAGTATTTTGTTTTAGCAGCTCAAATTCATAAGACCCACCCCAAGGAACTAATTACCATATTTTGTTGTGTATAATGTATTCCCATGTATAATGGGCACCCACACTTTTGGCCCAAACTTTCAGAAAAAAATCTTTTGTTTTAATTTTTTAATTCATTTTTTAATTTACTTATATTTAGAAACAAAACAGATTATCGTACTCCAGGGTATTATTTTGTATACAGATATCATTATTGCTTTCTAGAGTTACACTTTTAATGTATAAGCATAAATAGAAGAATTAAAAACATTTATATAAGTACAGAATTAGTACTACCCATGTATAATGCATATCCTTATTTTTCCCTAAAAAATTTGGGCAAAAAAGTAAACATTATACATGGGAAATATGGTAATACTAGAACAGTGGCTATGTGGGTCTTGGGCCAGGCAAGCAAAAGGTAGTGGAAGACAGGAGAAAAAGGGCTGGATATGAAGTTTATACAAACAATAGCTTTTGAAGGCCATGCTAAGTAGATTAGACCTTCCTTCTAGTAGTAAGTGGGTTATTCGGGGTTTTCAAAAACATAAAGAATGATATGAAAAGAATTATGTTTAAAAACATGACTCTAAATGTTGGGAGATAGGTTAAAAAGACTGCATGTTAGGAAGCCCTGACTGTAGTTCACAAAACAATGACAAAGCCTTAAACAACAACTACAGGATAGATTTGGGATTTAAGAGGTAGGATCTAAAGTAGGAGTTAAAAGCTTAAACACTACAGCAGGTAACATAAAACAGTGAAGTAGACAAGATAAAAGATAGAATAGTGAGTAGGAAAGACTGGAGAAAAATTTCTATGGGCGATACCTGCAACTTAGTTCCAGCTTATCACTGCCATGTGGGGAAATACTGACAGATGTTTTGGATTGTTATGCAAAATATCCCATTTTAAAAACAACCAATTTTTCTCAATTTAATGCAGCATAGGGCCAAATAAAACTTACCTATTTATAAACTCTGATCTGCAAGATATAGCTATTAGATATAGAATATAATAACAAAAGAATCAGGGAAGATACCCAAATTTTCTTGTGCAAGTCACCAGGTGGATGGCAAGAAAGGTAATCAAATGGTCAATAAAAGAATATCAGGCTTTTTCTCCTCACCCACTTACACCTCCCATGGGAAGGTGCTTCCCATTCCAGAAAAACTATGAAGTATCAGTGGGCCATATACCTGAAGATGTCTAACAAATGTTTCTCAAACTTCAGTACAAATGAGCAAAGTGGTTCGTTCAGTAAGTGTGGGGTGAGACCCAATAATTTACATTCTTAACAAGCTCCTAGGTGATAACTGTTGGTTGTTACTTCTGGTTAACAAACCACTTTGAGAACCCTTGGTCAAACCAGCATTTGGTGTTAAACATCTGGAGCTCAACCGAGTCAAGGCTGAAGATGAATATGTAAGACACGCTAATAAATAAGAATGGATACCTGTTCCCAATAGGACTGCAGAACAATGATTTTAAAAAAAAAGGTAGAGGTAAAAGCATTGGCAAATTAAAAGAATAAAAATAAATACAAAGAAAAATAAAAGAAACACGAGAGAAATCAAGTAGAATAAGAGGAAAAAGGACTAGATTTTGCAAATAGGAAATTAGCCATATTACAGTATATGAAGAGTAGAGAATTGGGAAGACAAAACTGTAAATACAAGCTTGTCAAAAAGTTTAGCAATATGAAGAGTGACAGAATGAGTAAGAGGCAAGTTTAACAACAGTCTTAAAAAGTATCATTTCACTAGCAGTATCTGGCTTCCAGAGAGCAGAACACTTTTGGGATCAGGGAAATTACTTCAGATGACAAATGCAGCAAAAAGTCAAGAGTATGATAGTACAGAGGAGAAAGAATTAAAATCACTAACGAAATTTTACAGTCCAAAATGAATAAGTAACGAGAGACATCAAAGTTTCAGTGAGCTAGAACTAAGAGTTTAACAGGCATGAAGCAGTGGGAGAGCCGGAAGATATACAGGTCTGAGAGTGGAGTTTCAAATTCAGGATTTTACCAGTGCAACAGTTTCAGGTGATAATAACATCAAAGTACTGCTTAAGTAAATAAAGGTCTTTAAAAGGCAACTTGTAATTCTGTAGATAGTGGCATGGTCAGGGCAAAAGTGAGTGGAATGAATTTTTAAAAGGAAAAATCACTATAGGAAAATAAAAGTCTGGAATAAGGGAACCAGTATGGTAATAAACCCAGCCCCAAGAAACACAGTGTCAGAGAACAAAAAGAAGGAACAATATTAAATTTGATCAAGTCACATAGTTAGCCTAAAACTGAACATTTATTCCAGACTGCCTCCCAATTCAGTTACTTTTAATAAATAATATTGCTCTTTCTTTGTAAGGGTACTGAAAACAATGATTATTGACTCTGGAAATCAAATAGTTCTGTAAGTACATCAACTTGTGGGTATAGGGTGAAGGAAGTACAAGGTTAGAGGTCAGAGACAAGAAGAGTATTTTTCAGAGTATTCTGAAAAACAGCTCAACTGAAAGAGCAGCATTCTCTAGTTCCCAAAAGAAGCCACTTTTGAGCAGATTATTTTCTCCAAATCACAAAAAAGATTTAGCAAATTCTATTAAAAATAAACGATATATATGGGCCATTAAGACAATTTATCTTTTGATTTTGGCCAATTCCACGGGTCATGAATCACCACTGTTATACACAAAATTCAAGTAAACAGAATCTAGATAAAGGATTACGAATTTTATTTTGAAGACCTACAAATTCTGCTTGTAATTTTAACAAATTATTATTTTGTTTCAATTCCACAAATAGGAGAGTCAAACTAACAGTAAACAGAGATTGAACAGTGCAGTGGCTTAGTTGCTTCTAACCAGATGATACGGTCAAATGCTGTTTATTAGTAGAACACTGACTAGGGTTAAGGCTAGTGGGGTGGTCAAATAAATATTTAAAAATGAGGGAAACATGAAAAATATAAAAAATGTTAAGAATAAACAAAAAAGACTAGAATATTTTCTAGTCCACTTGATGATTAAATATCAAAGACTAGAAAATATTCTAGTCCACTTGATTATTAAACATCAAGTAGATATTTAGTAATTGCCTCCTAAATATTTTTCACATTCCTCCTTCCTATAATGTTACCAAGTCAACCTTTTCTTTTTCATTTTTTTAATTTCATTTTTCAAAGTATTATACAGTGAACCTGACCTTTTTCCCCCTTTTGGTGTACAGGTTCTAGGAAAAAAGACGAACATATGTACATTTGTGTTATCACCATAACCACTATGGTGAACAGTTTCATCAACCCCCCAAACTCCTTTAGTGCTTTGTGTATAGTTCTGGCAACCACTGATCTGTTCTACAAGGCAAACTGTAGCATAATTTCATACTAATATGTGTGAAATAAGTTTCTATTTTTAAAGCAAGACAGCCTAATAAAGTAATCCCCTAACTCATTTTGTAGCTTTATAAAATTTGAAAGATCTGTAAAACATTGAAAAGAAAAATATCAAAAGTGAAATATGTAACACAAATGGTTTTAATTTTCTTAAGGATTATTTTTTATTTGGGAAAATAAACCTGGTTTCTCAAATACAAAGACTCTATTTTATTTGGAATTTCACTAATTGTTTTAATGTTGGGAAGACTTTTAAATGAATCAGTAAGTATGACTTCAGATCTCTTTGTAAGTAGAGTACTGCTCATAATTTACTACAATATTTATGTTTACAAATTTTGACCAAAAGCTAAATACTGGTCTTCTTAATACTTATCAAAAGTATCATAAGTTACCCACATGATAATCTTTTAAAGAGTGCAGCCATCTGCTCTGGTTTGTCAAAGCTGGTCCTCATTTGTGTTAGCACATCAACATTCTCCACCACAAGTTTCTAAAAAGAAGAAAAATCCCAGGTCAGGCACAGACCTCCTTGTGTTAATGAGATAAGAGCATGCTTGGAAACTACAGCCTGACATATAGGAAATACAATTCATGAAATCCAGATGCTCTATGCTATATATTTTTTTCGTTGTTTTACTAAGGGAATCTTCAAATTTACATAGGCTTAATGTTTTCTTCAGTTTGCAAATTCAGGAACAGAAGAGTTCAGGAAAAAAAGCAATAAAGGTAAGTAGAAGGATAAAGGAGTATCTTATCCATACACACAGAACAGTATTAATAATAAAAAGCAGACATAATAATAAAAAGCAGACACTGAAGTAGATAGAACAATAAATTCCACCAAAAAGAATTCTTGCTGTTTAAGCTAGGTGGAAATAGCTTAGAGTTCATTGCTGGATATATACGATCAGAAGAAGAATAACTTGTTGGGGTATGGTACCACTTTCATGTGGAATATAACAGAGCAATATTTTCCAACACAAATTATCAAATGGAAATGTCAACCATTTACCTTGTTTTTCAGGGATCATTGAGAAAGGAAAGAGAATAGAAAGAAGGGAGGGATATAAATAAGGGAAGAGAGTGAAGAATGACTACTTAAGAAAAGTATAACTCATGATTAAAGAATGTTTTTCTTAAAAGAAGCATTGGAAAAGTAATTTAGTTTAAAAATAATAACTAAGACAAATGGCCTGGATTTGGACATATGTAGTTCTGAATACACATATCCAAGCTTCATCCTTGCATATTTCAATCAGCAGGTCTAGGTACAAAGACACTGCAAGCACACTGTTAAAGTGCCACTGTGGTTTCGTTATGAGTCAAAGGCTAATGACAAGTGTTTTAAGGGCAGCATGAAAAACTACACAGAAAATCTATAAACATCATTTTTCCTATGCTAGTATGAATTTGGTTTAGGTTACCTGATACTACATCAGATTATTTTTCTTTATGATCCCCATCAAAAATGTTCAGCTTCAGTCATATTTACTTGCTAAATCACCTCCTATACTCTAATTATACTGCCTGCTGGCTCTGGGGTCAATTCAATATTTGTCCTATTCTAAAACTTGATTCAACCAATATATGCTCAAACTACATGCCACATTCTGACAGTGCTCATTTGCCTTTAGTATAATATCAAATGTCAGTGAATCAAAGACACCACTGAGTTTTAAATGCACCATTATATTATGTGCCAGTAAGTAAAAAAAATTCATCAATTAAACTGAAATGTTTTCTAATCATCTGACTATAAGACATAAATTTCAGAAATATTATTCAGAAATAATTGTTTTAGAATCAATAAATTATAGTATATATTTAATATTAAGAATACTAACCATTTTTAAGTCTTGTACTAGGCAATTTACAAACAATCCCATTTACTATGATCCAAATGAGAGAGAGGATATTCCAGTTTTACAACTGAGGAGACCATGGCTCACAGAAGTTAGACAAGTTGCCCAAAGTAGCAAAGATACTGAATAGTAAAATTTGGAATCTGAATATAGGTTTTTCTGATTTCAAAATCCATCCCCTTAATCCCTAAATAACAGGTTCCCAATCTTCAGTGTACATCGGACTCATCTGGAGAACTTATTAATTAAAACACACATTGCTGAGTCCCAGCCCACATATCCTGATTTAGTCGGTCTGAGATGGAACCAAAAACTGTGCATTTTTTAACAAATTCCAAGGTAATGCTGCTGCTGCTGCTCCTTCTGCTGATCTGGGAACAATTCTTTAAGAACCATTAACCTAAAGCATTTGTTAGCACATTACTCTTTTTAAGAAGTTAATTATGTCTCCTCCTGAAAGTATAGCTTATATATTTAAACTTTTTCTTTTCTCTCTCAATTGTATCCTGAAACAAAATTCTCTATATATTTAAAGCCACTGATTAATATCACTGATGGGTAAAATGAAAGTTAGAATACTAGGAATTACCAACTAAAGGTTTAGAACAAACTGAGACAAATCACTTGAAACAAATCAAGAATAGTAGAAAAAAATAAAAAGTTTCCTGTTAAAAAGAAAGTTATATTCTTGACACGATTCGTATTTCAATTTCCTGCTCCATTTGAGATAAAGTAAAAAGCTTCCAGAACTTCATGAAGAACTAAAGAACTGACCCGTGAAATGCCAAAACAATTCTTTTGGCAGGATTGGAAGAATAAATTGACTCAACAGGCACAACTCCAAATGAAACACACCAAGAATTTTAGTAGAAAAGAAGACTGGTTGTTTTCTTCTCCAGAAAGTAATAAACATGTTTTACCACAAGTACATATTCAGTGTTGACTATGTCTGACACACGATTTATTCATAACCATTAAATATAAAGACACTCCTTTTTTTTAATTGGCAGACAACTTTTTCCTTGAAACAAAAAGGTCTTCAGCTACCACAGAAAATAAAACAATTAAGGTCATCCTTAAGATAAGAAAGATGTAGGTATGTAACACTGAGTTTGTCAATTTAGAAAATAAAAGCTAAGAAGTTACAGAACTATTTTAAAAATATGTTAATTACCCCCAAAACATTTTATGCACTGATTTCAAAAAAACTAAAATGCTATTAGAGCCATCATCATGCTCTAATGTGGATAGTATGGGCTATGATGTGTTCAGAGGGATATTTGAAAATATTGAGAAAAAATTTCAATGTTCATATCCTTTGATGCACTTTCAGATATTTTCCTATAGGAATTCTCAAATAAGTATGTAAACTAGGTTGGACATGCTGGTTAAATGCAGAGAATTTGTCTCTCTCTACATATATACATTCTTCTTTAAAGAACATTCTCTCATGGTTTTTAAATTGTGTGTGTGTGTGTGTCTGTGTGTGTGTAAGTGAATAAATAAATACATACACATACACTTCCTCTAGGAATTGAGGAAAAGAATAAAAATACAATAACAAAAGAAATAAGAGGAAACAAAAGCAAATGAGAGATGCCAACGAGTTCCTAGAAATCGAAATAAGCAAAAAATAGAGATGAGAAATTTGTTCAGCAAGTTCCTCTAAGGAGCTTCTAAACAAATGCAGAAGGCAAGCTAATGAATGTCTCAGAAATTGTAGGCTGTGGCACAAAAAGGAAGACTTGAGGCTGAAAAGAAAAGGGTTATTACATGTCTTTTCCAGGGCTGTTATACATACAACTTATCATCTGTGAAGCAATATCAGTAAAGAGGACTTTAAATTCAGGAATACCAGGAACAGAAGGTGGAGAGGGAGGGGGAGAGATGGAGACAAAGAGAGAAAGGGGGAATATGACTTTAAGAATTATGTCATCCAGTCAGATGTACTAAACCTCCTACCTCTGCCTTCTACTGATCTCCAATGGACTTCCACTCTCCAGCTGCGGATCACCGTGTTTGAAAAATTACTTGCAGAAATCATTTGAAGCTGAATTAAGGCACCTTTCTCCAGAGAGAATTCTTCCTAGCTTCTGTCAAGTGCCTTAGGACAGACATTACTAATCTAGGACCACCTTACTCCAGGTTCAAGACTCAAGATTCATCAGAAAAAGAGAGCAACACTGCAATAAAGCTGCAAATCCTGGGGAGGGGTCAGTCATTTCCAGTTCACTGTTACCCTGAAGTTCTAACCCTTTGGGATATCTATGTAAAAAGGGTGAAGAGGAATTTAAGCAGACTTTCCACTCCCCACTCTGGGCAGGCTTTGGGTTTTGTTTACAAACCCTCTTACCTGGCAAGGCCACTAAAATTACAGATCAATGTTATAAATGGTACTTCCAGATCAACTGATTCCTCAGGTCAAAAGCAGTTTCCAGTGCTAGGCTTCTATCTTGAGTTCTTTCACTGTCCATGATTCTAGCTTAGACATATCATCCTATTATAGCTCTTCTTTAAAGAGCATTCTTTTTCTTTATATTTCTCTCAGGGTTTTTAAATTGTTTTTAGGAGATAAGGTAGTTTAAATAAACTTGCCTACCAATATTAAAAGCAAAACTCTGTATATTACTTTGTTTCTGTAATTTCCTAATTAAGTTATTCTAAAAGAAAGCAATTTTATAGGCCACTGAAAAATGTAAAACAATTAGAATTACGATTGACTAACTGAGTACTTCTGGAGATTTAATTCAATGAGATAGAATAGTATACAACACACTGTCTATATGAAACACCATTGTAGTATCACCATAAGATTTCTTGTGTAATGAAATACAACAGTGCCCCTGGACGTGTATGCCTCAGGACACAGAGGCTGAGACTACAGTCATGACTAGTACCTTCTCCAGGTCTTAATAATTCACCAGTAGTTGAATCCAGGGAAATCTGGATTACTTCTTGCAATTGTTGAAGAGGAAACTCTAAGAACATCATGGTGAAGCACTGTGCAATTCCAGAAAATTTAATTTTAGGACTAGCTTTGTTTTGAAGAAAAGTAAAATGAGAAAGTTATAATGCTAGATATGTAAAGCTTTCATATGGCTGATCATATGAAGAAGCCCCTAAATACCAAAATATAATCTCATTTTTAAGTCTTCCTGTTAACTAACATTAAATCATTAGTAAAATGTACAAGTTTTTATAAAAGTAAAATGAAAAATCAGGTCACATATGGATAGTCAAATAGAAGACTGCTAAGATCAAAAGTTTTAGATAAAAAAGTGTTTCAGTATCATAAAACATCTTGGTTTTGTAGCATATTACATTTAATAAGAAACCCAAGCTAATTCACAACCATGTCTCTCAAAGATAATTAATAGAGGTCTTACACACAAAGTTTCTTTCATCTAGGTTCTGGACTCAAGTTTAATATTATCAAATATTTAAAAAAGAATCCAGCCAAGAAGCAACACTCTTAAATCAGAAAATTTAATAGCATTTTAAAAAGCCAATATTATTTATACTATTATTTATAATTTAAAGTTTATTACACATCAACTTTAAACTTTAGTAATATCTGAAAAAAATGCAATCACTTCAAGATATAAATGTTAAAACATAAGCTCCTTCCATTTCTTTTCAAGAATAAAAATATATTTGATAACATTAACACTTATGGGGAAAATAACACAAAATTTATAAAAGTATTACTAAGACTACGCCCTGGCTGGCGTAGCTCAGCAGACTGAGTGCAGGCTGTGAACCAAAGCATCGCAGGTTTGATTCCCAGTAGGGCACATGCCTGGGTTGCAGGCCACGGCACGCCCATCAACCACACATTGATGTCTCTCTCTCTCTCCCCACCCCCCACCTTCCCTCTCTAAATAAATAAATAAATAAAATCTTTAAAAAAGTATTACTAAGACTACAACAAAAGTCAAAAAGATCCAGAAATAACAGACAATGTCTAACATGATCATTGGTAGATTTCTCATCAGCTAAGTCAGAAACAGTCATCCCTTTCCACCCTGGCAAGACTTCTGAAGTAATACTGTCCAGTTCTTGCTTAGAGTCGTCCTGGGCTTGGACCACCAGCTCATGATACTAAGACACAACTTTAGCTTCAGTCTGAACTGGTTAAACATTTTGGACCACATTATCCAGATCAACTATAATATTGTGAAGTTTCCCCTCTGTAGAAGTTTTATGAGATTTGGCCACAGCAACCCCTTATCTCTTTGCATTTTCAATTCCACTTTTCATCTTCTTTAACTGTCCTTTGGCTTTGAGAAGGGTACTGGCAGCCTTATCTACTGCCTTTTTGCATTCCTTCAATGCACCATCCACTGTGCACCAACTGACCCGACTTCTCACCTGCAACCTCAGAACTGTCCATGGCTGCTTTCATTATGTTGGAGTGGGTGATGACGGCCTGGACTGCAGCATTCTGAGCTACAATAGCCTGCTGAGTGATGCAAGCAGTTTGGCTCAGAAATCTTCTAAAGACTCAAGCTTAATTTGTTCTTGCTTTTCTTGTCGTGTAAGGCAAGCTGCTTCTTCCAGTGGTTGCTCTGTTACAGAAGTTGAGGATGCTTCCTCTGAAGTTACAGGCTTGGGTTTTCCTTCACCAATTTCAGGGTGATCAATTTTTATAGATTGCTCAGCCTGAACTGCAGGGGCTGTTTCCAACAGTGCATCACCTGTTATTGTTAAAGCTGCAGGGTCTCCCTTTTGTTTTGCGAGTGGTGAAGCAGACTGTGGGGATTCTTTTTCATTACCTCTGGTACACACACACAACATTTTTAGTGAACCAGACTGTATGATTCTTTGGCAATGAAACATCATAAGACGGGGAAATAAAAACATCTCAGAGCTTGTCTAAGTAAGATGTGTGCTTCTCTACACTGTTCTGGAGATGGGAATTCCATTTGGACAGGTTAGTGCCATCAATATCTCCAGAAACAAACAAAAGACCAGCTCCCACAATTTTGCCAGGAGACAACCCAGAACTGACTGAAATAGAGTATCTATAGCATAGTCACAAAAGACAGAGGACAAACTTTCCACAGAGGCAACTTGGGGTGATGGAGTTCATACTAACAGGATAACTAACAGGCCCACATCATCTGAGCTGGGTGGCCAGTGCTGATGATATACACTGAAGCTGTGGCACAAGTAGGGGAGAGAAGGTTTGCATGCATGTGTGTGTAACAGCAAAAGTTTTAAACATGTGAACTGTAATCTTGTCAAAGGCAGTCTCTGCTTCTTGACTGATGTAAGAATAAGGACCAATCAAAAATTACTATTTAGATACTGAGTCCAGTATTAGTTACACAGTAATCAATGAGACTGCCTCATTTTCAAAAAGACCAAATCATTCACCTGGGAAAATGTAGTGTATGTTGCTGCAGCGGGTAAGGGTGGGTTAGATGAATGGTTAGATCCCTTTCATTTCTAAAAACAGTATAGCATCATACTTGTATAAGCACTGGAGCCAGGTAGACAATACAGGTCCAAGCTCTAGTTTCACCACTTTATTAAGCATGTGTGCCTATACAAGTTACTTAATCTTTCTTTTTTTTTTTTAAATGTTGTGGGTTTTTGTTTTAATATTTTATTTATTTATTCTTAGAGAAGGAAGGGAGGAAGAAAGAGAGAGAGAGAGAAACATCAATGTGCGGTTGCTGGGGGCCCGTGGCCTGCAACCCAGGCATGTGCCCTGACTGGGAACCGAACCTGCGATGCTTTGGTTCGCAGCCCGCGCTCAATCCACTGAGCTACGCCAGCCAGGGCCTTAATCTTTCTTGATCTTACTTTCCTAATTGGTAAAATAGGGACTATTCCAGTTCCAGTGACTTAAAGGGATTAATCTATGTAAAAAGTCTGGAAAAAGTGATGCTTGCTATTTTAAAAAGTGTGGACAAGGGAAAATATTCTGATAGGGTGACATTCGAAAAATACATGCATGTTATGAGAAGGCAATCTAAGGCATAGCTCAATGAAGATTATTTGAAGTGACACAATAAGCACACCAACCAGGCTGGAGAGGTAGATGAGGAAAAGTAAAAGGCCAGATCCTTCCAGAACTGTTAGGGACATCAGGTGCCTTTAAACTCTCATAGATATGAACACACAGAAATCCAAATAGACTAATTTTCATCACTACATCACAATACTCAAGTGACCACATTAAACAGCAAAGAAATACTAAAAGTCATAACCATTTTAGAAGTCCTTATTTATTCAGTTGAAATAAAAAATCACTGGCAAAAGTAAAATTGCTGGGCCACAATTCTTCTATTATCTCATATAGAAAGGAACACAAGAAAGTAAGCTGAAAATGAGAAATTTGTTATTTGAGGACAACAGCATAGAAAACAGATAATGTACTTATAGGGGAATGAATCTAATAAATAAAAAGATATTACTTGTAAAGGACCAAAACTAGCATTGCAACGTTTGTGCACTTAAAACCACATTAAGTATAAAGTTTGTGTATTTAAAATCTACATTATGAAATATCTGAAAGTTGCCTTCTATGTAAGGATTGTGAAAGTCTTTTAAAAAAGAACAATGAAGCAATAATGACATGATGAATACCAAAATAACATTTACTGAGTACCTACTCTGTGACAGGCACTATGCTGAATACTCAAACATTTGGCATGTATTAATTAGTTCATATAATTCTCTCAAAGTAAAAGCATAGTGAGTTCCAATTTTGCCCAAAGTCAATGCTCGTAACTGACAGGACTGAATTTCAGGAGAGCCTGATTTGAAAGCTTAAGTCCATAACCACTGGGTAATACTGCCTCTCCCTTTAGTCACACTGACTCTTGCCACCTATTTTATTCACTAAGCAAAATATTATTAACCATGCAGGAATTGGCTTATCCTAGGTATTTGTTTGATTTTTAGTAAATCAGATTACTATTTGTAAAACAGAATAAAACAAAGATGCTATTTAAAGATCATGCTTCATGGACACAGGCAGCAATGTGGTGACTGCAGTGGGGAAAGGGGTGGGTGGAAGTGGAACAGAGTATAAAAGGGATAAATGGTAATGAAAAAATACAATAAAATAAAAAGACCATGCTAGTGCTGTAATTTCATTTACATATGAGAATGTTCATGTCAGGTTAAATTAACAGTCTAGGCTTGATGCTCATTTTCTTAAAATGTTTTTTAGGAATTCATACTTATAAGTTAAAATTAGTAAATACTGCATTACCTTAAGTTCAGCAACTTGTGATGAAATATGCCACATAAGGCTTTCACTTAGGAACTTCATACCATACGGGCCTAGCAGTTCTGATAAGGACCTCATTTCTGAAAAGAAATGTAATTAATTTTATATTTTGACAGAGCAATACTTTAAGAACATTAACATACTGAAACATTATATTATAGAAGCCAATTACTAATGCAAAAATCTTGAGAAGTCTCTAGAGTAAAAAAAGTCACATAAATGTAAAGGTAAGCCTAAGATATAATGTATGATTATGCATATAATAAAATAAAACACTTATAAAATCAAGAGCCAAAAAATAAATCAAGCCTTCTTTATCCTCTAAAACACTGCATAGTATTATTCACCTGATATGTCAGAATATTCCTCTGCATTGAATGTTAATTCATTTTCTGTAGGTAAGTTCACAAATGCTTTCATTGCAGGGAAATATGCTATATGACCGTTGCTGACTTGTCTTAACAAAGTTTCCAGGTACCTAAGAAGAAAAGTAATTTTATAACTGGGAGAAACTGTTTAATCCAAAATTTATTATAGTATACATTCTTTCATATAATTTTAAGTTGACTGGTAATATGAATGAGCACTTATCTATAAAAAAATAACTTTCCCAAGTAGTTCATTATAATTTTATACCACTCCAAATTTCCAAATGTGTTCCTTACCAGTTTGTATATAGACTTGTAATGGTTGGCTCTCCATGACTGTCTAAATGTTGTGTTTGTTGAAGAAGAACATTATTAAATACTCTTGTAATATCAATTTGCACATAGTTTTCTATTGACTGAAGTACACTCATGTATGCTCTTACACTTGTTAGAAGCTCTGATGGTTTTGCAATTTCTTGTGTGGCTTGATTATACATAGTCATTCCAACAATTGACCTGAGGCAAAAAAAGAATAAGAAGAGTTCTGACTTTTGCATGTATATAAGCAGACCATTCAACCTACTAATCTTTAATATTAAATAAAAAATCAAATTAATTTTAAATGCTATTGGTTACAAAGCCATGAAATTACTATCATCTTCCAAAAAAAAACAACCTAAAATAAATGACTACTTAAAAGTTACTATGAAATGGGAATTAATCAAAAGTAACTTAAAAAATTCTAAAGACATCAGTAATAAAAATGATTTAAGGATAAAGTCTTCTGACATAATACACTGTATGTAGCAAGTACAACGGACTATTTAAGCCAAGCTTGAATTCATTTGGCACTGTTATGTGCCAGTAGTTTTTAAGGCATTTACATGTATTAGGTGTAATTCTCATAATTAGTAACTGTACTATATAGTTATTACCACCATTTCACATATGAAAAAAACTAAGACTCAGACCTCAAGTAAACTGATCACGGTCACTGTTTGGAATTGGTGAGTGTAGGGTTTGGCAACACTTCTGCCTAACTAAGTACTGCCTGTCAACAAAATGTGCTATAGTCAAAACAAGACAACAACAAAACTTCATTGTTCTGTGATCACTTATAACACAAGAAACACAGTTCTACTTAATTTATATCCCAAGAAACTGCATAAGCCTAAAAAACCCCACAAATTTTGAAAATACTTTCCTACATGATCTTTTCCTACACTGGCCACCTCTATTTGAAAGAAGTTTAGATCTGCAAAAGCTCTTAATTCTGTATTTGCAAGGACAAATCCTTAAAAACAGACAAACCTCATCAGTAGAAACAGTCCAAGACCAATTCAAGACAAAAATGTTATCCTTATATATATAGCCCCTAAGTCCAAAGAGTGTGCTCAACCGATCAACTACAATCAACCAACTAACACAAGCTGTAAGTGGTGGTGTAAAGACCTTTTCCAGGTCAACAAGTTTATAGCCTTGGCTTGATCCTGATTACTAAGGAGAGAGATGTTTAGTAAAAAGAGTTATCTGCTTCTTTGTGGATTAGTGGACCAGACTACATATTTACAGAAGAAAACCATGGGAGTTGTAAACTGAATCCTACCTTCCACCCACCACTTTACCACCCCCACCTATTTGAGAATAATGAATACCAGAGGGCATAATGTCCCCTAGGTTTAAATACTAGAGCATCCTGAGTTTTACTGTCAGGATGACTACCTTACTAAAGGACAGGAACAGACAGTCTTTGTTCAACACCAGACCCTTCTCTAGTCACCTGATGATTTAACACTCAATTTAGTGCCCACTTATATAGTCTCCCACCAACCACAGCTTGAAGCTTTCTATCATTTCATTACTAATCATAGCACTTAACACAATGTTAATTAAGCATATGGTACAAATAACTACTTGTTAATGACCACTAACCTTTGAAAAATCTTTAGCAAATATTGTTTTATTAAGTTGATTTAAGGCCTTTGAGACAAACTTGTCAAATCAGTATTTTTTTAATAGTTCATGTTTTTATTGTATTTTTTCCATTACCACTTATCCCCCCCATATCCTCTTCCACCTCCAACCACCCTCCTGCTCTCCACAATAAAATCAATTATTTTCTTTAATAAGTGTGTAACTTTAGAAAAAGGACTAAGAAACATTTCTTAGGACTAAGGACTAAGAAAAAGGACTAAGTTACTGACTTCTCACATGCAATATCATTTCAAGAAACATTATATATAACTTATAAAGCTCTAAATAGAACTGAATGCCTCAAAGTCTTGAATTCTACTGGCATAACAGAATTCAGAAAAGACTTAACAGTTCATCTAGTCCTGAGGTTTTCAAACATTTAAATGTTACCCCCTGTAAGATATGTATCTAGCATCACACCTCAGTACATATGTGTATGTACACAGATACCTAAAAAGTGCCATGAAGCAATACTTACACTTACTACAGTCAATGCACTAATTTTTTACATCTTTCTTTCCTTTCCTTCCCGCCCTTTTCTTTCTTTACATGCTTATTACAACTGTCTAATCTGATTTCATGACCCACTAGATTGCTACCTGCCAGCTGCAATATACTGACTTGCTCTAGTTTTCTCATTTTCTTAAAAGGAAAACCAAGGTTCACTGAACTTAACTGGCTTGACCAGTGTAAGAACTAGTTAATAACAACAAGTACAGGGCAAGAACCTGAATAATTTAAATAACTCCCAGTTCACTATTTTCATACTTCCCAATTCATTATTCTATTATACCAATTCTACTGATGCTTTATCACATAAAAGGATATACTGTACATGTATGAACAATAAATTTAACAAACTTGTTATCTGAACAAAAACAACTTATGTTCTTTCTTACTTAGTAAAGCGGATTTCCAGATGAGAAGTCAAATATTCTCGTGGGGTAAAGGTATGTTCCCAAACCACCATGTTTGGTACATAATTTATAGAGAAACACAGCTCAGAAAGTGCAGTGTGCAATTTATCAAGGCTGAAAAAGTGGTAATAAACAGTAAATAAAATGTTCAACATTTCATAACAGCAATACAATATTAGTTTTATAAACATATCAGATCTTATTTAGGGATAATAATTACAGAAATCTCTCCTAAAGTTCAAAATCTTTAAGGATAGCCTTAACATATGAGAATAATCTCCTAAAGATAAACATCATTCATTTGTTTCTATCTTCAAAAAAGAATGACTATATTGACTTAATACACAAGAAAAAGCTTATTTCATTCATAAAGACAATCATTTCCAACTCCCCTGATATTTTCTGTTGTGGAAGAAGAAAGTTGTCTACAAAAAGGCAAATAGCTGTTCAATGTAGGAAGCAAGGAGGTAGGAAATTTGCTTTAAACAAAAAAATATTCACCCATTATTGCTCACCTATGCTTTCCCATACAAATAAACAAACAGCCCTGCATACTAACTACTCTGATATATCCATTTTAAAATAATGGTATCAGCTATCTATGCCAACATGCCAAAATCAAGTCTCAGATATCTAATTTCAAATAAGTTGACAATAAAGATTTCTTATAGTATACACCTAAGTTTTTAAACAGATATCTGACCTTCAGTGCTCTGTATATAAAAACAAGACAATAGCTTCTATTACAGCTATTTTTTTTTCAAAAATCCAAAATCTGTATTTTGAGATGAAATAAGCACTAAATAAATGTTTACTCAAGGTCACAAAGGTAAAAAACATGACTAAGAAATGGAGAATTTACAGTTACTAGCATTCCTCAATACGAATGCTATACAAAAAATGAAAAAACCTATAGCAGTAAGATATATAATAAAAGTGGATGGCTTACTTGGTCACTACCAGCCTGTTTTTCCTCATGCTCTCAACTCCTGGCTTTTCCCTTTCAGGTTCCCCTTTCTTACCAGTTTGTTTTTTTGACTTCTTATTCACCGCTTGACTAATCGTTTTGGCACAATGCTTGGGCAGCAACTAAATTTAAAAACAATAAAATCTATCATTGCACCAATTGCTTTGAAAACACACGAACTATTCAAGTAAACCTTAGCTGAATCCAGACTATGCAGGAAATATCATGCTAGCACTAAGAACAGAGATTATAAATAACGAGTAGCATTTACCTAGCTTAGGTAGCCTAAGCTTAGTGGAAAACAGAAATAGGTAAATATTGTGTGAAGAAACATTCCACAGAGGACATTGTATCAACACTGCACTTTAAAGGATAAGTAAAAAAAAAAAGACTAGGCAAACAAAGAACAAGAAAGAACATTTTATTGGGAGGAAAATGGCATAAAAAGAACAAAATTATGCTAGGACATGATGTATTCACAATCTAGTGAGAATTAGTAGGTGATGAAACCTAAGTGCAGGCAGAATAGAGAAGTGTGAACTATCTGGATGGGACTTAAATGCCAATTACTGGGCTGGACTTTACACTGTAAGTAACCCTAAAGACAATGGCAATTTTTTTAAAAAACCTAATAGTGGAGCTTCAAAACAAGAGGTAATGAGATTTACTAAGTCTAAGAAAATAGGAAATTGAAAAAAAACTGGCTAACCTAATTTTCTTGCCTTCATAAACAAATTTCCTATCTGTAAGGAGACATTTAAATTATTACCTGGTCACTAAGTGTACATTGTTCTGTGCAAATATCAGTTATAAGATTTCTAGCTTGTTTGGCCATTTCATCCAGGAACATATTACATAGGGAAAGACTGCGATCGCCAATATGATGTCTCTGTTAAAGGAGAATTAATAATAATAGTTACAAGAAGTAGTTTGAAACAAAACACTTTAAATAAACATGGAAAATAAAGTTACAGTCTATTCTACAATAAAGAGTGGGGGTTAGAGATTATTACTACATACATTATTTTTGTGCTGCTAAATTTAAGATAATGTAAAAGAATATAAAAATACTTAAACATGCAAAATAACTGTTCCTTCATCTATCAAGATACCTTACAATATATTTATTTAAAATGCCCTTTAAAACTTTAAAGGGGGTGAAGAGACCAGATACAATTAAATATTGGTTCAAGGAAAGATTTCAAATTACAAATACTTAAGAGTTTGTTTAAACAAATTCTGACTCCTGAAAGATAAAACATCTCTCTTGCTATCACTTCTTCCTGAAAAAAAAAAAAAAAAAAAAAAATTGAACTAGCATTGCTTCAAATTTACTATATTAACTTATTTAAAGTAAAGAGCTGATTTCACTACTTCTCTTCAATGTCTCAGAAATGCTGAGATTGGAAAACAAAATCAGTAAGGTTTCTTAACATGTCATAAGTCTCTTAATCTGCCCTCTGCCTCTAGCTGCAGCACTGAGAAGAGACTTTTAGACAATGGCAGAAGCAGAAAGGCCACTTAGCAGACTGTAACAATAATCCAGGCAAAAGATGAGGTGGCTTAGAGGGAGAGAAGAGTTTGGACATAACTTTGTGGTTGAACAACACTATGAAGATAATTAATGCCACTGAACTATACATTTAAAAATAATTAATTGGCACATTTTTATGTTAGATACATATGTATTTTTTACTCACAAGAATTTTTAAATACAATTTTAAAAAATGGGGTAAACTTGTAAAAATTTTAAATGGCTGTAAGAAAATTTTTACTTTCATTTTGCAATACAGAACCACTGATGACTCTTTAAGAAGAGGAACTCTGGCCCTGGATGGTGTGGCTCAGTGGATTGAGAGCTAGCCCATGAACCAAAGGAGTGCCGGTTTAATCCCCAGTCAGGGCACATGCCTGGGTTGTGGGCCACGTCCCCAATAGGGGGTGCGTGGAAGGCAACTACACACTGATGTTTCTTTCCCTCTTTTTCTCCTTCCCTTCCCTTCTGTCTAAAAATAAATAAATAAAATCTTAAAAAAAAGAGGAGGTACTCTGGTGTCACTGTGCTAAATAGCTTTAAAGGCAGGAAAACTATTCAATAATACATATAAAAGAACACTAAAAATCTGAGCTACCATAGTGACAAAAGCAATGGAAAATAGAAAATGGACTCAAGAAATGATACCACCCAAATAAAATTAACTGGATTTGATTGGTAACTTAACGAGAAATATTATGGTGAGGAAAAAAATAAAGGTATATCTTAGGTATATAAAGCTTGAGGGAAAAATCTATTAAAATCTAAACACTCTAAGAATCTATTAATATTGGGTGTTAATTAATATCCTCACAACTATTAATCCTAAATGCACTCCCTAATAAACTTCTGTAGGCTAATCTCTGTCTAGAGTCTGGTTCCAATGGAATACTGGAATACCATCCACAACAGATGTTGCCTAATGCTTAAAATATTAATAAAGCTACTGCTATCTCTAAATTTCTTTTCTATTAAGTTCTACAGTTTTAAGGGACTCAACACTAAGTTAAATAATAAAGAGATATATACTATTTAATTTTAATATATATTCTTACCACATTTATAGTGATTGATATTTGTTCTTTAAAGATTAGAAGAAATGGTGAGTACCTTTTGGATAGATAGTTGGTATCAATAAAACTACTGATTAGTTTAATTATTCAATAACTCTTGTGTGCCTACATGCCAGCATGTATATGTCTTACAAATACCAGCAAATCTAGATTCTACTTACTGTATATACTGTATTGGCAAGTTACTGAAATTCCTTTTTGATATGTTTATGTTTAGTCACTAATTTGTACATTCAATATTCAAGTCTTTTCAATGGTAGTTTAAGAGGAAAAGCATGCAAAATCAATTACTATATATAATTTTATCATCAAAATACCTATTCCACCATTTATTTTAATAAAGGCAATTTCAAGTGACCTTATGATGATATGTTCTGACAAATATTTATCCATCCATCCAAATATATATCATATCTATTGTATCTGTATCAAATACCCATTTAAGCATTCTTCTGATTCTACATAAGGATGCATTGGGTGGGAAGCTAGATTAGGTAATCATGACTTTGCGAACATTTGGTCAGCTACATGTTTGGTTGGGTTAGTTTACTCTGCATACAATGTAAGTCAGAGTAGTGCTCTGAAATTACCTCTTCCGGACACAGTTCATGTGTGCAACTCATAAAATGAGTGCAAAGTAGTGGAAAAGCAATTGAGTATCTTGACTGAGAGGGTAACTCCAAACACTGTTGAAACATCTTCTCAAAAGCACGACTATAAAAACTATATAAAGAACAATATTAAAAATTAGAATCAATTTTTATAGTTCAAATAAAATTTTCATGATATAGTATCTTATAGTTAATCTGATTCAAGTAAATAAAAGTCACCAACTGGCAGTATTATTCCCTTGAGAAACTGATTATTTTTCCAAAGAATTATCTCTTACACACACCAATAATCATTCCAGAGTAATAAAAATATTCTTTGTATAACATTACAAATTTTTAAAAAACTTGTATCTATAGCATATGAATGTATGACATTCAAATCTCACATTATCAAATTTCGACAAAAGCCCCAAATGATGTGGCTCAGTGGGATGGGCATCACCCCACAAACCAAAAGGCTGCCAGTTCGATTCCCGTGGATTCAATTCCTGGCCAGGCCCCTGGTTGGGGGCATGTGAGAGGCAACTGATAGATGTTTCTCTGGCATATCAATGATTCTCTCCCCTTTTTTCTCCCCCTCTTCCCTTCTCTCTAAAAAATAAATAAAATCTTTTTTAAAATTTCAAGAAAATTAAGGTGCTATTAATTGTAATAAACACTATTATTTTATGTGCCACTAAGAAAGAGAAACATCAGTTAAACAATGACACAGCACCAATTTTTAATCACTTCCAGATTTAAGATATGTTAACTGTAAAAGAATATGAGTCAATAAAATATAGTACATTTTGGAATAAGACAAACAGTAAAGATATCTCTATTTTGAATGTGACAAAATAAGAATGTGATTATGATAAAACATAAAAATTAATGACTGAAAATTAAAAATTTTAAACATTACTCAAATTGCTTTCATTTCCAAGAATGGGAAGAGAACTTACTAATTACTATATCCTTCTTTTACATTAGGAACCTTTCTGTAGCTCAATAATATGTTAACAGAAATTGTTCCCTTTTCTTTCCAAGGACATCTTTGGGACAGGCAATAAAATACAGTTCAAAATAACCTTAAAAATTCTTGTACATTGACATATGATGTGCTGTGTTTTATAAGTTACTTTAAGAGGCACCCGATGCCTTCCCTGTCTGATTTGGATTTCTCCTGCAATACTGCTAATTAAAGCCACCCTAACAAACTGCCAAAATTAGTGTAACTGGGTTATACTTTAAAAATGAAAAGCTTTTCATAACAACAGCTATTCAACACATAGGAAATATCATTATCCATTGAGATAATCTCAGCATTTTCGAAATAAAGGGACATACTAGGTTATCCTAGTAAGCCCCCAAAGGAAAAAAGGCCAAGAAGCAGAAATAGACTTACTAATGTATAGCTTTAAGTCAGAATACTTCAATTTGAATCCTGAACTCACAATCAAGTTCACACTCATTCAAATATTTATTACATACCTACTATGTTAGACACTAAAGAAATAAAACATGACCCTCCTTCAAGGACCATATAACGAGAGAAAAAGGAAAGAGGCAAAAACTTAAAAACTACTAAGTATAAGTAAAGATAGAAGCAAAGGAGAATGGAGCACAATGAGAGGAGCAGTCACCACTTCATAATATTAATGTTCAATTAAATACTAGAGAGTGAAATTAGTTGGTATTTTATTTGCAACATTTGCTCTATTTAACTTAACCCTAATCCACAACTTTTTTTTTTTGCTTAATCTAATGATGCAAGAGGGAGGGCCTTAGGGCAATTTAAAGTGACTGTTTTTACCTCCTCAAAGAAAAAAGCATAAAAAATAAATTCACACTAGAAAGAGCTATTCTTAATAGAGAATTAAAAATAGATATAAAATCCCATCTTGATAAACTTCTTTTTATAAGCAGGTTGTCCACTAGTCCCTTTATTCTTATGATTTTATTATTACTAAACTGCCTTAAGGACTACATTAGTATTAAAAAAGAAATTAAGAGATACCTTTAGATACTAAAAATCTTGAATTCTGATTTAAAGATAAATACAACATACCAAAATATGGAGAGATCTGATGTTTCCACCAACATTTCCACCAAGGAATCCACCATTTTTGTATGAAAAATTATTGTATTCATCATCTTTCCAAGTTCTCTGTGATCTGCAAGGCTAAGCGAAGCTTTAGATACACTAGTATATGCCTGTAAAAGTACAGCAAAAACAAAAGTAGTTTAAGTACAGAATAATGACTTTAGCATTGTCATTCTACAGGGAGAAAAAAAACCCCACCAACTGTTGAAAAATACTTAAGTTTACTGTGACACTGCATCAGTAACAATTCCTTTTAAAAGTTCTCTATAGTGAAAACAGTTCAGCCAAATGGAGGCGTAGATAGAAACCTTTTGCTTTCTCTCACAACCAAAATGAGGATAAAAACCAATCTAAAAACAATTAACAACCAAAGTGCCAGAAAATCAAACTGCATAGCACTCCAACAACCAAGGAATTAAAGAAACAGTCAACCAGACCAACCAAATCAGTAGGAGGGAGACCAGGAAACTGGCAGACTGAGAGAACCTGTGGCAAAGTGGCAAACTGTGCAGGCAGGGCTGGCTGAATGGGAAACTGAGACTAAGAGCTGACTGTGGACTATGGCAGGGGTTGTAACGGTGGGAGAAACTCCCAGTCTCACATGAGAGTTTGTTGGATAGTGGGGCTAGAGCCCAGCAAGCTAGCTGCAATGTTCCCTCTCTGGCCCCTCCCCCACGGGCAGCACCAAAGTGCAGCAAAGATTGCCCTGCCCTGGTGAATACCTAAGACCCCACTCCCTTACAACTTAACAGGTGCACCGAGACAAAGAAATATGGCTCAAATGAAAGAATAGAGCAAAACTCCAAAAAAAGAGCTAAGCAATGAGTAGTTACACAACCTATCTGATGTGGAACTCAAAACACTGGTAATCAAGATGCTCACAGAACTGATTGAGCTTGGTCAAAAAATAAAAGAAAAAATGAAGGACATCCCAAGTGAAATAAAGCAAAATATTCAGGGAACCAACAGTGACAGGAAGGAAACCAGGACTCAAATCAATGAATTGAAACAAAAAGAAGAAATAAACATCCAGCTGGAACAGGATGAAGACACAAGAATTCAAAACAGTGAAGAGAGGCTTATAAACCTCTAGGACAACTTTAAATGTTCCAACATCTGAATCATAGCAGTGTCAGAAGGAGAAGAGGAAGAACAAAAAATGGAAAACTTATCTGAACAAATAATGAAGGAAAATTTTCCCAATCTGGCAAAGGAAATAGACTTCCAGAAAGTCCTGGAAGCTCAGAGAGTCCTAAAGTAGTTGGACCCAAGGAGGAACACACCAAAGCACATCATCATTAAGTTACTCAAGATTAAAGATAAAGGGAGAATCTTAAAAGCAGCAAGAGGAAAGGAGAGAGTTACCTACAAAGGAGTGCCCATAAAACTATCAGCTGATTTCTCCAAAGAAACCTTACAGGCAAGAAGGGGCTGGAAAGGAGTATTTGAAGTCATGAAAAGGCAAGGACCTACGTCCAAGTTTAACCAGCAAAGCTTTCATTTAGAATGGAAGAATAGATCCCAGATAAGGTCAAGTTAAAGGTGTTCATCATTACCCAGCCCTTATTATATGAAATGTTAAAGGGTCTTACATAAGAAATTGAAGAAGATCAAAAACTATGAACAGTAAAATGACAACAAACTCACAACTATTAACAACTGAACCTAAAACAACAATAGCAACAACAACAATGAAAACAAATACTAAGCAAACAACTAGAACAGGAACAAAATCAGAGAAACGGACATCACATGGAGGGTTTTCAGTGAGTAAGGGGAGGGCAGGGAAAGAATAAGGGGGGAAAGGTACAGGGAATAAGAAGCATAATTGGTAGGCATAAAATAGACAGGGAAAGGTTAAGAATGGTATAGGAAACAGAGAGGTCAAAGAACTTATATGTACAACCCATGAACATGAACTAAGGGGGGGGAATGCTGGAGGGTTGGGGGGTGCAGGGCACAAAGGGGATAAAGGGGGAAAAACTGGGACATAATCAATAAAATATACTTAGAAAAATAAAATCTCTAACCAAGCAAAAAAAAAAAAAGTTCTCCATAGTGACCCAAACTTCAAGATTCTACCAAGAATTTCTTAAATAAATAAAATGAAATACTACTGCCCATAAACCAGAATCTAATGTATGTGTAATTCATCTGGAACCCCCCCCAAAAAATGGAAGTTACATTATCAAAAGTATAAAATAATTGTTGTGTTAACCATACCAAAAGTAATTTTTCATCTTGTCTGACAGAAAATATACACAGGAAACAATCAAATAAGCATAAGCACTGCACACTGATTCAGTAAGATTTTAAAATATAATGAATCATTAAAATCTGGTAGTAAAATACACTAGTAATTGATGGGTCGTAAAAAAGCAATGAAGATGTTAAATTTAGTGTATGTTGGCCAAAATGATGAGGACTTAACCAAAACCATCAGGACAGCCTGCAGGACAAGCAATTCCACTATATGGATTGGATACCAACTCATGGAGAGCAGAATCCTGCCCTTGAATAGAGGGCATTCCAGAAGAGAACAAATAGGAGGGATACCTACAGAATAAATAATGTTCACTATGGCCAGTCTGAGCACAAAGAAGAGAAGTAAAATAATGAAAGAGATTCAACCAGATTATGCCATGTTAAAGAATCTAAACTTTCAGTGGTAAACCACTAAAGGTTCTGTGTCGATGGCCAATTGTTTTAGAAAGATTGTTTTGGGACAAGGTATATGGGGAAGAGTAACCAAAAATAAAACAGGAGACAGAGGTGTCAGAAGGCAATAGGGGCAACAATCCAGACAGGATTATGATGATCAGGTCTAGAATGGTGGTCACTAAAGAGTTTAAACTGAGACCACTAGATATGGTGGACAACAGAAAAATTATGGATGTTGGTCAGTGTCCAAGCTTTAGGGAAACACTCCATCATGGATCTCATGTACACCTATACATCTTGCAGAATATGCCAAGAATGCAAGCTTAGACTATTCAACAGTCATTACTCAGGCCATTTCTCAGGGTTGTATTTGCAGTTACCAAATTTGAGGAATGAGGTAACACTCCCTCTAGAAAAAAGAGCAAGTAAGCTTACTGTTGAAAAAACAAAGATCTCTTCAAATTCACTGTTCCTCAGCTCAAACACAAACCCACTGTATACAGAGCATTCATCTAGGTCCCTCTGCACCACCTCCATGGGACATGGAAGCAAGGGAAAAATAATGCATATATGCTAATGCTCATGCTCTTCCTGGCAGTAAATAATTAAGTCCTTTGTCCTTGATCCAGGAACTCCATGTCTAGTGCCAGTACTTGTGAAACAATAAGAGACTACATAATTATTATCTTTGACAAGTAGGATAAAAATCAAATCTCAGCCTCTACAATAGCAAGGGGCTACTATATGAAGTTATCACTCATTAAAATACAGACACCACAGAGAGGGCAGTTTTATATTTTGTTGTTTTTGTCTGCCAGAAAACAGGAGAGAATTAGGAACAATAATGGCAATCTTCTGATGGCAAGATATACTCCAGTCATTCATTTTTATTTAATTGATAAAAAATGGGCAAAGGACCTGAACAGACACCTTCTCCAAGGAGGACATACGGAGGGTCCACAGACACATGAAAAATACTCAACATCACTCACCACTGAGGTGAAAATTAAAACCACAAAGAGATACTACTTCACACTGGTCAGAATGTCCATCATAAAGAAACCAACAAACAACAAGTGGTGGCGCGGCTGTGGAGAAAAGGGAACCCTAGTGCACTGTTGGTGGGAACGCAGACTGGTGCAGCCACTGTGGAAAACAGTATGGAATGTCCTCGAAAAACTAAAAATGGAACTGCCTTTTGACCCAGCAATTCCACTGCTGGGACTATAACCCTAAGAATCCTGAAACGCCAATCCAAAAGATCCTATGCACCCTAATGTTCACAGCAGTGTTATTTACAATAGCCAAGTGCTGGAAACATCCTAAGAGCCCATCAGTAAATGAATGGATCAAAAAAACTGTGGTACATTTACAGAATGGAATACTACACAGGAGAAAGAAAGTAGGAGCTCCTACCCTTCATGAGAGCACTGATAGCACTAGAGAACATTTTGCTAAGTGAAGTATGCCAGGTGGTAAAAGACAAATACCATATGATCTCACCTATAAATGGTACCTAATCAACAAAAGAAACAAATGAGCAAAACAGAACCAAAGACATGGAAATAAAGAACAAACTGATAGTAAATAGAGGGGGAGGGGGACACTAGGGAAAAGAAGGGGAAGGGGCAAGCAAAGGAACATGAATAGAGGACTTACAGGCACAGACAATGGTGGTGATTGTGGGAGTGGGTGGAGACAGGGTACAGGTGAGCAATGGGGAGAAAGGTGGGACAACCGTAACTGAACAAGAGTAAATTAAAAAATAATTTTTAATTGATTTTTATACAGAGTGAGGAAGGGAAAGAAGAAGATTGGTTAGAGAGCGAGAGAGAGACATCAATCTGTTGTTCCACTTATTTATGCATTCCTTAGCTATTTCATATATGTTCCCTGACTGGGGAATCGAACGCCCAACCTTGGTGTATTGTGACAATGAGCTACCAAATGAGCTACCCGGCCAGGGCTACTCCAGACATTTACATGAACTAAGTCTAAGTGAAGTCTAATTTACCTTTATTCAGCTTTAGACTATGAAGAATTTAGTATGTCACTGTGAAAACAAGTTCAGATGAAATAGATGTTGAAAAAATGAGATAATTTAATGTAAAGCACTCATTTGAACTGCTTGACAACAATGAAAGTAGAAACATGTTACTAAAATAAGAAAAACAGATTTTAAAAAAAATTATTTATTTATTTTTAGAGAGGGAAGGGAGGGAGAAAGAAAGAAAGAGAGAGAGAAACATCAATGTGTGGTTGCTGGGGGCCGTGGCCTGCAACCCAGGCACGTGCCCTGACTGGGAATTGAACCTGTGATGCTTTGGTTCGAAGCCTGCGCTCAATCCACTGAGCTACACCAGCCAGGTCTAGAAAAACAGGTTTAAATAAAAGTGTAAGATATGATTAACCCATTGGAAGACAGAGGGAAGAAGACAAATAAAAGAATGACTGGAGATGCTTAAGGAAATAAAGAATATAGGGGAAACAAGATGCCTTAGGAAGTAGGAAAGGATGACAAAGACTATATGTCTTTGTTAAGACTAGAAAAAAGACAAAGAAAGATCAAAGCAACGTATAAAAGACCAATGACCTTAGGATCAAAATTAGATAGAACTCCAATGAAGGCACAAAGCATACTATAAAATTCTCTCAAAGGCTTATCCTTTTTGGCCCTGCTCTACTCAAAAATTACTGATATCTACACACCTTTATCTCTCTCTCTGGTCATGTGCTTATATCTAACAACTCTTGTCCTCCTACCTAATCAGTGATCATTCATCTCTTGTCAAGATTTGCTTCTTTTTGTAGTAATACTTTACAACTAAAAAGTCTCTTAACTTACCCTTTCCTTAATGTTTGCCCTTTTCAGTTGTAAGCCAGTTTCCCATTCAATTCTACTCATCTTTCAATGCCTGGGTAAATTGTTGCTTTCTCTGTAAGTCATTACTAGCAATTCAACTTGAAAAAAGATTTCTTCTTTCTGAGGAAGTTGTGGTATGTGTGTCTCTATGTATATGTAGATGTGTGTATACACTGTATATATGTATGTATACATACATACATATACATGTACTGAAGTATTTTTCAGCCATAAAAAGGAAATTATGCCATTTGCAAAAATATGGATGGACCTTGAATGCATTATGCTAAGTGAAATGAGACAAAGAAAGACAAAGACTATTTGACCTCACTTATATGTGGAATCTAAAAATATAAGAAAACAAAACAAATAATCTCATAGACAAAGACAACCAACTGGTGGCTGCCAGAAGCAGGGAGTTGGGATTGAGTGAAATAGGTGAAGGTGGTCAAAAGGTACAAACTTTCAGTTAAATAAGCCCTTGGGATGTAGTGTACAGTATGGTTATTACAGTTAATAATACTGTATGGGAGCCCCGTTATCCACAGTTTTACTTTCTGCACTTTCAGTTATCTGTGGTCAACCATGGTCTGAAAATACTAAATAGAAATTTACAGAATTAAGCAATTTATAAGTTTTAAATTACACACCATTTTGAGCAGCATGATGAATTCTCATACCATCCCGCTTGGTATGTGAATTACTGCTTTGTCTAGTGTTATCTATCTACACTGCATAAAATGCTACCCTCCCATTTGTCACTCAGTAGCCTTCTCAGTTATCACATCCAACTGTTGCAGTACTTGTGTTTAAGTAACCCTTAACGCTTCATCGCAATGCCTTTGTTGTTCACCTCACTTCATCTCACCACATAGGTACTGTATCATATCTCATCACAAGAAGAATGACTACAGTATAATACAGTACATTGAGAGACCACATTTACATAACTTTAATTACAGTATATTGTTATAATTGTTCTATTTTATAATTATTGTTGTTAATCTCTTATTGTGCCTAACTTATAAATTAAACTTTACCATAGGTCTGTAAATAAAGGAAAAAACAGTACATATAGGGTATGGTACTATCCATGGTTTCACGAATCCACTGGGAGTCTTGGAATATACATCCTTCAGATAAGGGGGGGGACCACTGTAGTATATATCTGAAAGTGGCTAAGAGAGTAGATCTTAAAAGTTCTTGTCACAAGAAAAATCTGTAACTGTGTGGTGATAGATATTACTAGACTTAGTGTGATCATTTCCCAATATACTGAATCATTATGTAAATCTGAAACTAATATACTCTTATGTCAATTATGTATCAATAAAAAAGTTTCTTCTATGAGGTAAAGATTATAATTAGTTATACAAAGTAAGTCTTTTGAATAGGTATACAACAATGAAAAAATTTTAAGTAATATTTTCATGTTAACTAAGGAATTTAATAACAGAATGATAATGAAAATTATGAAGTTATTCTTACCTGTAATCTAAACCAATCTAATCTCATTCCTCTGAAATCAAATACTTCCCCATCTTCAACTATAATAAAAAAAGTTTACAAAACAAATTAACATTTTCACAAATCTATAATCACATTTCAAATTTTAAGAGCTAAGACAACTGCAGTTTTGAGTATATATTCAAACTAATTAAAAGCAGGGTCCACAGCAGTATTATTCACAATAGCCAAAAGGTGGAAGCAACCCAATGTCCATGAACAGATAAATGAATAAACAAAATGTGGTTCATTATTGAGCATTAAAAAACAAGGAAATTCTGACACATGCTACAGTGTACCTGAACCTTGAAGACATTATGCTAGTTAAATAAATCAGTAACAAAATGGCAAATAATGTATAATTCCACTTATACGAGGTATCTAGAGTAGTCAAACTCATAGAAGCAGGAAGAATGGTGGATGCCAGAGGCTGGGAGAAGAGGAAATGGGGAGTTACTATATAATAGCTATAGATTTTCAGCTTGGCAAGATGAAAAAGTTCTGGAAATTGGTTGCACATATGTGAAATACTTAACACTACCAAACTGTACACTTAACAATAGTAAGATAGTCAATTTCATGTTATGTGTATTTTGCAATAAAAAAATGTAATAGCTAAGAGTGAAATAATTCTCAAATCCTACAAAGATGATGTTACAGGAGACAGTTATATTCTCAGAGAAATGTAAAGTGTAGACTTTTCAACTCTGACTCAGTGGTGCTTACATGTCAATTTAAAGGAGCTACAACAGAGACTGAGGATTCCAGTGAACAGAAACTTTAAATAGCATACTCAAGTTCCACAATATAACTCTATATAAACCAAATATCACCAGGCAAGTTTATAATAGTTTCATTATATAAGTGTAATAAAATAAATATATTTATTACTCAGAAACTGTCAAGGTTTCTGATACCTCTTACTTAAAGAATATAAAACTAAAACACTATATAAACCTATTGAAATAAAGCACTCAAATAATGGAGAGGCAGTCTAGTATATGACATTTTTTAAGACTAACAGACCTGAACTTAAAATTCCCAGGGACATGAATCATCCCTTTGTTCAGCATATCCACACTGTATACGGTACCTGCTAGTGAGTCACTTATCATCTATCTTGGTATATTGCAGTGCTTGTGTTCAAGTAATCCTTACTTTATTTAACAATGGCCCCAAAAGTGCAACAGTGATGCTGACAAATTGAATATGCCAAAGAGAAGCCATAAGTGCTTCCTTTAAGAAAAGGTGAGTATGGCATTATTTTGAGAAACAAACCACATTCACATAACTTTTATTACAGTATATTTTTATAACTGTTCTATTTTATTATCAGTTGTTGTCAGTCTCTTACTATGCATAGAATATAAATTAAACTTTATCACAGGTATGCATACATTGGAAAAAACAGCACAGCTGATTTTTGAACAACATTGGTTCGAGCTGCACTGGTCCACTTTCTTATACACAAATTTTTTTTTTTCAATATATATTCAGTAATATAAATGTATTTTTCTCTTCCTTATAATGTTCTTAATAATATTTTCTTTTTTCTAGCTTACTTTATTTTAAGAATACAGTATATAATACAAATACATACAAAATATGTATTAATCAACTATGTCATTGGTAAGGTTTCTGATCAACAGTAGGCTATCAGTGGTTAAGTTTCAACTGTGCAAGGGGCCAGCACCCCTAATCCCTGTGTTATTAAAGGGCCAACTGTGCATGTAGATATATTATGTGTCATTTAGTACTACGCGCAGTTTCAGGCATCCATTAGGAATCTTGAAATATAACTCCTGCAGATAAAGGGGGACTACTGTATGTCCAAAACATAAGTGCTTCTTTAACTATTAACTGTTAAATCTTTTCTGTAATAATCAAATTTGAAAGCCTAGTTAAAAGAAAATATGGTTTTATTTAAAAGCCTTATTACCTTGCTTTACACTTAGGGAAGTCATAGTGTTAACAAAAGAGGACATGATGATGGATTCATCTTCAGGGCAAACAGAAAGATTCTGAAAAGCAGCAAGAAAAAAAAACAATGTTAAAATCATCTAATTGGGAAACAGTTCATAGGCCCATCAACTGGTAGACAGATATCCATACTATGGGATATTTTTCAGCAATAAAAAGGGTATAAAATGTTGATACATACAATAAAATGAATGAATCTTAAAAACATGCTAATTGAAAGAAATCAAAAACAAAAAGTGATATAGTATATGATTCCATTTATGTAATTTTTTCTTAAAGGCAAAAAGTGACAAAAAGCAGATGAGTGTCAGCCAAAGAGGGAATCAACTACAAAGGTACAGCAAGAAAACTTTTAAGTGTTGGAAGTGTTCCACACCTTGACTGTTATGTAGCTACATGAATGTATAGCTGCCAAAGTAAAACTATACACTAAAAACTGATGATTTTTATTAGGTGTAAATTATAGCTCAATAAAATTAGAACCAAAAAGAAATACCTCTCAAACTGGCTAAAAAAAAAGAAAAGAAAATTTGATAAACTCCATCTAAAATAAATAATAAATTCTTAAAAAGTAGATACTTAACTCACAAACAGCACAAATAGGACATTAAGACCTATACAAGTGTGAATTTATATAATGTCACTATACATAAATTTTGTTATGTATATTTTACAATAAAAAATTATTGAACACCTTATTACAACGAACTATAGGACCATATTTTTTGGACTATAAGATGAACCTCCTCATTTGGGAGAAATGATGGTTGTTAATGCTGCTGTTGAGTTCTCTTTACATTTACATTGGTGAAATATTGTGTTATTTATGTAATTAAATATTTTACTACATTTTTTGCTTCAAAAATTTTTTTCCTATTTTCCTCCTCTAAAACCTAGGTGCATCTTATGGTCTGAAAATACAGTAATTGGTTGATCTTAGTTCTAAATTTAAATTCCAACGAATGGTTAAAAACACTATGCTTATGCTTTATAACAGAAAAGTGGTAAAAAGTTCAAACATCTGGTTAAGACACTACTTCAAATACTGGCTGTTACTTATGAACTGTGGAATACTGAACAAGTTACATAAGGTATTTTTTTCTTCAAATAATTATAACCATATCTTCCCTCACAGAAATGTTCTACAGATGTAATAAAATATACTATCAATAATTTGACAAGTACTAATTAGTATTATTGCTACTACTACTACCACTATAATTCCAGAAAAAATAAGGAATTCATTTTCTCAGATTGTTAACATACAGCTTACATAAAAGACACCAAATGACCTAAAATTTTTAACATAACAAAAATCTGTACAATTTACTAGTAAGTATCCAACTAGCCACAGCAAGTTTCAAATGAAACGAAACCAGAAGTCTGGTTTACTTTCTAGACTATGAAAGCATGACAGCCTCTGATTTATCTGGTAAGTAATAACTATTCAAATAAAACTGCAGTAAAGCAATAACACTGGAGGAATAAAATCAGCTTTTGTACTCTGTTTTAGTAGATAGTCTAGAAAGGAAGCATCTGTGCTCCATCTAGTGGCTAAAAAAAAAAACACTAGCTTAGAAGAACTTAGAAGCTGTATTTAATTTAAGGTAAACAATCACATGACATTATTTGCTTGTTTAGGGAGGTTTCAAAAAAAAATGAAGATTTCATGTATAGTTATTTCTCTGGAAGACCAGCAGATTTAGAGTCTTAATACAGTCTTTACGTAAAAAGAATTTGTGATATTCTTCCTTCATACTATATGTTAGCTTATAGTAGTTTTCAGATACCTGTGATTTTATAAAATGAAGCAAAATAAATACTATTTTCTCATAGTCAGTTTACTGGGAATAAAAATAAATGAAATTTGTATTAAAATAGTATAGACCAAATAAAGAAATTATGAAAAGCCAAAAACAAACAAACAAAAATCTGGAACTAAAAATAGAGGAAAATTGAAATTGAAAATAAAATTAGGATGCTTAAACTAGGACTTCTAGATTTGTTTGTATTTTTTTTAACTACCCATCCTCTAACACACTATGCAAAAAGATTTATCTTCTACTTTTCCTCTAATACTTAGTTATCAAATATGTCTCCACCATCTCTTTTAACCCTGCAGACACTGTCCAAATTCAGTTCTCATCAGCTCTCACCTAGCCTACTACAATTTTCTTCTAATCTCTTTGCCTCCTCCCTTGGCCCCCAGTAAGTCATCAACCACACTGAGCCAGGGTGATCTTTGCTAGTAATTATACCTCCACCAGCAAGATAAAGAATCACTCCCTGCATTGTGTTCACTCTGAGCTTTGTACATACTTAAGCATAATGCCTATCACATGAACCACAACTTATGCATTCTCCCCTCAAGATAATGACCCCCTTGAAAAGATATGACCATGGGTTATTTACATTTGTATCTCTACCATGTAACACAAGATTACATTTTATAAATGCTTACTGAACAAATGGATCAGTTACTACAGAGAAGGGAAGAAACAAAAGGAAGAATAACATGAAATAGTATTTACCTGCACAAGTTCATTGAGGACAACAGCATCAAAGCCCGAAAGATACTGCACATAGTACCTCTGCATTACAGGTCCATATTTCCTTACATGTGCTCTAAGCTCTTCCATGTAAAATATTAATTCAGCAATGTGCCTTTTAAGTTCAAGAAAAAGATTTCAAAATGTATTATTATCAAGGAAAATGTGAAATGCCTTTGATATTACTATAAGAATTTTTTTTAGAAAAATCATTGTTAAATATGTAATGTCAACTATGTTTTAAAATCATTTTATATGAATAAAGAAATCACAGAAAGCAAAAGGAAAGCTAAGACTAAAAAACTGATATAGGAAAACTCAAACATAAATAACCATTTTTAAAAACACAAAAAATGATTGGGAAGAAATAAAATTTTTCTATATGTTCTCATTTCTCTGCTTCATTTACCTAACTTCTACTGAAGGACTTGGCAAAAATAAAAGATGTTTCAAATGACACATTTGGTTGAAATTCCATAAGAATCCTTAGATTTTTGTGTGTGTCACTTCGAAAAATGAATTCCACAGGAAAATTACTGGATATAGCAAGAAAACATTAACTTTATGCCCTCCTAGAATACTAGGAAAGGAAACATTAAAAGTCGTAATTTTAAATTCAATCTGACTTTCCATTCTAAATCATATCACCTAATGCTATTTTACAAATATTTATGACAAATATGAAAAGGTTTACAAGCCCTGGCTGGTGTAGCTCAGTTGATTGAGCGCAGGCTGAGAACCAAAGCATCGCAGGTTCGATTCCCAGTCAGGGCACACACCTGGGTTGAGGGCCAGGTCCCCAGTGGGGGCCACATGAGAGGCAACCACACATTGATGTCTCTCTCTCTCTTTCTTCCTCCCTTCCCAGCTCTAAAAATAAATACATATTTTTTTTTAAAGAAAAGCCTTACAATATTCTCAAAATAATTTTACTTGAAAGGCCCCAAATTCCACAGCCTATAAATCAAAATATACAAGGAGAATTTTTAAAATGTTGCTAACTTACTTATCTATAAAGTCATCTGCACTCTTCTTTGGCATGTTATCTGCATGACGAAGTAGCCAGATAATTTCATCACGGGCAAAGGATAATGCCATAAAAACAAAAAGCGCCTAATTAAAACAAAACAAAAAAAAACCACTGCTTACTGTCAAGCAAAGATTAAAAACAAAATCTATTCATAAATATAAAAACCACTGGCAAGAACTGATAAAAGTCAAGTTCAAAAAGACATTGACAGAAATGAGATGGGTGAAGAGATGTTGGAAGTTATATATGAGAGAGAACATATATACAAGGAAAAAGTGAGGAAAATGTAGAATGGTTAGTTGAAATAAGAAATAAATCAATTACCTTGGGACCCAGCAAGCCAGGTTGATCAGAGAGGACTGTAGCCAATTCTTTCAGTGCAGACCTTAAAAACTTGCGTCTTTCTCTGTGCATTGAACCACTACAGGAAAACATGCTATTATAGTTTATGTTTCTCCTAAAATTACTATTGGCAATTAAATAACATCATTTTAGGGTCAACATCCAAAATTTAATTTTATGAAACAGAAGCCCCTTACAAATATGTTCTATGCATTTGTCATTAAGTGACTTATGACTTTTATGTTTATCCTTGCCTCTCTTGTGCTGCTTTTGTAAACCATGTTTATATTGTTTCTTTCTACCTATCAAAATACTACTCAAACTTCAAGACCATTCCTGTAAGAAACGTTTCCCAATATCCAGGTGTCTATTTCTGCTTAAGTTCTGAAATTTTAGTACCACATAGCCTGACATATTATAAACAGGACTGTAAAATCCTTGAAAGCACTCACTCTCCTACTGTATACATTTTTGTCACCCCTACACAGAAATCAATAAATACAACAATATCTAATTATCCATGTCCTTATTTACTAAGTATATTTCTATTAAATATACTATGTAATACATTAAATATATTAAATATACCTTTTCTATTAAATTTACTAAGTAAATTTCTATATAAAAAGCTGACTAAACAGAGCTACATTCAATAAAAATATTGGGATTAGATCTATTTAGTACTCTAGTTCAATAAGAGAAAGATAAGAAAAGGATAATCACAGGTATTCATATACCAGGTATTCAATATTTTAATAAAGTATCAGGTAAAAAACATATTCTCATATATTAACATGGGAAAAAATTATTAAATGTTCTAACTATTCCAAGTCTTCATACCATGCAAAATATACACTACTTTAAGCAAGTTTTTAAATTTACACAGGTGCAAAAAATAAATGGACACACACACACGCCAAAAAAACAAGTATCAGGTATATGCAATACCAGAAATTTAGTTGTGAGACTGTAAATTAGTTGTAGAAAAGATTAAAATCCACCTCTGCCTATGTGACCTTAAGTTCTTCCTTTTTAAAGTTTCAGCCATCTGTACAGCAGAGATGATGACACCTGCCTCAGAACATACATCTTTCATAATGCCTCCTATATAGTACTTTCACAATGTTATTTTAATTTCAGTGACAAGCTTTTTCCTATCTCACAATAATAAAGTAACCTTGTATAATTTCTAAGACAGTGGGCTAATATTTTTGACTATTTTATTACACAGGGTTGCTGCAAGGAGTCTGTGGTGTTATTAACATCAAGGGAAAATTATAAACTACTGCAACTGACATATGGTAATGAGTGATAGAAATTACTGCCGTGTAACATTTGTGATTATTTTATATTATAAGTAAAATAAATAAAAATGTCTTACTTTTAAAAGATCTTTATAAGATAGCTATGACACCATACACCTGCTATAATAAGGTCTATCCCGTGAAGAAGTGATATAATCTTATGTACTTCTGCAGGATAGGAAAGTAATTCTAACACAGTCCGAAGTATTATTTATACTATAGAATGATCTTTTTATAATATAAGCACTTCAATTAAGTGAAAAAAAAAAATACGCATGAGGAAATTATGTAGCACAGGCAGCAATGAAAAAATATGGTTTAAATTCCCAATATTCATCCTATAGCCTAAATCTAAAATTCTAAACTCATGGTTTTATATTTTCCATCTATGACAGTAGTACTTTACTTTCCTTATGCCTTATAAAAATACTGATGAGTCAGATAAATATTCTACACCGGTTTACTACATACATAACAATTAAAATGAATTATCAAAATGTTTGTAGTTATTTCCCAAGAAATTTGAAAAGACCTAAAATATGCCAATTTCTAATTTTTAATTTATCTATATATTTACTAACAAACATATTTACTAAAATATGAAAAAGGTGTGAGGTTAACATACTTTGAAAAGTAAGTACTATTTGGAAGAATATGAAGATATGTCAGTTTTCATGAAGAAGTACAAAAATCATTCCAACTTGCAAAGTACTGGCACAGAAGCAGAGTGGCAGTAAGAGATTTGAATGATATATAAAATTCATTTGTATGGTACTTCCTTAGAGCATTTTTACAAATACTTCAAAAATATTTAAAAGCGGCCTACGCTAACTCCAAGGTTACAGATACTGAGGTCATACACTTATTTCTTATTGATTAGAAGTCTCTCATTTCTATTACCACATTTTGCATACCATCAATATGCACTCACTTCAACATAATAATGCTTTAAGAAATAAATTCTTCTTGATTCAAAGTACCACAGATGAGACAGAACTACTTACGCATGTGACACTGCTGCCTCTTTGCATTCTCTTATGTCATTAATACGTTTATTATAACTGCAAAAAAAAATTGGAACCACATTAATCTTAATTTGAGCAATAATGGTCAAAATAAGTTAATCAAGGACTAAAAGTCAATTAAAAATGACATACTATCAACAAGAAAAACTGGCCTTCAAACTGTATATGCATGGAAGGTGTCTACCTACATCCTTTCCTAGCTAGCACCTTAAATACCCAGTCAAGGCTTCCTAGAAAAATAAATGTCAAAATACATTAAATCCAACAATAAAATTAAGTTCACAAGGTAGATTTTTACTTTATTAAATGCACTTCCTAAGCCCAAGAGAGATACTAACATTAACTTGCAATGTAATAAACAGTGATTTCTAAAAATTTAAAAAGCTGACAAAGTTATTACTTCTGACCTTTTATCACTTCTAACTTCTTATGCAATCTCATAAGCATTAAAAAAAATTCTGAAAGAACATATACTATTGATCAACTCTAGTGACTGTTTAGGAATGGAGGTTTTGTAGTGGAGAAAACTGGAAAGCATTTGATTACTTTAAGCAAAACACCACCAACATCAAACAGTTTAAAGGTGCCACCTGAAATATATAATAATAAATATACGTTAATTTCATGAATACTAGATACTAAATCTCAAAATTCCTAAAATTTTAAAGAAAACCTACCTATTTTCCTGAAACCTGTCTAATACCACTTAACACTAAGAACTTCAACTTGTGAACTACCATATTTTTTCAGAACATGAGACACACCTAGGTTTTAGTGGAAAATAAAAAAAAATTTTGAAGCAAAAAATGTGGTAAAATATTTAATAACATAAATAACATAATATTTCACCAATGTAAATGTAAACAGAACTCAACAGCAGCATTAACAACCATTATTCCTCCGGAGGGGGGCGGGGGTGCATCTTACAGTCTGAAAAGTACGGTATATATTCTAAGATTTATATGTTCTTTGAGCACATGTCCAAAATATACTAATTCTGCAATCATCGTCCTTTGTATAAAGCTTTCATACTTAGGGTTTGACTTGTAATTACCATGATAATGTATATTTTTAATTGGATTTATCATTCACTATTTAATAAAAAATTAAAACTTCTCAACCTTAGAGATATTTAAATGATAAATTTATCATAAAACAGCATAACAAAAAGACAACTCATTTTACGGTGTCATTAAACTTGCCTGTATCATGCATAACAAAAGCTCACTGAATATACACAGATTACCTGGTTCTAAATGTTTACATATATTTAAATATGATTCCTCACATAGATTGCCAATATGCTAAGACATCATAAAGTTTCATGATTTTCAATAAAACCCTTATGACCTGGGTATTTGTGGGTGCTCCACCATCTAAATTAAAAACCAAGTAAGACCTGAAAAGTACACAGGGTACTGTTTCTCATACCATGACTGAGAAACTACCTGCATGAGTATGTCAAACCCACCTATGGTGACTTGAGAGAGGGCCTGAGTGATGGGAGGGGAGCCAAAGTGACAGTACTAACCAGAAAGAGGCAAAAGAGAATTTTCTGGCTATAACGGAAATGTTCTGTATCTTGATCTAGGTGTTCACCTAGAGTACTTACATGCAAAGCTGTTGAGCTTTACATCTAAAATGTGCACATTTCTGTTTGTAAATTTTACCTGAATAAATTTTTGCATGGAGGGAGAGGCCAGACTCCTTTAACCTCTCCAAGAAACAAATACAGGAGATAGAGGAAGTCTGGAATGATGCCCAGCCACATGGATTCTAATGCACATCCCAGGGTAATTTATGCAAACTAAAATTTGAGACATACTGGTTTAATAGTGAGTGTTAAACATATCTTTATTTTTAAATAACTACTAGATGCTTTATTTTTATCTCAATTTAATTAGGACATTACAAAATAGGATATGAAATAAATGTACTAAACTTAATTTCTAGCTGAAACTAACAAGGCCAGTATAACACTTCTAGGTACTGGGGATCCCAGGATATTTCAGATGTTCCTAATTTCAAAAGATTTCATAAATGTTACCAAGTGTGAGATCAACTTGCCTTTTATATATTGGCTACAGACCCTTATGCGGAAAAAAAAATGCAGGCATTAAAAATTTAAAGGAACAAACTTCTGAAAATTATTTGCTTTACCAAAAATGAGTCATCTCGAATGCCTTCCTATTAAGGATATGTAATTTCCAATATGCACGGGTCTGACTTCTATAACTGTTACAATTAATTTAATGAAACATTTTTGACTCATATATTTTTATAAATTCCCTGTAATCTAAAATAGCACTTCTAAAGAATTCAAAAGTCTAAAATGTATATGGTACTTTCAGTAATATTTTTCTCTAAAACCATATTATGATTTCCAAAAAAGGACCTATCGTCTTTCTCCTGGAATACAAGTTTGAAAAGGGAAGGAACACTAGGTATTTTAATCTGTGAGGTTACCTATAAAAAAATATGAATAGTACCATATCAGGATGATTGTTAAAAACTTGCTGTGACTGTTAAGATGATACAGGCAGTATTTTCTTGCATGATATGACCCTTCTCTATCCCCAAAACTTCAATCAAGATAACCCATTCATTATCTTTATTCAAAAAAGACAAAAAAAAAAAAAAAAAAAAAAAAAAAAAAAAAAAAAAAAAAAAAAACAACCCAACAACAAGCAAGCTGAAAATGCCATACCCTCGTATGTTTACAAATAAGTCTTCTGCAGCTTTGTGAATGTGGAAAACTTCATCCCGAAAGAGAGAGAGGCAAGAGCTACTTTGAAGAGCTAGCTTCCAAAGGTTCAGCGCTGTTGCATCAGTATTGAGGATTCCATGGCACAAAATAAAGCCAACTTTAAATAAAAAAGAATAGTAAATACAAATATAAAAGTTTCCCAAAGTTAAGTTCTTTCAGTTACAAAATAGCTTTTCAAAAATACAGAAATGTAAACACAATTACTAAATTGAGTTTTTTAAGTTGACAGGTAATAATTCATATATATACAAGATGGGAAAAATATTGCGTTTTCAATAATTTTCTCTATTCTGCAAAATTAGTTCTCTGAACACAGACTGACAAAAAGGGGGAAAAATATCGCCTCTGGGTTGTGAAAGAAGTCATTTTAATAAATGAGTTAAAGATAGTTTTAGAAATACTTATAAAATATTTTAAGCTAGAGATCAAAGTTACTAATTAACATATAATTATCACAGTTGCAATTAATGAAAAATAAAGCAAATCTACTTTTCTAAATCACCAGAATAAATGAAACAGTATCTTATATTTTCACAGCAATTTACAATGTATTAAATAATCTGTTCCACACATTATCTCACATGATCCTGTGTAGTACATAGAGCAGGTTGGTATTGTTCTTTTGTAGTTGAAGAAATAAAGGTTCAAAGGCTTGACTGAAGTTATACTATTAATTTAGAGCTAGACTTAGCCCCATGTATTTACCCTTAAAATTCTTTCAATATATCATGCTGTTCCATATTATATGAATTCCAGTATCTTTAACCTTTTGTTATCTAATTTGGAAATCCTACACAAAGATATGAGGGGGACCCAAAAAAACGTTATTAATTAAAAATTGTGTATTTATTCTTACATGTTTAAACTTCAGTCACCTTCAAAGGTGCATTTGATGCAATACATCTATCGAGACTTTCTGCTGCTCAAAACAGTTTCTAAACTCTGATTTTGATGCCTTTTAGCTTCTGCCATTTTTTGTTTCACCTCTTCCACATCAGCAAAACATTTCTCTTTGAGGACTTTTTTTCATTCAAGGAAAAAAAATGTCACTCAGAGCGAGATCAGGTGAATAGGGAGAGTGGAGTATGGGGATCATGCTGTTTTTGGTCAAAAACTGCTAACTACTCAGCATGGTGTGGGCAGATGCACTTGTAAATCACCCATCATGAAATGGGAAAATGTTTAAAGAGTCTTCAAAAAAAAATTCACTGAAGCCAAACGTGGCCTCTCACAACACCAGCCAGTACAATGATACAGATGGGTTCCCAGAATACTCACCTAGCAGGGAAAGCCTGTACTATACAAGTGGCCTGTCTTCCAGAAGATAACTCTGCTTTTTTGGGGGTCCCCACCCTATAATCCTATATGTTTGTTGATGCCTCTTCTCTAACCCTCTACAATAGGCCATAAACCCTCTTTTATCATTCATTCAACACTTACTCAATGCCTACTGTCCAGTTACAAACCAATCATGTTTCATGTGAGATTTCCCTGCAATTCTCAATAGTCACTCCCATCTTTAAACTCCTGAATCACTAACGTAACTTGCCATTTATGTTTTTATTCTTCTTAAAGCAACCTTCTTTCAAAAGTGCCACTACACAAGCAAGCTAACTCTGTAAAAAGGTATTTATTGTAGAGTCTATACATATAGCAGTATATTTAACTTCCTTGAATTTCCAGCATAAAAATATTTCTCACACAACAGGGCCCATAGATGTAAGCTAATTATTTGATCTGGTATGCAACCAAAGAAAAATACATGTACAAAAAATGAAAGATCCTCAAGAGAAATTTTGTTTATAAATGACTTTTTTGCTGAATGTACTAACTCTTTCTACTCTTAACCCCTGAATAAAATGAGGTTTCACTTAGTGTCCCACATCTTGCTTAGATTTCGCAAAACTGCTGCTGATGAAAGGTTTCTCTGAAAACATTATCCATTATATTATGGGTTACCATATATTTCACTTCCTTAAGACAAGACTATCATTATGAATTAAAACATATCCATTTGTTTACGATAGAAACAAAAATTAATTTAAAATAAACTGTTCAAGATTAAGAGGATGGTTTATTAATTAAATCACATATTAAACTACCTTCCCTACCAAGGTCGGAATGAAAGAATAAAAAAAAAATTTTTTAATTTTAAAGCCGGAAAAATAATGGAGAACAAAACAGAAGACCAATACTAAACAAGAAAGTTAAAGAAAATCTTTGAAGATAGAACGTACATAATACTGGACTATCTATCAATTTGAAAAGAGACTGGAATAAGTAATCCAAAACTCCAAACACAAAGAGAGATCCTTCCCTGAGTCCTCTGAGTCCAACCAAGAGAACAAGAGTAAACACTGAAAAGAACATCAGGATAAGTTACTTTATAATTGCATTTCAAATATCTGTATCTTCAAAATTCCAGACCCTCCATAACTCTTGGCCCCAGACTATAATGTATTTGTAGACCTATGATCCTCAAACTTTTGACTGCATCAAATCACCAGGAGGGCTTACTAAATAACAAATTGATAGAATCCATCCACAGAGTTTCTGATTTGGTACATCTAGAGTGGCGATCAAGACTCTGCATATCTAAGAAGTTCCTATGGGATGTTGATGGTCCAGGGACAATACTCTTAACTAATCAAGAGCAAAGCCCTAAAGAAAACAGATCACCTTCTCCCCTGGCTGGTGTATAAGTCAGTGGATTGAGTGGCAGCCAGTGAACCAAAGGGTTGCAAGCAGGATTCCCAGTCAGGACACATTCGTGGGTTTCAAGCCAGGTCCCCAGTAGTGGGCAGGCGGGAGGTAACCACACAAGGATGTTTCTCTCCCTCTCTCCCTCCCTTCCCCTCTCTAAAAATAAAATAAATAAAATCTTTTAAAAAAAGGAAAGAAAATAAATTATCTTCTGCAGAAAAGACCTAGTGTGGGAACTGGGATCAAAAAAAGAAGTGCATAGGTTGAGGTAACTCTTTACCTTTAAATTATTTCTACTCAAGGCTCAATATATGAAAGCAGCAAAACTCAGAGTAAACCCTCTACTTTAGCAACTATGGTTATCCCAAATGTGTCTGCCTTCTTCATGACCACATATCTTCCACTAGGATAGCCTGTCTTCTGACCCATCTCCCTGTTCACTATACAAAACCCTGCAATAGGCATTCCCATTTAAGGGAAAACAGTGCTATACAACTCTAGAGGTTGTACATGCCACCTAAATCTACTAATCACCTCAGTTCTTCAGCCATGTATCCATAAACATAAAACAACCAAGGATCACTACATATTTGAGCAAAATCAACCCTTCAAAAGCTGGGTTTTTGAATCAACTAAGAGACAAAGCATGAAAATTTTAGCTATAATTGCAGAAAAATATATAAATATCACAAACCTGATCAATGTAAAAATTATAATGAATAAAAATGGCTAAGAACAGAAAATCGGTGCTAAATTCTACCTCTTTTATATTAATAAGTGTTACTCAAAGTCCCAGTACAAAAGATTAAGTAGAAAAATTAAAAGTATTTAGAAACTTTCATAAAAATTTGATAATGATTTCTGAATAGAAACCTTAACAAAATCTAATTGTTAAATTAAATCTAGTAATTAAAAATGTAAGTTTTCGTTTCAAGTCTTCTCTTGTTACTTTATTTCTCATAATTCTAGTAATTCATTTCTATTGTATTTTATAAGAGTATCAATCCAAAAAACATTAAAAAAGAAAAACTGGTCTCTCACTATAGAGATACACTGTAATAAAAGTCAGTACACAGTATCAAAAGATTAATAAATCAAAAAACAAGAACTGCAAGAACTAGAGGGAAGGTATGGGTGAAGGTGGAAGAGGGTATGGGGATAAATGGTGATAAAAAATAAAATAAAATTTTAAAAATATATTACATTAGAGCTTTTCTCATTCTGTATTATAGGCGTGTCTCTGTCTACTTCCCCTGTAGCTGTGAACTTCTTAGGGGCAGAAATGAGGAGTAATTTTATTTCCCCTGCAACTAACAAACTGCCAAACATATGAATCATTTATTATATGTTCTGAAGTAAATTAATACCAAAACCTTAACTGAATGAATGCAATATTTAAAAAATCATTAAAAACAAAACAAAAATTTAGTTTTGACGGCTATGTTAAAAGGCAATATAATGCAGACCATGAGAACTGGAGTTAGCCTGGATTCTTTCTTTGTCATTGTCACTTACTACCTGTGTGGATTAAGTTTTAGGTTCCTCATCTACAAAACAGACCAGCTACCCTGACAGGGTCAGTATAAGGACTGAATGAGGTAATGCACATAGAAGGCTTAGCACAGTGCTTGCTCCAGAAGTAATACATGTTACCTGTTATTTTTCTCTAAAACTTAAAATCTGAGGGGTAATCACAAAACTATTCAATTTTACTTACAGATAATCCATTTTTCCATTGCATCCAAAGACAGATATTCACAAGGCATCTTAAAAAGAGAAAATATAAATTTGTGATTAAAAGAAATTCTTTATTTAAAAAAAAACCCAACACCCATACTGAATAACTCTCCTCTGACTCCTAAGAATTCTCACTACTCAACTGTTGGCTCAAATAGCACAACAAATTTGAAAAGTTGGATAAAAGTTTCATAACCTATATTTAAACCTGCAGTCCAAAAAGGACAATGAGAATGGTGCTCCTTTCAAATTTACACAGCTTAAAAACTCTCTTTAAAAAGTACTGTTGTTAAATCTTATTCAATCTGATGAATGACAGCTTCCAAATCTCCCAAGTCTATTTCAGTGTTTGCAGTATTCCAAAGGATAAAATTTTACTCAAGTTAAAAAAGATTTATGTATAATGGATGCTCACTGTCTCACCCAAATCAGGAACTATGTGTGCATAACCCCTATATTCATATACACACAGAAAAGATTGAAAAGAAATATAACAGCATATAATAACAATTTTCTCTACTTGGTAAGATATGGGATTAATTTTGTTTTCATTCTTTATAAATGTCTGCACTTTCCAAATTTTCTACCATAGAGAACATAACAAACTTACAAACTTTGAAAGAAAGTACTCACCCCTACTATTTGTATTAACTTAGCATCAAAATCTAGAAATAAAAATACTAAATAGTTTGCATTACTTAACTATTCGGCATTTTACAATTACCTTCACTGGTAAGTTAATATTAATTAGGATTTTGCAATATCACTTTAACTGATTTTTTAATCAATTTTATTATTTTCATTCATAAAAGGGAAAAATAGAATCATACAGTGTCAGACTGTGCAGGATTAAGCATTGTACTGGGTGCACTGATGAGACTCAGTAACTGGGCGTTTCTCCACTGGTCGGCTGAAAGATTCCTTCGAGGATATACCATCTGAAGAGAAATTAGTGCATCTGAAAGAGACTATTAAAATAGGGAAAAAGAAAATTGAGGAATAAAAATTTATTCTTCCTTCTCCATTTAAATTCCAATTACAACCGCTGTACATTTCTAACTATACCATCTTAAAACAACGGAGCCTAATTATAACTATGTTTCTTTCTCCGAGGTCCATCCCAGTGACCCTCTTCTAGACTGTTTTTAAGTCTCATGAAAGCTACATAGATTCTGCATTCCTGGACAAGAGTTTAGCTCATGAAATCATGTTACTTTTTTAAAGGTCAAAATGTTTGGTAATTTTAGAAAATTTATTTCAAAGGTATAGAAAGCCTAGAATCATCCTTTTGTGTATGACTTTCTACTCTGATAGTTCACACTGAAAGAAAAAGACATTAAGGTTATACAATTAAGTGCTAATAGAGCTCAACATATTTCATATTTCTCGTTGAATGCCTTATAAAAATTACCCACTGAACTCCATCTTAATAAATTACTTAACTTCTATTTGCCACTCGGTCTGTTAACTACAGCTTTATCATTGAGGTATTTAATTTTTCATCTCATCTGCTTCTTGCTTGCTTTTAACTGTTTTCTTCTATTCATTTCTGCTTCTTAAAAATTCTGTACAATGATTCTGTAATCAGGCTGCACATAAATTGCCAGAGAGTTTGTTCAGAACACAGAATACAGAGATTACCTAAAATTTCATGAAAAAGAATTTAAGGGACCAGAACCCAGGAATCTGTATTATTATTACACTTCACCAAGTGATTTGGAATAGGTTTTGAAAATTAAATTAATTAAAACAAAATTAATTTATTTTTAACAAATCCTAGCCAATACACGATACTCTGATATATCATGAAGCATCAGAAATATCAAGATTAGAAAATAACTGATCTAACCCAAATTTCTCCTTAAGTAACTATGAATAGTCTAGTACATGCTAATGACAACAGAGAACTTAAAAAAGAGATCCAATAGCCCTTGAGGAAATTTCCCATCAACTATGTGGGAAAAGAACAAAAACTGGTGCTAACTATATGTCAAAAAAAAAAAGGCACAATTCATACAAAATGATCTATTACTAAAAATTCTATTATCATCCAAAGAGAATAATGAACCAAGATACTAATATACTGGGATTTCATTCTGGTTTTACCACTATTGCTGACAAATAGTTCCTCATGTCACTTCTCCAGCCTTCAATTTCCTTATTTATAAACAATATAGATGTATAAGCTAGCTACAAATTTCCTTGATATGTTTAGAAACAATGGTTCTTTGAATTAGCACTACTGCAAAGAAGTCATAATGGCAAGACTCCTTAGAACCAGAATTATTTCATTAAAACCTATTTTTTTAATATATCATGAAGAACATTCCAAATTATTTCCACAAAACTCCTACAATTTTTTTCTCTTAAAAGCCTATATTATAATAATATACCTAAAATTTATCGAATACTATATTATCTAAATACTTTTAATGAAGTAACTAATTTAATCCTCATAATAATCATAGAAGTAGGTACTATTATTAGTCCATTTTTACAGGTAAAAAAACTGACACAGAGTGAAGTTGGTTAAATAACTTGTCCAGCACTGCACAGTTAGCAATTAGCAGAACAGGGATTAGCACTCAGACAGTCTGGTGTAGTGGGAGTCATTCTCAAAATACTAAATTTCACTACCTCTACATGCTATATTAGATCTAAAAACTATAATGGATCAATATATTACTGAAATTCTATACACTATTCAAACTCTAACTAATTAGTGTTCTGGTTCACAATTAGATAAAACTATGCATAGTTATTATTCATGTAATTTTTTTCCTAAACCTTTAAGACTCTAACTTTCCACACTTAACCTGTATCACATGACTATAAAGCACACCTGAAAACCTGCTCTTATTGCCCTGACCAGCGCTGCTCAGGTGGTTAGGCATCATCCCACGAAGCCGAAGGTTGCCAGTTCAATTCCTGGTCAGGGTACATGCCTAGGTTGTGGGTTCAGTCCCTGGTCGGACACGTACGAGAGGCAACCAATCAGTGTTTCTCTCTCACATCCATGTTTATCTACCTCTCCTTTCCTCTCTTTAAAAATAAAAAATATTTTAAAAATTATTTAAAATCTTTATTTAAAAATTAAAAATCAGCTTTTACCTTACTATGGGGCACAAATTCTTCCATCATCTTCTTTAAAGGGTTTTCATAATCCACAATCATCTGACCAAGGCGTGGATATTCTCGGTCACTTAAAATAGACATATCAAATTTCACTGAGCAGTAAGCCATCAAATTGAGAATTTCACAAAGATTTTTATAATGCAGGTCTACCTTGCTCCATGGGTCATTTCATGAGCGTAGTTATACAATCCAATGATTGCCTTCCTTTCTTCAATTCGAGAGAGCAGTATCATTAGTGTTGTATAGGTTATGATCAAATCTAAGTAGTTCTTCGTTAAATCAAAGTTTACAGTCTGGAAAAAAAACCCATCAGGTTTAATTCCTTCCTATTTTGCCAACTTTTAAACATATACATGCACACACACACACCAATCTTCATGGAAGTTACTGTAAGCTAATAACTTTCTATAGTTAGTTATTTTATTCCCATTTCTGAAATTCTAATTCCTTTCACCAACAACATGTCTAAAATTGGAGAGTTTCAAATACAGTTCGTGCTTGTGGCACAATATTATGGATGAAAAAGAGTTTATTATTGCCCTATTCAAACTAATAGCAGTTTAAAAGAATAACCAAAACAAGAGTAAGAAACACTGAAGCCGCAGCTGGTATAGCTCAGTGGACTCAGTGCAGGCCTGCGAACCAAAGGGTCACCAGTTCGATCCCCAGTCAGGTCAAGTGCCTGGTTTGCAGGCCAGGTTCTCAGTAGAGGGTGTGCCAGAGGCAACCCTGCATTGGTGTTTCTTTCCCTCTCTCCCTCCCACTCTCTCTAAAAATAAATAAAATCTTTTAAAAAATACACAAAATATTTTTTAAAAAATTAGAGCCAGTTTAACTAAGCAAGAAAAGGAGTATTAAGTAAATGAAAAGGTTAGCCATTAAGTCAATGGAGCCGTTTTTCACTTTGACTTCCTATATTTACGAATTATCTCACTGAGAAAGATTCTATCAAGAAAGCCTTTTACAGAGAAAATCATTATGCACTTAACTTTGCTTAAGTGAACCTACTAAAATACTAAAATGAACAAATACTTCTCAGTAAGTACAAGACTCATATGCAGTGATTCAAATAAACAAGGTAGAAAGAAAATACATTTTAACTCCTTATCTTACAAACACAGTACAAAAGAAGCCAAGTAACCAATGCTAAAACTTTATATACTAGTTGTATACATTTTCTCTAAAGAAAAGGATTTGGTCCCCTTAGTATACTAGAAATAAAGAAGAGAAATGGAAATTATTCTGAAAATAATACTTACTATATCAAAGAAGACTTGGCAAACATCAATAGTATTGAGCAATTCACAAACATGATCCTGAAAATAAAAGTTTATTTTAATCTTTTACCTATATAAATAATGTGAAATTCAGAAATACACACAAATAATATATATTTGAATATTTAGTTCTAGAAGAATTTTATCTACAAATGACAAAGCAATTTGCAAATTAACAAATATTAAATCAACATCTGAAATGTTAAATTTTATGTATTAAAATAACATACCTTGAATTCCATAACATCTACAAATGTGAAGTAATATAATGCCAGATTTTTCAGAATCTCTGATTTTTCTTTCTGTAGCTGTGCAAGCTGTTGCTGTAAAAACAAAATTAGAATGCACTGTTCACCAAGAACAAAAATACTTCATTTTACTACAAACTATTTTCTTCTATGATTGCTATGTGAAAACACACGCTTTTAGAACAATATTTCTAGATGATTAAGGCTTTTTTAAAAAACCAAAATACTTGAGACAGCAACTGCTAATATTGATCAGCAACTGACAGTGTGAGGCTAAAAAACGAATCAAAGCAGATTAGTACCAAACAGCACTACTATTAAGGAAAATTGTAAAATGTTAGGAAAAATAATTATCAAATGAACTTTAAAAAAAAATTAAAAACCACTCATGAGCATGATCACATTACTGGAAGTGGAAGAAAAGAAGGTGAAAAACATTATAACTTACACTACAAAAAACAATGTTTTATAAATTTGTAACTTACCAAAAAGAACATCCAGGCAAAGCCACGTTACGCATGCAAAATAAAATGTAGATACAAACATAAAATACAGTAAAGGTTCCCTGACCAGATCCACACAACACAATAATACATTAAACAAAAGCAAAAACCACAACAACAAAAAAAGAAATGAGAAAGAAGCAAAACTAGAGTTAAGACACTGGTAAACATATGAAAGGAAAATGTGAATACAAAAGACAAATATTATTTCAATCAGTTGTATTATTAAATTTACAATTCCTAAGTTTTCTTTTTAAAACAACCATTATCAGTAAAATGATTTGTGAAAGAATCCAGTCATATTTCATGCCCTCTATCATAAGACTGCTGGAAGTCCAATAACACATTTAGAACTTTGATACTGAGTGCAGTCTACAGAAGAACAACTTCCATATCATTTAGGCACTTGTTAGAAAAGTGGGATCTCGGGCCCACCTCAAACCTACTGAATCAGAATCTGCCTTTTAACAAGATACTGAGGTTATCTGAATGCACATTAAAGGTCTGAGAATCACTAGTCTAGTTGAACGAGAAAAAATGAGAAAGTGGTTCAAACTTGCTATCAGAAACCCTCACAGTTTTGAGGTCCTCTTACTGTTCTTTGTATACTTACATGGGGAGTTGGGGTAAGAGGTACCTCTATATATAATTGCATTAAACTATTATATAAGCAAGAGTATTTAAAGCAGTGAACATAACATCATGAGAAGAGTAAAAAAAAAAACCTATAAAAAGACTATTTAAAAACAGAAGCACAGCAGTCTGGGAGATCCAACTATTGCAGAGTAAATTACCCTAAATACTGAAGTCCCCAAAGCAATTTTAAAAATTAATTATGTCTGGAAAACATGGATAAATGAAGTATTTCATTTCACAAATGCCAAGCAAATGAAGGTATATACTTATAGTGATATGTAACTGTTTTTAGCTTTACCTGTGAGTAGCTGACTTTATTTTGCACAATTTATGTTTCAAAATAATTCTGTTTTTATGTACATTTTTGATTATTACCATCATAACATCAAAGCTACTTATTTTAAAATGATTCTATTCCATCTGATTATACTACCCTTACCTTGTTCAACAACATCAAACATTTATGATTGATGTCTTACTCCCTTTTCCTCCTTTTCAGTACTTTAAATTTGAGTTTTGAAAATATAACAGGTGAAAGTAGTCTTATAATAATAGGATAAGAGGCACAAGTATAATTTGGTCACTGCTGAGCTTCATTATTAATAGTGCCTCCTTTCAATTTCTAATTTGGACAAAAATAACACATTCACCATCATAATTATTATGGGCCTTAATGATCTTTTATACAAACATTCATTTCACATATTCAGAACTTAAAAGAATCTTCCCCAAGTTTTATAACTACTTAATTACAGAGCCAGGATTAGAAATCTCATCTTCTTACTCCTAAAACAATATTCTTTCTACCATTCCACTTGCCTAGCATCTCCCTTGTTAATAAAATCTCATTATGGTCTAAATTTCTCATTCAACTTTATCTCCCCCCAAACCATACATAACTAGCCTCTACAGTGGCTAAATAATTTACTGAACAGATGTCTGAATTCAAAATAATTAGACAAGTTTTTAAAGTCCTACACAATTTGGCCCTAATCTTTCTTTCCAATCTAAATTTCCCCTATATGCATTCACACACAATACACAGTAGTCGAAACAATTCACTATGTTCTATACATATTTCATGTTTTCTTAATGTTTCCTCAAATGAGGTGTCCTAATTCCACCACTTATCTATTGTATATCCAAATCCCACTACTACTAAACCACTTAGTTTAAACATTAACTGCATTTTCAGGAAACAGCCCTGATTGAACCTCTTCCCTGTTCAATGTTATTTATACTGTATCTCTCTCTTCAAAATGTATATCATTTCTAATAGTATCACCTTCTACCTTATATCACTGCTATGTCTAACATGGAAGACAGTGTACCAAATGATTTTTTAATCTATATAACCTCTATCACACAGCTCTGCACATAAAGAAGTACCCAATACAAACATCAATCAGATGAGTGATCAGGACAAATTTAGAAGACTTTTACACGTCAGTGTCAGATGACATGTTTTGGTAGGTAATGCTAGAAAACCTACCTCCTTTTATGTTACCACAGCTAAAAGACTTAACCTCTCAGAACCTAGTATTCTCATCATCCAAATGGGAGCTGATATGTACAGTTAGCAAACACAATGTACATGAGGACCTCTAACAGTGCCTGGCAACCAGAAGCTGCTCATTAAACAGTAGGTGAGTAACAAATAAGGCTCACAGACCACTTCTTCAAAATAAGCAAAAATAAAGGTTTTGTAATTCATCCCAACACCACTAATATTTGCTGAACATGCATTCTTTGCCAGGTTATTATTCCAAAGATTCTGGAAGTATTTCACATGATCCTCTCAACATCTCTATGAGATAATAACAATTACGTTCCCTATTTAATGAAAATAAATTTAATAAAGCTCTGCATGAAAGAATTTAACTATGACAACAAGCAGTGTTTTCAACTCTCTTAGGCCTCAACTGCAAAAAAAATAATAAAAAATAAAAAAGCTACATTTTAGTTCTTAAAATGGAGTAAAAACTACCAAAAGTATTGAATTTTAGGTTCAATATCCATAACAAGGTTTGCTTAATTCATCATCTCATTGTCTTATAGTAAATAAAAATCAGGACCCTGGCTGGCGTGATTCACTGGATTGAGTACCAGACTGAGAGGCAAAGGGTTGCCAGTTCGACTCCCAGTCATGACACATGCCTGGGTTGCAGGCCAGGTCTCCAGTGGGGTTCAGTGAGATGCAACCACACATTGAAGTTTCTCTCCCTCTCTTTCTCTTCCCCTCTAAAAATAAACAAACAAAATCTTTAAAAAAATAAAAATCAGGAAATGGCGTAAGAACATAGATTAGTAATAAACTGATGTTATAGAACAGTACATCAGAAAAACACAATTTCAAAAGGAACTGATTCTATTCTCTTTAACAGCATATCGTGAATACACAGATGAAGTACATTAACAATTCATATATATATATATATATATATATATATATATATATATATATATGATGCTTTAAACTTTAATTAAAATTTCTAACCATAAACCTGGCTGGTGTGGCTCAGTGGACTGAGCACTGGCCTGAAGACCAAAATGTCACTGATTCAATTTCCAGTCAGGGCACATGCCTGGGTTTCAGGCCAGGTCCCCAGATGGCAGTGTGTGAGAGGCAACCAATCAATGTATCACATATCAATGTTTCCTCCTCTTTTTCCCTCCCTTCCCATCTCTCTAAAAATAAATACAATTTTTTAAAATAAAATTTCTAACTATGGATCATTATTCTTAACATTCAAGTAAAATGTGTAAAAAGTTAATCAGGATAAACATCAGCCATGAAGAGTACAAAATAAGGTCATATCTTTGTATGTAAAAATCTTGGTAATTAATCTCTGTCAGTTAAAAAACAAAGTGATGAACAAAATATAAACACAGGCATGGACATGTGGAGCAGACTGATAGCTGTCAGAGTGGAGGGGTGAGAAGGGGACTCATTGAAAGAAGGTGAAGGGATTAGCCAAACAACATACATGTGTAACACATAGATACGAAGATGGCCAGAGGGAAGGGGGTTTGGGGAATGGGTCAAGGCAGGCAAAGAATGGAGGGAGGGGTGAATGAGGACATCTGTATTAGTGTCAACAATAAAAATACAAGGGGGAAAAAACATTTTCCATACCAAAATAAGTATCTAGAAATAAGTACTAGCTTTCATTCTTTCAAAGTACTAGCAAATTACAATAAGAAATCAATGCCTACAAAAGCCAACTCACTGATTTTCAACAGGAAAAAAATGTAGCTTTAGTTTTTTTATTCATATATTTAAATTATCTTTCATTATCAACACTGTTTATGCATAATAAATTATTTTCTTCATCTAAATTATGCTATTTGCTCCTTTTAATAAACAACTGAGTGCAGAGTTTGGTTTCAGGGAACACTTTGTTCTATTTCTTAGTATGATATTCTAAACCAGACTGTTTAAAAAATAAGAAATCTTTTTTGAAGAGCTGTATGGCTACCACCATAGTCATCAACTCTCATCTGGACTATTACAGTATCCTCCTAATTAATTTGTCTGTATACTTCTGCGCTTGCCTCTTCACTCTTCTCCACGCAGCAGCAGGAGAGTGGCATTTTAAAGCAATATATTAATTATCCTCAAAATTTTATTCCAGTGATGGTTATTTAAGACATTAAAACCGGGTGAAGAGCCCTGGCTGGTGTGGCTCAGTGGACTGAGTGCCGGCCTACGAACCAGAGTCACCCGGTTAGATTCCCAGTCAGGGCACATGCCTGGGTTGCAGGCCAGGTCCCCAACAGGAGGATATGCAAGAGGCAACCACACATTGATGCTTCTCTCCCTCGCTCCCCCTTTCTCTAAGAATAAATAAAATCTTTAGAAAAAAATGGGTGAAGAGAATATGGCAACTCTATACTATTTTTGCAAACCTTCTTGGTCTAATATTATTTCAGTGGTTCTTTAGGTTCAGCATCCATAACAAGGTTTTCTTAACTCATCATCTCATTGTCTTATAAGTAAATGAAAATCAGGGTCCTGATTTTTATTTACTGTAAGACAGAAAAATTCCATTGGTTTCCCATCACACTCAGAATAAAACACAAAGTCCTTACCAGAATAAAATCTTAAGAGGACTCCTGCCTATCTCTAAGACCTAGTCTCCTCGAAGACCCAGCCTCACTCAATATTGGTGTGCAGTGTTCATCAAATTCACCAAGCTTGCACCCATCCCAGAGCCTTTGCACTTGTATTCTTTCTCATGTCTGGGATGCTATTCTCTCCTTCTGCACATAGCTCAGTCTCTCACTTCACTTCTCCTCAGTGAAGTCACTGTTGAACACTCTTCTCTAAAATAATCTCCACACCCTCATTAGTCTCTTTAACCTGCCTTCTATTTCTTCCTACTACTTCTCTCCAAATGAAAGTAAGTATACCATTTAGCCATTTGTCTAACATTGCAACTTGAATTTAAATTCCATGGGAGCAAGATTTGTACTACTTCCTGCTATATCTCCAGCATCTAGAATATTAGTACACAGCAATGCACAAGAAAGGGAAGGGAAAGGGAAAGGGGGAAGGAAGGAAGGAAGGAAGGAAGGAAGGAAGGAAGGGAGGGAGGGAGGGAGGGAGGGAGGGAGGGAGGGAGGAAATCAAGTCTCAAGTTTCTCAACATAAAACTTACAGAGGCAATTATTAAATTGCGTTGATTATAAATGAACTCAACTAAGATATCAAATCATGTCTCAAATGAATTTATGCATCCTAACACAAAGTAGTGATTTAATCCCTTGAACAAATCCCAAAAACTGGACAAAATATTTCATTATGACCTTCCAGTACAGAAAAGCATGAAAGAAAAAAATGAGGAACTACAGAGGATGATGTATTTATATCAAATATAAGCAAATTTCCAAGGATTGCCTGAAAATCCAAATTAACACAAAGATTAGTCATTTTTAAAAAGGTTCACAGGACACTGTAGAACTTTTCTTTTATCACATACCAATGATTCTACTGGCAGTATTTTAGAAATGCATTTTTCTGAGCAAAGGATAATACATTTTAGGAAAAGTTATCCTAACACCTAGAAAATAAGCATTACTTTAAGATTTGTCACTTCATAGATACAGAGAACAGAATGACAGCTATCAGAGGGGAAGGGGCTGTGTGCTGGGTGGGAAGGGTTAAGGGATTAAGCAAAGAAAACAAAGGAAAGACTCCTGGACACAAACAAAAAGTACGGTGATTACCAGAGGGGTGGGGATGGGGAGAGAAAGAAGAGGGTAAAGGGGGAGTAAATGGTGATGGAAGGAGACTTGACTTTGGGTGGTGAACAAACAACACAATATACAGATGATGTATTCCAGAATTGCCTACCTCAAACCTATATAATTTTATTAATCAACATCACCACAATAAATTCAGTGTAAAAATAAATAAAAAGATCTGTTGCTAAATTTAATCTGCAAAACTAATTTTCAAGGTACATTTTTCATTGTGGTAAAATATACATTAACATAATGTCTACCATTTTAACCATTTCTAAGTGTGCTTAATTCACACTTAAAAATGCATTCAAATTGTTGTGCAACCATCACCTTCATCTATCTCCAGAACTTTTTTCATCTACCCAATCAAGGTATATTTTTACCCTCATTTTCCAGATACAGAAAGAGACCAGAAGAGGGTATGATGCCAATCAGGGGAAACCAGATTTCAAATTCAAAACATCTCTTCAATACACTTCAACATTCAAGTTGCCATACATTGACACAAAAGAACTAGGAACGAGTAAAGCTAAAGCTTTTCTGTTTTCAGGAAATACTTGTATTTAATCCTAACTTCATCAGTTTCACAAACTGAAGCTTTTAAGAACTTCTCTAATTCAACCTCTTCAGTTTATATATCAAAGAGCTCTTTTTCAAGTTTACATTGCTGGTCACCTATTTAATGAGGAAAGCAGAGAACAGAAGGGTTTTATATTTTAAAAAACAGGCAAAAAAAAAAGTAGAGACTATATCCTTGTCCTTTTTTGATAGGACTTTACTGATCCTCCTATCAAAAACTGAGTATATTCCCACCCTTACAATCTCAGCTGGCACATGACCTGCTTTAAGCAACGGAAAGCAGCAGAAGAGAGACAACTTCAGAGTCCTTAAGGCTTCAGCTTTTGCTCTTTCTGGAACACTTCTCTAAAGCGCCATGAGTGAAAAGGCATGAGATAGCATATGACAAGGAAAGAGAGGCTCAGCATCCTGCTAACCCAGCTGGGCCCAGACACAGCCAACCCACCAACTAAATGCAGCTGTTACCTAAGGCTAGTAAGACCAGCAGAGGAACTGCCCAGTTAACCCACAGAATGACAGTGAAAAAGATGTTTTAAGCCCCCTGAGTTTTGGGGCAGTCTATTATGCAGCACTAGGTAACTGAAATACAAATCAATCTAAAATTCAGTGATACAAATTAAAACAACCTCTATTTCACCACCTGAGCTCATTAATTTACATTAGGAAAAATTTGGAAGTTTAAGCTTTCCGGTCACAAGATGGTCAAATCAGCACAAAGTAATGAAACTAATTTTACCGTTAGTATTAGAAAATGACTAATTATATGCCCTAGTATGGTGTGGTTGGTGAGGTGTAACACCTTTGTATAAAATATATCACATTGTGTTAACGATAATACAACTAACCTAATATACTGGCACCATATTCATTATAAATGAAAATATAAATGATACTAGTACCTTTACCCTAGATTTTAATACTTAAAAAAAAAAAAAAAATCTAGCCCTGGCCAGGTTGCTCAGTTAGTTTGGAGCAGCACCACGTATACAGAAAGTTGGCGGGTTTGATTCCCTGTCAAGGCACATGCCAGAGCTGGTGGTTCGATCCCCAGAAGCAGTTCATATAGGAGGCAACCAATCCACATTTCTCTTTCTGTCTCTCTCTCTCCCTTCAAATCAATAAACATATCCTCAGGTGAGGATTTTTTTTAAGCTTTCTAATATGTGATTACCTTGCTTTCATAACCTGAGTACACAGAAATAATCAGGCTTTTCTTACTGATTAGATGTCATCACTGTAATCAATAATTACAATGCTATTTATGTCAAGATAAACTCGAGTGCTACTGACCTGTGCAAAGTAATCTGCCAACATTAAACAGTCCTTGCCAGCTGACTTTAATTTTTTAGTTTCTATTATTCTAACTGTCTATTATCACCTGGTCTTGCGACTATCTTTTAATGTATAGTGTGTTAGAGAATATACTTTTTACAATTTTGCCTTAGTAAACTCAACAAGCTTGAGCATAGCTGAGAACCAAAAACCTTATTTCTGAATAAAATTTGTTTTTTTCTAAAATACTATTTCTGGTTGCTCAATGCCATTTGTTTTTATAGCTTTTTAAAAAAATTATTTATTTATTTTTAGAGAGGGAAGGGAGGGAGAAAGAGAGAAAGAGAAACATCAATGTGCAGCTGCTGGGGGTTGTGGCCTGCAACCCAGGCATGTGCCCTGATTGGGAATTGAACTTGCGATGCTTTGGTTCGCAGCCCGCGCTCAATCCACTGAGCTACACCAGCCAGGGCCTGTTTTTATAGCTTTATGGATGCAGTCTGCATAGCATAAAAATCATCCATCATTAATGAACAATTAAGTAATTTTTGTAAATTTACAGAATTGTACAACAACCAACCGAATCTAGTTTTAGAACATTTCCATTATCCCAAAAAGTTCCTGTGTGCCTATTTACAATTAATCCCACTCTTACCCCCCATCCCCAAGCAACTACTGATCTGTTTTCCATCTCAGTAAGTTTGCTTTTTCTAGACATGTCCCATAAAATGGAATCATACAATGTACAGTTTTTTGCATCTGGCTTTTTTCACTTAGCCTAATGTTTTTGGAGTTCATCAGTGATGTAGTATGTTCAGAAGTTTGTTCCTTTGAACTGCTGAACAGTATTTTGTTATATAAACAGACTACATTTTACATACTTATTCATCAGTTGATGGGCATTTAAATTGCTTCCAGTTTTAGGCTATTATGCATAATGAAAGCTGCTATAAACATACCTTTATGTGAACACGTACTTTCATTTTACCTGGGAAAATTCCTAGCTCTTACGTATGATTCAAAGATGTAAATAATAGGACAAGTAACTTTTAGATAAGTGAAGAGTTATAGTATATCATTCATTTAGCCAACAAATATCCCAACCTATTTTATTGTAAGAGAAGCTGGGGGTAAAACTGTGAATAAAACTCTGACCTGCCCCTAAAGAAGCATATAGTCTAGAGACCATTGCATAAGTAGATATACAGGTAACTCACTTTTTTTAAAAAATAAATGTCCAGTTTTAGAAGCTGATAACACCACAACTAACTTCTATGTGCAAAGTTGAAAGATGATGAAAAACTACAATGATTAATTCCCACATGCCTGTCAAGACAAAGAACTTCACCAACTGATAATAACATGAAAGAAGTTTAAAAAGCACATCCACACAATAGTATGAGAAAGATAATAACAAAGATCAGAGCTTCTAAGGGTAGTGATGACAGTGAGTGACACAGGAAGTTCAAGGAGGGCCTAGAACTGAGAGGGCACCCAGTGATTATTTTTGTTACATGATTTACATGTTTACAAAATTGGTGGTTCATGCTAAGCCTCCCCATGGTCCGGTCTTTAAACAGGAACAAAGTTTATGCTTAAACTGTCTTGGCTTCTTACTGGCCTTTTTGAACATATATGACTCTTGGGAAATTTGAAGACAAGGTAAAGTGGCATCAATGAGAGAATAATTTCCACTTACTACCTTTACAACTTCTTAATACCCTACTCTCATCAATTCTTTGAACTCAGAGGACCTCCTTCCGATCCATTCACCATACCATCTTTTTACTGTCACTCACCCTCTCATGTCTTACTTCCATTTTTACTCATTTTAAGATTCAATGACCCATTTTTCTATCACTTCCTTTGTCCCTCTCTCCATCCTAATTGTCTGACAAAATCCACAACAGAAGAAAGTATACACCTACGCTGAATCAAAATCAACCTGAATTCATGATCATTAACAATAAATGAAGAGCAACATCACTCCATTTTCACTGTCAATACACTTTCCCACTCAATGACTATCCCACTCCTCTTTCTTAAAACACTCAGTAATTCCTCTTCAACTTGAGTCTCAGCTTAATGCTAGTCTAAACTCTAGACATCTACAAATGTTCCTTAACTTATGATGGGGTTACATCAGGACGAACCAACCCATCCTAAATTGGAAATATCTTAAGTTGAAAGTGCCTTTAGCCCTAACTGGTGTAGCTCACTTGGTTGGGTGTGGTCCCACAAACCAAAAGGTTGCCAGTTTAATTCCCAATTAGGGCTCATTCCTTGGTTGCAGTCCAGGTACCCAGAACTGTACAAGAGGCAACCAAGTGATGTTTCTCTCTCACATGGATGTTTCTCTCCCTCTCTTTCCTCCTCCCTTTCCCTCTCTCTAAGAATAAAAAAATAAAATCTTTTTTTTTAAAGTGCCTTTATATATCTAAGCTACTGCACATCATAGCTTAGCCTAGACTCCCCTTAACCATGCTCAAAACACAGTTTTGAGCAATTTTCCTGATTTTCATTTCAAAAGTAACTGGGCAATTTTCCTGATTTTCATTTCAAAAGTAATTAACTTCCTCCTCTTCTCACCAGAAAAAGGAGACACAGATGGGTGTTTTACACACATGTCAGATGTAAAAACACAAAATACTCTATCCAAAAAAACACTGGCAACACAATACACTGTAGAGTACTGGCTATTTAGCCCTGTGATAACCTTGCTGACCAGGAGCTGCAGCTTGCTGCCAGTGTCCAGCATCACAAAAGAGTGTCTTATCACATATCACTAGTCCAGGAAAAGATCAATATTCAAAATTAGAAGTACAATTTCTAATGAATGCATATTGCTTTCATACCACTCACTGTAAAGGAGAAAAATCATCAGTCAAATCATCGTAAGGATCATCAATCAGTATACAACTGACTATTCAACGCCTCCACTCAGATTTTGAGTACACCTCATATCTAGTATTGAGCTATTGTACCCCAAAATCCAAACCTGTTCTTCTTGCTTCCTTACCCTTGTAAATCTTTATATTTGTTCAAGCCAAAGATCTTGGAATTTTATTTCTCCAAATAACCTCATTCCCTCTTATCTTCAAACATCTGCCCTAATGCCTCCTCCTCAGTAAGGCCTTCCCTGGGTATCTTAATAAATTAGCATCTCCCCACTATTACACTTGTTCATTTACTCTGCTTTTTTTTTTTTTTCTTAAAACTCACCCCTAAGTATATTCCAATTCTTTTTTATGGTCTATCTGTCCAGCAGAATGTAAGCTCTATAAGAGTAATGACTTGATCTGTTTATTCACTGCTGGATCCCCATTCCCAAAATAGGACTTGTCTCATAAAAGGCATTGAGTAAATGTTTTAAATAAAAAAAATGAATAAGTAGAGGGGACTACAGAAACACACATGCAGCAATTAACCTAATGTGAAAGGGTTAGAAAAGGTTTCTCTGAAATAGTGATATCTAAGGACAGATCTGAAAGGCAAATACAAGTTGGCCTAGAGAAAGAATATGGAAAGGAAAGATTGTTCCAGATACTAAAAACAACATAAAGGCCCCAAGGCAAGAGAAAGCAGCCATGGCTATTTGTGCTGAAAAAGTATGTAATACTCTCCCAAAATAAAATATTCCTTAAAAAAGGCAATTAGAAATATGTATTTCCCCATACTCTCTGTATGTTCTATCCTACACTAGACAATGAGAACTCACACAGTATATTATGCTATATCTATGTATTATTGTCTTCAAAAAATCGATGTACATATTTAAAAAACATTTTTAGCCAAAATGAGTGCTAAGAAAAAAATTTTTTTAAAGGGTTTTTCAAATCTATTATTCACTCCATTGCAGTTTTTTTCCTGTCTTTTATTTTGGACCTTCATCAAAATAAAATGCTTCTGCATGGCTAAATAAAACATTAGCAAAATGAAAAGAGGACCCATCATATGGGAAAATACATTTGCAAATGATACCTTGGACAAGGGTTTGATCTCCAAAATATATAAAGAACTCATACGATTCAACACCAGAAAGACAAACAATCCAATTAAGAAATGGGCAAAGGACCTGAACAGACATTTCTCCAAGGACACACAGAGGGCCCAGAGACACATGAAAGGACACTAACCATCAGAGAGATGCAAATTAAAACCACAACAAGACATCACTTCACACCAGTCAGAAGGGCCATCATAAAGAAATCAACAAACAACAAGTGCTGGAGAGGTTGTGGAGAAAAGGGAACCCTAGTGCACTGTTGGTGGGAATGTAGACTAGTGTAGCCACTGTGGAAAACAGTATGGAATTTCCTCATTAAAGTAAAAATGGAACTGCCTTTTGACCCAGCAATTCCACTGCTGGGATTATACATTAAGAATCCTGAAACACCAATTCAAAAGAACCTATGCACTCCAATATTCATAGCAGCACAATTTACAATAGCCAAATGCTGGAAGCAACCTAAGTGCCCATCAGTAAATGAGTGGATCAAGAAACTGTGGTACACTTACACAGTGAAATACTACACAGCAGAAAGAAAGAAGGAGCTCCTACCCTTCACTACAGCATGGATGGATCTGGAGAACATTATGTTAAGTGAAGTAAGTCAGGCAGTGAAAGACAAATACCATATGATCTCACCTATAAGTGGAACCTAATCAACAAAACAAACAAGCAAGCAAAATATAACCAGAGACATGGAAATAAAGAACAAACTGACAGTAACCAGAGGGGAGAGGGGAAGGATAAAAGGGGAAAAAGGGGAAGGGTCACCAAGGAACATGTATAAAAGACACATGGACAAAGACAAAGAGGGGTAGGATCAAAAGTGGGAGGTGGGGATGGGTGGGGCAAGGGGGAGTGGTGGGGAAAAAATGGAGACAACTGTACTTGAACAATAAAAAAAATGCAAAAAAACCCCCAAACAACTTCTGATCTAACAAAAGGTAAGACCAAATCTCCTGTGAAAAGTAAGATGCCACGCTAAAAGGATACCAAGTTAAAGTGGCTAAAAGCCCCTTCAAAGAAATATATTAAAAAATATACATAAATATATATTTATATATCTTTTATGATCACATTTATGAATAGGAATTATATTAATATGATCATACACATATACAAATATAAGATCATATACATAGGACCTTATATATTTATATACATATAAATATAAAAGATCAACTCTGAATGTATTGGTAACATCTCTTGCTATTGTAAAAGGCATTACAATCACCATTTCAACCAAAGGAATTAGTTACAACTGTTTGAAATATAGCTAAAAAACTATCGCTAGAGGCAAGATGTAACTTCAGCAAATTTGAAAAAAAAGGAAAGATGACTGCAAATGCCAGGAATGCATCTCCCTTGGGGGCTATGCTGTGAAACCCCAGTATAATGCTCACTGGCAGACTCTGCAGGAAAACAGAAAACATCCGTAAGCTGAAATGGTTATGATTATAGTTTAGTTTAGTTAAAAATACAGTGAAACTTAGCATAATATTTCCCAGTTCCAAAAGACACACACCATATGATCTCACTTTATAAGAAGAATCTAATGAACAAAATAAACTAATGAGCAAAGTAGAATCAGAGACAATGGAAACATGGAACAGACTGACAGTGGCCAAAGGGGAGGTGGAAGGGAGATAATGGTGGAAAGGGAAGAGACTAGTCAAAGGACATGTATGAATGACCTATGGAAGACGGTGGGGACTGATTGTGGGAGTGGGGGATGGGCTGGGTGGAGGAAGGCAAAGGGGGAAAAATAGGGACAACTGTAACAGAATAACAATTAAAAAAAAAAGAATACAGTCAAACTTCAGTTCTCGAAAGTCTTGGTTCTCAACCAAATTCCTCATGGAGAAAATGTCTCAGCAGTCTAACAAACTTTGGGTCTCGATTCTTTTTTTTTTTTTTTTTAATTTTTTTAAAGATTTTATTTATTTATTTTTAGAGAGGGAAGGGAGGGTGAAAGAGAGAGAGAGAAACATCAATGTACGGTTGCTGGGGGACATGGCCTGCAACCTAGGCATGTGCCCTGCCTGGGAATCGAACCTGCGATGCCTGGTTTGCAGCCCGCGCTCAATCCACTGAGCTACACCAGCCAGAGCATGGGTCTCGATTCTTGACCCGACAACATTTCATATCAATAACCCGTAATGAACAGTCAGTCACATGTTTCTCAGGAAACAAGGAGATTCAATTTTCAAACAAATCACCTCTCGAACAGTTTTCCAGAACAAAGTAAGTTCAAGAACTGAGGTTCCACTATAAATAGAAGATTCACAAAATTATCTGGTTTTAAAACAGATGTTTTGCGACCATATGAACCAAAGAATGATGAAAGCTGAAAAATACACTTATACGTAAATTCTATACACAATTTCAGCAGATTCCCAAACTCCATGATGTCCCAGAGTGAAAGCTATCCATCAGGCTTACCCAAACTGTCCTGAGGAGAATTAAAAGACATGGTAACAGGATAGTGGGTGCCAGAAAAAAAAAATTTTATACAAAGATGGTATAATTATTAAGCTGGATAAATTTAAGAATTCTATAAAGGTACATAACTGTACAGTAAGTCCTTACTTACCGTGGCCAATAGGTTCTGTGATTTTAAGCAAACTGATGTATAACAAAACCAATTTACCACAGGTTAATTAACATAAACAAGAGTTAAGTTCTTAAGGCATTTCATCAACATTGTAATAAAATGAAACTGAAGGAAATGAAATTATTTGAGGACCTGTTGTGATTCCACAAAATTATGTTGTACCTATGAAACAAATTTAACCACAAAATAATTCTAGAATTCCTTTTTAATATATTATAGTATAAATTTATTTATAAATATATAAATGTATTTTTTGCACTTACAAGAAAGTCCAAAGTGTGACAATGAATAACAATAAACACCTACATCTTTATTCTTATTATTAGAAAAAAATAACAAGTTTTTTTTATTTTTAGAATCAGCATATAATTCAATCTCAGAACATTTATGATTACAAAACCAAAAGAAACCATTAACAATCTTGACAACATAAGACTATAAATTACCAGGAATGAGGGTATAAAAATAAAGAACTTTATTTCTTAAAAGTTTTAAAATGAAGCCCTGACTGGCATAGCTCAGTGCACTGAGCGTGGGCTGCAAACAAAAGCATCACAGGTTCAATTCCCAGTCAGGGCACATGCCTGGGTTGCAGGCCACTGCTCCCAGCAACCGCACATTGATGTTTCTCTCTCTCTTTCTCCCTCCCTTCCCTTTCTAAAAATAAATAAATAAAATCTTAAAAAAATACTTTTAAAATGAAATAATCAATGATCCAAAAATATTAACAACAACAACAACAACAAAAAACCAACATCAGGAAAAGGGGAAAGGGTAAGTAATGGGAGGAAATTTAATGAGCTAAATCCTCATTTTCTGTAGCAAAGAATAGATACTGTCTAAAGTTGGTAAATGAATATATATTCATTATAATAAGTATAGTACTTACAGTTCTGGAGGTAACCTCCAGAAATACTAAAAAACCAAAGTTCTCTCTAAGGAGTATGACTAGGGTGGGAAAGAGTGGTTAGGAGATACACTCACTTTGCATCCTAAATGATTTGATTCACTACCATGTATTCATGTTATTCTGGGGAAAATTAAAAGGGAAATTTAAACAATTTCAGGTAGGTCATTAATGCAGATGCAATTCCCTGCCAGCACTTGACCTATTTCAAATACTTTTTAAATGTATCAAAGAAGGCTCACTTATATCTTCTAATGAAGGGTTCATTCCTTTATTTATTGTTTATTCAAGCTTGAATTAAAGATTGTTTCATGTAGAAGAGTAATTAACTTAATGATGATGATAACTTTTTAAAGGAATATTGACACATTAGTTCTCATTGCATTAAAATTCTTTGAATTTTGGCAAGTTTAATAGAGCAAGACCAAATATTTAAGTTTCCATTGGAGAAGAATATGTGTGTGTATGTATACAGGGGTGGGCAAAAGTAGGTTAACAGTTGTGAGTCCATGAAACAGTTTGATCTTGTATTACTTATTAATTACTGTATTATTTTCCATATGAACGGTAAACCTACTTTTGCCCACTGTGTTGTATGTGTGTAAAGATATATAGATATCTATATATAAACAAAACTCCCTGTCACATAATTTTACAAGATGAATCCTTTCAAAACAGAAGTATTATCTGCTGGCCTACAATATCCTAGGCAACAAGGAATCAAAGATGAGTGCATAATCTAGGAAAACAGATATGAGTGACCACAGAGAAAGTAAGTTTGGCTGCATTCTATTTCCCCTAGTGGAGGCTGGAGGAAGGGAGAAGAGGAACAGCAACAGAGGGTAGATTAGGAGGCATGAAAAACAGTTTAGGCCTTGGCTGGTATAGCTCAGTGGATTGAGTGCTGGCCTTCAAATCAAAGGGTCACTGGTTTGATTCCCAGTTGGTGCACATGCCTGGGTTGCAAGTCAGGTCCCCAGTGGGGGGCGCACAAAAGACAACCACACATTGATGGTTCTCTCCCTCTACTTCTCCCTCCCTTTCTCTCTCTCTAAAAATAAATAAATAAAATATTTCAAAAAAAGAAAAAGAAAAACAGTTTAGGATGTCATAGCATTTGTCCCACAAGGAGACACAGACCTGAAGGGGATAAATTCAAGAGATATGATATTAAAACTGGCAAGCCCTAAATGACCATCCTGACATTTTATAAAAGTCATATGGCTTTCTGATGGCTCAAAGCAGAGAACACACACACACACACACACACACACACAAGAAAGAAACAAACAAAAACCCTAAAATAATGAAGGATAATCATGTGTTCAATATTGGACACAAAATTTGCTACTAGGATGTGGAACTATCCAAAACGTAGCTGGAATTCAGATCTAGAACACAGAAGACAGACAATAATATATTACTTAATTGAAACCATGGAAGTGAATGTTTTCATACAAACATACTGACGGAGAAGGGAGAAGGTCATGTAGAAATCACAGTTAAAGGGCAGCTAGAATAAAAGCCAGTAGACGAAAAAGTCAGAAAGGTAATATGAATAACGCTTTCCAGTTTTTCAAAAGCAACTTGTCACACAAATTTGCTAAGTGCTTTAGGAGATATTAAATTGATTTTTGAGATTAGTATTAGCACCATTTTAGAGATAAGGGCAAAGAGGCCTTGAGGTGTTAAATGATTTGCCCAAAATCATTCAGCTCAGAAGTGGAAAGACCAGGCCTCAATTTCTGGATTACTGACTCCAAAGCCCATCCTCTTAACCAGTATACAACCACCATACGGCCTCCATGACAAGATAAAGAATGTCCTGGTAGAGGCTAACTCGGCGTGTTAGTTTCTTCATCCTTTCCTTCTAACTCCTAACTAAACCACAGTGCATGTATCAAGGGCCTATCTACAACCATCTCCAATACCACCAACCCACTCCAAATATGCATTTAAGTTTTTAAGAAGCAAGGACTCATTCTTTTTTTAGGTTACTTTTAGTAAAACATTAATGAGAAGTATTTGTGTAGCTCTATTACAGAATACAGTTATTTTTTAACTGATAACATAATAAAATGATTAAAACGCAGTAAGTTTGAGTCCTAACATAAGTCTAACACAATGTTTGAATAAATGAAAGCTAGCTAAGTTAAGGCATATCAAGTTGGTTCATTCAATTACCAAGCATTTCTTAGGTGCCTCTTATGTGCCAAGCACTAGCGATCAAATGTGGTGTTTAAAAACAGACTCTAACACTATATCCCTGAACCAATTGTAATAGTTTTAGAGTTGCTTTATTTTTTTCTTTCTTTGAGTGACCTTGTGGGTTACTTAAATAAAAATATAATTTACTATAGTACCTTACAATACTGTGTTCCTTGAGAGAGGAGATAATATGTATAACACAAAATATCCCTGTAAATTTGAAAACTTAATTTTCAAATTGTTTCAATAATGGCCTGTATCTCAGCTGGAATCCTTAAATTACTCTTGTAGCATCACTCTCACTAACAATGTCTTCACCCTTAGGGAGCTCGGACTTGATTCAACACAGGACAGTAATTTATATCATTTTCCCATTACTTTGGGAATCATATCCAAAAATTGACACTAAAATATACAATAAGCAATATCTGTAATGATGTTTTGTGCCAGATATTTTTATTGTGTCAAAAACTACAAGCTAGTCTTCCCAGCAAAATGGTAGATTAGATAAACACAGCACACCTTGCAAAACCACATCAAAATTACAACTAAAATAAAGAACCACCATCACTCAGAACTGTCAGAAATCAAGCTGAATGGAAGTCTGACAACAAAATTAAACAAATCATATCCATCCAGAGTGGTAGGAGAGTCAGAGACACAAAACAGGCTGTTGCCATATCTGTGTCTGGTAGATAAAAATTCAGGAGGGATATCTTAGGAGCAAGGAGTCCTAGCCCCAAAAGAGGCCCCCCCAGCCCAGGGTTCCAGGGCCAGGAAGTTAAGTCCTCATAATTTCTGCCTACAAAAACCAACAAGGACTAACCTGGTGGAAGAAACTTCTGGAGTCCCAAGCAGTTCCCTGTAAAGAACCCACACACAGACTTACTCTGACTCACTTCCATCTGAGCTCCAGCATCAGGGCAGTAGTCTGAAAGGCACCGGTGGCATACAGGGAGAACTGAAGGGTCTGGTATTAAGATGGGAGCTGGGGGACAGCTTTCTCCCAGACAGAAAGTGGGGAAAAGGTCATTGTCTCTTTGCTGAGCCCTCCCCACACAGAGCCAAACAACAGGTGGGTACCATATCTGAAACTCCATCAATCTGGCTAACACTGTTTGCCCCACCCTGGAGATCCCCTGAGATTCCTTCCCACCCAACTGCCATGCTCACTCAAACTGCTAACTATGACTTTACCATATGAATGGCTGGTCTTAGCTCAGATGGTAAATAAGTCTCACAATTTCCTAAATCCTCTCAAATAAGCCACAGCAACCTCAGTAAGTCCCCAACCCCGGTACCTCATACTAGGTAGCCCCAGGCCCAGCATTAGCAGCAGCCAGCCTGGATTCACAGCTTGGCTTCCCCTGGGAATCTCCAAGCCCAGGACAAGTAGCAGCCACTTCAGACTGCTTTATGCTCAGGCAGGGTGGCCCAGGGCAAAACACAGGTGGGGGTTGGGTTGACCTTGGCCTGTAACACCTGGGAAATCCCAGAGCCTGCACACCCACTGGACAGCTACAGACTACACTGGAGCACTGCCACCCTGCCCCTGATAGCTAATCCTCCACAGAGGGTGGAAGTTGGTGGTCCGTGGTCACAGCCAGTCCTTATAGCTGACTGGCCTGGGTAAACACCTCCCACTGACCTGCCAACAGCAATCAAAGCTCAACTACAAGAGGAGGGTGTAATCAGCACACACAAAGGGCATTCCTTGGGGTAGCCAATTTGGGTAATAGGGGAGGCTGTGCACTGGACCCTACAGGACACCTACTACATTAGGCCACACTACGAAGAAAATAAGTCATAGCAGCTTAGCTTCACCTGGGATCTCTAAGCCTAACACAGAGAAACAAACACAGAGAGGCTGCCAAGATGAGCAGACGAAGAAACATGGCCCAAATGAAAGAACAGATCAAAACTCCAGAAAAAGCACTAAACAAAATGGAGATAAGCAATCTATTAGATGCAGAGTTCAAAACACTGGTTATAAGGATTCTCAAAGAACTTAGTGAGGATTTCAACAGCATAAAAAAAGACCCAGTCAAAAACAAAGAATACACTAACTGAAATAAAGAACAATTTACGGGGAAACAACAGTAGAGTGAATGAATAGAGAATCAATCAATGATTTGCAACATGGAAGCAAAGAACAATCAATCATAACAAGAAGAAAAAAAGAATCCAAAAAAATGAGGATAGTGTAAGCAGCCTCTGGGACAACTTCAAGCATTCCAACATTCATATTATAAGAGTGCCAGAAAAAGAGAAAATGCAAGAATGGAAATCTATTTGAAAAAATAATGAAAGAAAACTTCCCTAACTTGGTGAAGGAAATAGACATGCAAGTCCAGGAAGCACAAAGAGTCCCAAACAAGATGGATGCAAAGAGGCCCACTCCAAAACACATCGTAATTAAAATGCCAAAGGTTAAAGATAAAGAGAGAATCTTAAAAGCAGCAAGAGAAAGCAGTCAGTTACCTACAGAGGAATGAATACCCTAAGACTGTCAATTGATTTCTCAAAAGAAACTTTGCAGGCTAGAAGAGATTGGCAAGAAATAACCAAAGTCATGAAAAGCAGGGATCTACAGCCAAGATTGTTCTACCCAGCGAAGCTATCATTTAGAATCGAAGGGCAGATGCAGAGCTTCCCAGACAAGAAAAACACTAAAGGAGTTCATCATCACCAAACCATTATTATATGAAATGTTAAAGGGACTTATTTAAGAAAGAGTATCAAAACTATGAACCACAAAATGGCAATAAATACATATCTATCAGCAACTGAAACTAAAAAACAAACTAAGTAACCAAGAAGAACAGAGACAGAATCATGGATATGGAGAGCATTTTGATGGTTGCCAGATGGGAAGGGGGAAATGGGTATAGAGGTAAGGAGATTAAGAAATACAAATATGTAATTACAGAATAGTCATGGGGATGTAAAGTACAGTATAGGAAATGGAGTAGCCAAACAACTTATTCGTATGACCCAGGAACATAACAATGGGGTGGGGATTACCTGAGGGAGTGAAGGGTGCTGGTAGAAGGAGACAAAGGGGTAAAAATTAGGACAATAGCATAATCAATGAATTTTTTTTAATTAAAATAAACTACAAGGTAGCTTTTAGATGTAGAAAGAGGGGGAAATGAAGGTTAAAAATTTTAAGAAAAAAGTTTCATAAAATAGTTTTAACATACACCTGAACAATAGCTTAAAATGTCTTTTAAAATTTCTTGGGCAAAACTGTTTCTTCTTGTTAATAAAATACAGAGTTCCTTAGCCCAGACTTCCCCTGAATCCAAAATTGGGAGGCACAAAAGTTTACATCTGGTCCCAAAGGGGCCTGAGCAAGACATTAAAAGTGACTCTACACAGAGTCCAACATCATCACTGTTGAGGCCACGTTAGGGAGCGATCCTGCTATCTGTCCACAGTGCCCTCTTTTGTTGTACACCAGATATCCATGTGCTCACAGCTTCTAATGGGACTGAAAAGTATGGGAGCAGGATCATTTACCAAATAAACAATCAAGAATTAACAACTTTGGCTGCAAAATACGATTAGCCTTTCTGTAAGGATCTACTTTAGAAACTTCAGGAAAAATTTGTACTGGATTTTTCACTGAAACCCTCTCTCTCTTTTCATGAAGAATGCCTTTGTTGAAATTAGGGACAAGTAGTGCTGGTATGACATGAATCAAAACAGAAGTAGGGCTAAACCAGTAATTTTCCCTGACCCCTGAGATAAAGTAAGCATACTCTGTGGCATATATTTATAAAGTACTCAAAACCAGGAATAAGAAGGAAAAAACCTACTATGATATCAATACCATTTCCTCAGTGCACTTAGTAGGCAGAAATCTGAACGTTGCTATCAGTCTCTAATGCTACCATTATCACCAGGCCTTAAACCTCCATTAACTATACCTATGGGATTAAAAATAATAATAATAAAACTGAGCCCCTCATTTCTTATTTCCTAACCCAAGCTGGCTAGGAACTTCTTACAAGAATTCTGTCACGCCCAGATCAAAACAGAGATCACAAAACCTCACAAATACCCATGACACAGTACTTAAGCAGACAAAAAATAAGAGAATTAGCATTTATTACACAGAATAGCTGTAAAGGCCCTATGACAAAACTCCAAACAAAGTCTCCAAACAAAATCACCAGAGTAAATTCTATAGTCATAATATTCAACATTCTACAACTGATTTTATAGGTTACACAAGAATCACCACATGACCCAGCAATCCCACTCCTAGATATATACAATGGGACAAAAGTGGGTTTACAGTTGTTTGTATGGAAAATAAGTAAATAACAACACAGGAAACTGTTGTTTTGCATACTTACAACTGTAAATCTACTTTTGCCAACCCCGTATATCCAAGGGAAAGGAAAACATGTTCACACAACTTTCACACAAATGTTCATAGCAGTATTATACATAATAGTCAAAAAAGCAGAAACAACTTGAATTATCAATCAACTGATGAACGGATAAATAAAATGTGGTATAGCCATACAATGGAATATTTTTTGGCAATAAAAATAAATGAAGTACAGATACATGCTACAACTTGGATTACCTTTGAAAACCTTACACTAAGTGGAATAAGCCAATCAAAAAACCACATTATATGATTCTATTTATATGAAAGCTTCAGAATAGGCATTCGACAGAAAGTAGATCAGTGTTTGCCTAGGGCTAGGGGTTGGCAGGAGTGACTGCTAATGCGTCCAAGGTTTTTTTGGGGGGAGGGTGATGAAAATATTCTAAAATTGATTGTGGTATTAGATGCACAGTTCTATGGATGTAGGAAAAACCATCGAACTGTACACTTTAAATGGCTGAACTGTATGATATGAATAGCTCACTAAAGCTGTTATTGAAAAAATCAATTGTATGCCACAAGTTGAGAAGGGAAGTAAAACTACTGGAAAAAAACAGCACTATTATTAACAGTTTGTCTAGCAAATCAAGAACAGCAAACATTCCTTATTTACTTTTTAACGAAAGTTTTACTGTCATTAGGTGATTATATATTTAATCAGACCTTGCCAATTTTCTAAGAAAACACATCATACTCCTGAACTATGTTTATTCTGATGGAAATTTACATATATTTCTTAAAAGATTCTCTGAAGAGCTCACAAAGATTTTATGAGCCATGAGAAAGAGGTATACTATTTGAAATCAGGAAAACTCTGAAAGTGACTATATTTCAATACACTAAAAAAAACTTCATCTGAGAAAAGTAATATGGGATAACAAAGATCTCAACACCATCACCTTGTTAGGTTATTAAATTTCAAAAATGGCTTTCTTAATTATAAAGATACTAAAGGAACAAATATATTTTAAAACTAAACATTACATTACTAATAACAAGTACAAGCTCTATAAAGACTAACATCAAAACAAAGTTATGTTTATGACTATATGAAAAAACTCCCCAACTAGTCATATAAATATTTGGAATATATACATATCTATTACCTTACTCTCTGTTGCAAGTTGGAAGGGAAGAAGTGTATAAGAAGTTAAGATCTTATGTTGTGCACAATCAAATGGCATTGTAGCTCAGTCATTTGTTCCAGTTTCAGAGATGCGAACATTATCTCTAAAAACCTTTAATGAATATACATAATTTGTACATCAAAATATAAAGAATTAGATAAATAAGAGCTACTTTAGGAATTCTACTGACCATTACTTTCCCTTGATAGCTAAAATCAAGTAATACAAAAATTTAGATGACTTACATTGTTGTTGCGGGTTTCTACAGCGGGGAACTTTCTGACTATGAACTTCACAGCAGATTCCAGATTTTTGTCAATAAGGTAGGATGGTTTTGCCTTGGGGTCTCCACATGCCTATAAAACAACAGTGATAAAAAAAAGTGAAATGCATCCCTCTAAAACCAAGAAACAATAGCAAATCTGTAATCAGAATTTAGAGATATTTATTGCTTTTGGTGAGCAGGTGATAAAATGAATAGGCAAAGTGCAGGGGTTGTCACAGCTGAAATATGCAATGGGAGACAGTACAGAGATGTTCTTCTACTGAAAAAAAAATGCATGGAAAGTTTTAAAGCAGTTAGCGCAGAACAGCAGTGAAGGAAAAAGCTCAAACCTAAAAAAAAAAGAAAGAAAAGAAAAGAAAAGCAAAAGGAGAAAGAAAAAAATTCTTGGTTTGAGGTAGTATTGTATTCATCTGAAGCTAATAAAATATTACAAAATTTATACTCAGTAAAATACTGGAAATGTTTCTTTCTAAGTTTCTTTTATTATACAATAAAAGCTTATGTTTAAATGTCTTTTCCAAAATGTTTTCCTTGTTCACTATCAACATTTTAATACAAGACCCCTAGTTAAAAAGAACTGGAAACTGCTAAATTGTTTTTACAGTACTAAAGTGTATTGCCTGTTCCTCTAAACATCTGAGTTCCAGCAGTGTTTTCCATCATACCAGCAGCACTTCAAACAATAAATCTACATCTGTTCTATATGTATATATGTATATATATCTCTTAAGCACAGAACAAATGGAAATGTTTACATTTTAACCACATCAGCAGTACAGCATTCTCTATAGTAAACTGTAAAGCATTACATAAATGTAAGGTATTACTGTTAGAAAGAACTTTTTATCTGAACTATTAGCAATACAGAATAAATCTTCAATATCCTTCACTGTTTCATTATGTGATATTTAATTAGACATTATTTCTTAGGGAACCACTAAAATTATAACATTCCTATTTAACTTCTTTTTATTGCATTTTAAAAAGGATGTGTCCTTTGAAAATTTTTATTACTCTACTATATATGAGAAAAATATAGCGCTACAATTTAATGTTTTTTTCATTGTTTACTATAGCTATGTTGTGGATTGCAGAAAGAGAAGTTATGAAACATGAACTGATCTGAAAGCGGGCAAGCGGGCAGAGGGAAGGTGAAAAGCTTTGCAAACCTTCCAAACTTGTCCTTGCTGGGGAAGCATTGTAATAAAAAGAGAGAAAATTACGTGTAAACAATGGTCAAGCTGTAACATACGTTTCAGTAGAGAACTTATGCACTGCAGACTATGAATATCCAAACAAGATTAGAACTTTATGGTGCTACGATTTTAAAGGTTTTCTAGTTAGCAAGTTGTAGTATACAGTAGAGTCACAGAGTTTATACTACTCATATATATTTAAATACTGTGTAAGGGTACAACCATGTCAGTTTCTTGGTATTCTTTCTGAATCAACTTAAAATATTTCTGGAAGGAAAAATAAAGACTACATGCAACTATAGAAATAGGAGCAAAACCGTGAAATTTTACATACCTTAAAAAGAAACGGTAGCCAAGAATAAGAATAAATCGTTATTGGATGACTTGCACTCAGCTCAAATTGAAACTATTTTTCAAATACCACCTAACTTCCTTCCAAGCCAAATTATAAAAATCAATGCAAACATTCCTACATTTTCCAAATGGAAATAGGAATGCTGTAAGAACTCTTCAGATTCTCACATAATTAGATACAACAAAATTAACATTAAGAAATTTAGAACTTCGTAATCTTTAATAAAACTGACACAAGGCTACTATGCAAATTCCATTTCAACATCATAAATATTAAAATATATCTGACTTTTCCTTAGAACAGACTAGTTAATATTATTTCATGTAAATTAATCTTTCAATTAACCCACTTCCAAAAATATTACACTATAAAATAACTAAGAACTATATAACTGAAAAATTTATCCCAATAAAAATAGCTACAGATTAGTATTTCCTTACATCAGTGACATAATAAACACCAAGGTTCATAAACAAGACTGAGGTAGCACAGAATCCTAAAGTGATTTCAAATTATGTTCAGTTTTTTTATGACATATACTATCTTTCACATTCTAACTACTTAAAAAATCAGCTATCTATTTTAATTAGTGATTAACAAATAAAAATGATAGTTTACCATACCCACTTCCCATGATTACAAATTTTATTGTATAAGGATTTAATCAGGTAACTAAAAATACATATTGAGCAGCTCTTCCTTCTTACAATGAAAACAAAGAGAATATCATTTCATTTTGATGGAAAAATAAATGCTTGTATAATCTCCTTTCCTTGGAATCCATTTACCTTCCCCCCACACTGCTCAGTAAGCTGTATCTAAACATAATAAATTGGGAGACAGTATGCCATAAAGGTTAAGGACACAGACTCTGGAATAAGATTGACTGGGTTTCAATCTTCACTGCTTACTAGTCTCGCAGCCTTGACTATATTACATAAATATCCTACTCTCAGTTTCTTCAGGTATAAATGAAGAAATTTGTACTTACCTCATAGGGTCACTATGAGGATTAGAAGAGAGATAAACAATGTACAGACTGAAAAAAGGGGCTGGCACCTAAGTGCTCTAAAAATGTTGGTTGTTGTTAATAATAGCTGTAATAATTATAATCACCCAAGTACAAGCCTCATATGAAAAATCACAGCCCTGGCCAGTCAGCCCAGTTGGTTTGAGCATTACCAGATAAGACAAGGCTGGGGTTTTGATCCCTGGTCTGGGCACAAACAAGAATTAACCAATGAATGCAAAAATAAGTGAAACAACAAATTGATGTTTTTCTCTCTCTCTAAAATCAGTAATTTTTGAAAAATTTTAAGTATAATCACAGAATAGTCTTTATCACAATATACACAACTAACAATAATGACTATAATTTCTTCACCCAATCACATATTCCTTCATTTATCCTAAATCTAAACATACCAAACTTCTTGTACTTATATAATAAGCCACCCTGACCAGGGTGACTTAGTTGCATCATCATCCCTCAAAGCAAAATGTTGCAGGTTGCAAGCCAGTTCCCAAATGGGGTGAAAGACACCTGATTGGTTTCTCTCCCTCTCTTTCTCCCTCCCTTCCCCTCTCTCTAAAGACAAATAAATAAAATTAAAAAAAAAAAGTTTAACCTAGTAGTTAAGAACAGGAGCTATAAGATAGGCTGTCCATTTTCAAATCCTGGTTCAATCACTTCCTTTCTATACAACCATAATAAAGTGATTTTACTTCCACTGTGTCTGTTTCTTCATCTGTTAAATATGTAATAATAATTACAATCTACTGTAGAAAGTTTTTAGGCCTATTAAATGAGTGTGTGTATGCATGAGTCTATGTGCATGTGCACGACTATACAGAATTTATTGGCATACCATGAGCACTCAAAATTACCAATAAAAAAAATACAAGGATCATAGATACTATTCACTAAGTCCTAGACCCAATTTTATTTTTTCTGAAACTGACCTTCTTGATTTATTTACTTAATGCAATACAGACACTTGGGGGGGATACTGAGGCAAAAAAATAAATAAATAAACAATGACTTGACTAAAAGCTAACATCTATATAAATACATCCTGGCAAAGAGCCATACTTAATAATTCAATTAAGGATTCCCTATGATATTAAAGCATCAGAGCAAAATTCCAACTAACCAGATATCTCAGTTTATAAAGATTATTCTTCTTCCCCACCTCAACTCCTTTTTCATTTTGAAAAACTGAGATATTTCATTTTGAGGGCAAAGAAACCATAGACAACCTTATTTAAGAACACAGCCTGCAGCTGGTACAACTGAAAGTCTATTTGATCCTATTACAGCTATAATACTATAAAAATACAATATTTATTCTTATTCTTAAAAGTATCACCCTTCAAGTACATTTAAGAAAATGAACTAATTATCAATACTTTCTAGACTAATACAGTATGACAGGCTTACCAAGAAGACTAAATCAAAAGATTTAACAAATTACCAATTAAGTAAAATTTGAGTACTACTTCCTCCCAACCCCACCCTCCCAAAAAAGAAAGACTATGAGGCAAAATTACACCTGAATCTTACAGCCCTACTTTCCCATACAAAAAGGAAACTACATCTAAACCACATTTAAAAAAAAAAAAACACCACCCCAAAAGTAATGTTTTACTTTTACCTTGACTCAGAATGCTTTTCACAATGCATAAAATACTATAATTTAAAATTCTAGTATTGAAAGCAAATTTAAATATTTATACACTTAAATTTTCAGTTCAATTCAAAAAACTTACAACTATTTAATGTAACAGATAAAATTATACTACCATTAAAGGAAATACTTATAATAATTAAGAACTCTATCTGAGTCTAGTAAATCACAACCCATATGACCTTAGGCAAGTTGTTTAACTTCTGAGCCTAGGTTCTCTCACCCATGAATTGAGGACACTACGATAAGGACAGCAACATTGACATGTTTAATTGAGTTGTTTTCTCAGATTTTTAAAGACGACATGCACATAAAATGCCTATTCCACTGCCTGGGACATAAGGACTTAATAAATAAGTTATAAATAACTGTCTTCTACTTTGAAAACAAAACTCTTCAAAACACATGGATATTTAAAGTGAGTTCCCAGTTACCACAATAAGATTTCCATTTAACTAATTCCAGGCCAGTACTGATTGTCAATTCAGTATCTCCAAGTTCATTTTTTCACAAAACACAAATATAATGTATCATCAAAAATAACAAACAAATATGTTACAGAAAACCATGTAATATTTTATTCAGGCCACAAAATGTCTTCCAATAAAAACCTCAACACCAGACTTTATCTGAATCACATCAGGGAAAGAAAGTAAAATACAAAATGTGACCAATTTATTCTAGAAAAAGGAATTTAATTTTTACTCAGTAAATAAGAAATATCATAATTTTTAAAGCAGGCTCTGCAAACTTGAAGGCATACAGAGACGAAGATTTTCTGAGTCTTCAACAAACTGCAAATTAATGCCTAGAGGAAGGATGTATATAACCTGAAATCATGGGCTATAAAAGCAACTTACACCCTGGCTGGTATAGCTCAGTGGATGGAGTGCTGACCTGTGAACCAAAGGGTCACTGGTTCAATTCCCAGTCAGGGCACATTCCTGGATTTCAGGCCAGGTTCCCAGTAGGGGGAGCATGAGAGGCAACCACACATTGATGTCTCTCTCCTTTCTCCCTCCCTTCCCCACTCTCTGAAAAATAAATAAAAATCTTAAAAAAAAATTAAAGGTAATTTACCTATCGTTATTTTATAATTTTAAAAAGAATGAGAGTAATACAGTGTGAAACTTTTCAATGAATATTGGAAAATCAGGAGCAAAACAAGCCTCAAATTCTAGTATGAGTGGTTAAATTTCCATTTTTTTCTCATGTGTATCACCTATATTTTGGCCGGCCAGTCAATCTGCTTCAAACTTCCCCTTCAGCTTTAACAGGTGAAAGAAAAAGAAAAAAGAAAAGTAGTAATACACTGTCATAGTTTGGATTAAGAGACTTGATAGAAAAGTACACAAAATTTTTGGAAATGCTTTAAAATTAATGTAATTCATCAACAACTACCTCTTAATTAGACCCAATCATCGCAAACTTAAAGATACATAAATTAGATTTTTAAGCATAAGTTTTGAAACAATCATGAACGTAAGAAATATTTCAACCCATTTTATATTTCAAAATTCATTATTAAAAATTTTAATGATTCAAATGAGCTATTAATTACTACTCAGTTCACAAACTATCTCTATCACTGTTGCCCTTAAACAGTTTTTGGCTTCCAATATACAGAAACATCTCAATCTATTAAAAAAAACATGTTCTGTTATAGTTTTTTTTAAAGTGTTATATCTGGTCAGAACATACTTTTGAAATACAGTAATTTTAGCTATTTTGTACTAGCAGTAATTGTAATTTCAGATAGTTAAAAGGAATAGTTAAGAAAAGTTTCCTAAAAATGGTTCTGAGCTAGATTTAATAGTAAGTGTTCACTGTTTCAAGCCCCCCAAATAGAATAACATTAGCCAACTAACAACATTTACTTACTTCTCACTCTTATGCCACACACTATACTAGCACTTTATATAAATTAACTCATTTAATTAGAGTATTTCACAATGTGGAATATGTATTTAAGACTGTAAGAATTAGAATCAATAAAAAGAGGATAGTTTAGAGAACAAAACTATATATATATATAATTGGAGCATACCAGAAGCTGAGATCAAGTAAGTACCATATAGACTGTTTAGCTAGGAGAGAGCATATGTGCAGCCAGCATTCCAGAAATTTAGCTATACCCAAGAAAACAAAATTAAGTCACCAGTGAACAACTAATTATCCCAGAAAGAAACAGAGGTATTAATAACTTACATTTTACTTGTTTTAATGGTTCATAACATCAGAACCACTTCAGGGGCTTTTTCTCAGTCTGTTTGGGTCAAGATCCAGATATGTGTATTTTTTAAAATCTTCCAAAATTATTATGTATTTTACATACCTAACAACCACTGGTCTCCTCAACTTACAAATACAGAAATTATAACCCAGAAAGGTTAAATAACTTATCCAAAGTTAAAAAAAGTATCAGAGTTTTATCTAGAATCTACTAGCTCTGTCAAACCATGGGATATACTACATGTATGGAAAATGATAATAAAGTTTAGAGGCTTTATGCCTGCAAAGAGGACATTAGACAGTAAGGTATTTTGTAACTTGTGTATTTTGTATCTTTTTTTTTTAATCCTCACTGGAGGATATGTTTATTGATTTTAAGGAGGGGGGAAGAAGAGGAGAGAGAAAGAAAGAGGGAAACATGCATGGGCTGCCTCCCAAACTCGCCCAAACCAGTATCCTAGGTATGGTCCCTGATGGGGAATCAAATCCGCAAATTTTAGGTGTACAGGACAATGCTCCAACCAACTGAGCCACTAGGCCAGGGCCTATTTTGTATCTTTATATATTCTACTGAATAAAAGTTCTGGAATCTTAAATGACTGGCTACTCCTTGTCATTGCCTGGCTAAAGCTTGTGTTCATACTTCAAAGTCAACACTAATATAACTTATCTTTTCCTCCCATCTCCCACAGACTGGAATTTTTAACTCCCTTCTCAAGACTCCCACAACCGCACTTATACACTGTACAGTTAGTTAAATATCTGTATGTCACTCTCACTCACTAAGATATGGACTTGTTGGCACTGGAAACTGCAACTTAATGTACAAGTATGTTTCCCTGTATCCAGGAAGACATTCAATAAATGAAGAATAAATGAGTGAGTGAAAAGGAAACCCTGAATATTTGAAACTAACTGAAATAGCTCATATGACTTATAAAATAGTTTTAAAGATGCAGTTTTACTGCAGTTCAGTATCTACTATAATCAACTATGCAATAAGAAAGTAATTACCAATATAGGCTCTTTTACTTCAAACAAGAGCTTCCTTTGAAAGTGGTGCACACACATACCCCACTTACAAACAATTCAAAAGCTTATTAAATATGACTTATTTAAGTATAACATTTCAGTACAATATTTGAAGAAATAATTAATTTTCTCATCACTGTCAGATTAAGTAACCTTACCAAAGTCTAAACACAGTATTGCAAATTAATATGGTCAAAATTGAGAAGACTTTACTACATTTACTAATAAAGGCAATATTAAAACCAGTCAACAAAAAAACACACCCTGGGACTAGAAAAGAGTACTACTAATTCTGCTAAATCCAAGACAGATAAACAAAGTTACTAGACATGCTCCTTTAACTTCATTTCTTATATTTCACTTTGCAGGGTTATTCAAAGTGAAAATGTTAACACTTGACTAGAATTCAAAATGTAAAATGAGTGAAAGTATATCCAAAATTTAAAAGTTAAAAACAAAATATCTCCAAGTGAGGAAATAATTGCATGTGCCCTTAAAATTCAGTGAGATAGATACTATTTCACTGGGGTTTTTTTAGTTTACAACTCCCTTTCTGCTTTATATGTATTTTTCCCCCCAGTTTAAACAAAATTCCAATTTATTTCCTTTAGTATTACTCATATGGTATTTCAGTTTATATATTTTAATATGTCAGAAACTAAATTTTAAAAACCACCACAAAGAAAAAATGTATAAACATGAAAAGTAAATAAATTTTCCCAAAATTGTTTGAATAAACTGAATTTTAAAATTCCTAATTCTAAACTACTTCTCATTTTAATACATCACAAGGCTAAAGAGAAGTTTCCATTAATAATCACTGATATACTGATAGTATAATCTTAATGTTTTCACATAAATCCATATAAAGTTCAAACAAAAGTAATCTACAGTGAAGAGGAAAGCTATTCCTATAATATAATTACTTATTTCTTTAACATTATTATATCTTCAAAAATTTATATCTCCCACAAAAATTTCACTAATGAATATAAATCTAATAGAAAAAATAATTAAAAGAAATCAGATTCAGGACCCAAGAAAGAAAGGTGCCAATCCAAATTCTTATTTTCTAGAGTAAAAACTGGACAAATTACTTAACCACTATAATTTAATTGCGCTATCTAAAAAATAGGTACCTGCATCGTAGGTGTAAGTACAAATAAAAAATTCTGAATATTTAGCATATAGCAAGACTTCATTAAATGGCAGCTGGCATAACTTTTATTACATATTATTTTTACTACACTTAAAGAGATGAAACTATTTAATTCTTAGTAACATATAAAATGTACATCTAATGAACCTGACCCAAAATTATTACTGAAATTTTACTTAATACTAACAGTGCTAGTTAATTATCAAACAAGAATGTGAATTAGATTTTTCAATCATCCTAACCAACAAGAACAAGAGCTTTCAACATGAACAAACTTTTTCATCTGGGCCTCATTTTTAACATTGGATGTAGCTAGCTATGTAAACCCACTGCTTTTATTTTCGTGAAATATAAGTATACAAGCAAATGATTAGGACCCCAACTTCATTTATATGTAAACTGCACTATCCTTGTTCTATTTTTTTCAAAGAACTTAATTTAATCGTAATAGAATACTCATGGCACATGTTAGCAATTGTACAGAAAAGGGTATATGTATATATGGCTTATCTTTAAAAGTGGGAATAGGCAGGCAGAGAATTTTTGAAGTTACACATTTCTGTTGTTTTAGTTTTTGACAATAAACGTGTTGTTTTTGTAATTAAGAAAATTTAATATTTAAATTACTTAGCAATTCCACAAAGAAAACACAAGATAATCTATCATTGCCACTTCAAAAACTAAAAATAATTTTTTTCTTCAGTGTTTTTCTCCTTACCATCCAGAGTAACAAGAACAATCAAATCCTCATTTATACAAGCAGCTTCCTTGAAAAACAAAGTTACAGCCTTGGCTGGTGTGGCTCAGTTGGTTGGAGAATCATCCCATGCACTCAAAAGTTGTGGGTTTGATTCTCAGTCAGGGCACATGCCTACACTGTGGGTTCAATCCTGGGTCAGGGAGCTTACCCACTAATGTTTCTTTCTTCCTTTCTTTCCTTTCTCTCCCACCCCCCCTTTCCTCCCTCCCTTCTCTCTCTAAAAAACGATGAAAAAAATGTCCTTGGGTGAGGATTAAAAAATAAAGTTACAGACACAACAGATTTGTTTAAATAAAAAATATATTATTTAAATTCAGATTTATGGAAAGAAAATGTTTCATTCTAATGTTTAAGGCTCTTCATAATAAAACCCCAACTGGGATACAAAAAAATCTGACAGCAATAATAACTTGCTAGTCTAGAGCATGCCACAATCCAGTCCTTAGAATGTGACTGACCAACAGAGAAAAATGACATCCTAAATGAAGAGAAAATAACATGAAATGGAGGATTGAAGCTGGATGCCCTCTCTTTGCCGTGCACTGCACCTCTTATATGCATCTTTTTCTCCCATTACATAAGCAGATACCAGCTAATAACTTTCACTGTTACACTGTTATTCTATTAATGATTTTCCTCATGAAATAAATGCATCCATAATCACATGGAAAGGACTGTAGAAGGAAAAATATTACTCTAGTCAAAGACTATAAAACTGTGTTGAAATCTGTAAAAATATTCCATGTAAAAAAAAATTTGGGTGGGTCATTTCTGTCCTGTAGAGCTGAGATAGTAATTTAACAAGAGAAAAAATATGCAAGCATTGACTGAGACCTTTTGGGTATACAGAGTTATCAAGTTCCTGTTGGTATAGTAAAAGAAGAGAAAAAACAAGGAAGAGTAAACAACAACAAAAAATATTTTAAAACTCAGCAAAAATGGTTTTTGTTTTTTTTTTGGAAGTTGGGGATGTATTTGCTAAACTGCAGTCAAATTTCGGAAATATACATGCTACCCAAAAGATTGCTGAGACTCTTAAATAAATACTACCTTACATTTACAGACATTTTATTAAACAATTTTCACATTGTTATAGTCTTCTATCTTCACAAATAATCTAGTGAAATAGGCAGAACGTAGCTATCCCATATTATGGAAAACTAAACTGAGTTCAGTTACTGTCTAAAATGAGCCATAGCTTCTACTCTGCTACTTTACAATGAACTTGTAAAGATAACATCATCAGAGCTGGAATCAACTTTAGTGTTCCATTCACAGTTACTTTTCTCCCATTTAACAAATGAGGAAAAATGAGGCTCACAGGAGTCAAGACACCTACTCAATTTTAAAGAACTCTCAGGGACAGGCCAAAGATTGGAATGCTGGTCTCCTAACTTCTGGTCCAATATTCTTTACCACCACCACCACACTGCCTGCCATGCCACACTAACAGATATAAAAGTTGACTTAAAAATATTAAAAATCACTACATAAGGTCTAGAAAAGGTAAGATATATTTTTAATGGAAAATAAAACTTTAAAAAATTCAAAAACAAATATATTTAAATGTAAAACTACCTACCACTTTCACACCTTTCCCCTAAAATCCTCCTTCATGTGTTCCTATATCCCTGATTAGACAAATGCCTTAAAATTTCCATAACCTGTACATGGAATTAGGATTTTAAAAATTTTCCAACTGATGAAATTTTTTTATAAAAAGGAAAGCACTTTTCATTAAACCATGTTACTTTCCCCCGATGAGCATTAAAGCATATTATTCTTTTTTTTTTTTTTAAATCCCCACTTGGGATATGTTTACTGATTTTAGAAAGAGAAGACAGGGAGAGTGGGAGGGGACTGGAGGGCGAGGGGAAGAGAGAAGCATTGATGTGAGAGAGAAACATTCATCAGTTGCCTCCTATACACCCCCCAAATGGGGATGGAACCCACAATGTACCTATCTGCCATGATCCAGGATCAAACCCACAACTTGTTTTACGGACAATGCTCCAATCAACTGAGCTGCCAGGGCTAAAGCATACTATTTTTGATTATAGGTCACTGCAAGTATTTTTCATTCTGTATACTCACTAAAATATTCCACTGCACACTTCCAATTAAAGTAGAGCAAAGTAATCAGATCTGACTGACAATCTAATGCACACACGCATTAATTAAAACATGATAACTGATTGGCAGATATGTAGTGTATGGTGGAAGGTTTTTTTTTTGAGGACTGTAAGAGGCTGAGATTGAAAAGATTACATGGTTTATACTGTCATAAAAATGCAGACAGCATGAACCTTATAAAGAATGATAAGCAGACCTTACTCAATTTTTTTTGGCAAGATTTTTGAACAAATGTTTCAATCCCTAGCCAGCAAGGAAGTCACGCCAGTCTTACAGACATCTCTACATAGGCTGCAAGATTCAAAAACTATCTGATGTATTTGTATGCAGAATTACACAAGGAGAGCAAACCCAAATCTACTATTATTAAAACTAGAGCAAGATTATATATACACACATATACACTTATATATGTTAAATATATATAATAGATACTATATTATCCATTTTAACAAGGCCTAAATGACAGCCTCATGGACCAGGTAAAAAAACCAAAGTACTGGTCACATGGCATAGCAAGGTTGCGTCTGATTCTTTAATTCTTGGTATCAGAAATCCTTGTATACAAACACAAGCACCTGATTTTTTAAAACGTAGCTTTGGAGTAAAATGGGTAGATAATTACTATTATTATAGCAGCTACTCAAAAATGAGCCCTGGCTGGTGTGGCCCAGTTAATTGAGCACCAGCCTATGAACCAGCCTGTCCCTGGTTCGATTTTCCAGTCTAGGGCACATGGCGGGGGCATGTGGGGGGGCACGTACTCACAAGAGGCAACCACACACTGATGTGTCTCTCCCTCCCTTCCCCTCTCTCTAAAAATAAATAAATAAATAATTTTAAAAAAAGAGTAACACTGTCACTGCACAATCAGGTAAGGTAGACAAAATATTTCTCAACAAACTATAACTATGTGTTAAATGCTAAAATACAACATTTCAATAACTAAAAATATCCAGCACTTTGATATGATTATACTCAACTCATTTTAAATTTTGATAGTTCAATTAAAACAAGAGCATGAAGTCTCTCAAAACAGGAAATGAAAGAAAATATGCCTTTGAGAAAAAGTAGTGAACTGGGATTACAAAAATTCAAATGCCTAGAATTCAGTTTAATTTTATTTAATTCATAAAGGTGGAGCATGTAAAGTATGAGTGCATTTTTACTATAAAAACATTTAATAAATACTTTAAAAAGGTAAGTATTGCCCAATTACCCAAATCACTTTTGATGTTACTCTCACTTCCTCTTCTGGAAACCATCATAACCATTTCCTTTAACCACAATACCACAAGTCTAGTAACTTTTAGTAATGTTTAGTAATGCTCAGTTTTTTGGATAAAGTTCATATAAATCAATTTCCAAGTTTGTTAAGTAGTGTAATCTGACAATATAAAGTTCAGGTCAATGCAACCTCGAAGTAACACTATCTAAAATTAAATTATTTGCAACCTACAGAAATTTATAACTAAGACTCTGGTAAACACAGACAGCTTCTTTGTAATGACTCTGAGCCCCCATCACATAAAATGTAACAAAATGAATAGGCGCCTTACTCTCCAGACTGCACTGGATTTAGAGGCAATCAATCCTCTTTCATGCACGTGAGCAACTGGAACTTAGCTATCCTTATACAAAATTTTTCACTGTTAAGCCGGGGCAGTATTCTCCTTTAGAATTACAGTGTCTGCAACAAATTGTTGAAGTAAACCAGTTTTATACTTGAACCCCATGATATAAATTTTAAAAAAATGCTTATTTCAGCAGTCCTAATTTACAAGCATTGTAGTTTGTTATAATTGAACTAAAAGGAAATACTCATGTTACAGTAAAAAGCCAACAATAATAATCATGAAGATATGACATCAAGTACACATTGGAAACTCTAAGGATCTATATTGTACCGGAAATATCTCTTCATGTCCTCTTTATCAAATTCTCTACACTTACAAACCTTGTCTTACAAGAAAAAAGATTTTGGTTGTTTTCTCCTAAGATAAATTAATATATATTTGTCCTATCTTGACATCTATTTTTCTTAACTCCAAACCAGGCTAACATTCCTTAATCTGCTGAAGGTATGTCAAGACTTGCAATGGGCCTATTAGCTATAGCTATTCAAATTATCTGAATATACTATAGATCATTGGTGATAGCAATATATTTACAGTTTTTATTTTGTGCACACCTCAAACTTTAAGAAAGGTGTTTTGGTACTTTCGGACAGGGTTGGAAAAACTAAGAGGAGGAGGAGTAAAAAGGGGAGGGAAGGCTGTTATTCCTGTTCTAGTGACTCACAGCCCAGAAGTATTTCAGAAGAAAACTGGTTCCACCCTCACTTCCCCCTCCTCTTCACCTTCAAAATGAAATAATTGCCAATCGTCAACACGCTCTCACATGGCTTTTATCTAGCAATCTAAAATAAAGTGGCAAAGTGAAGGGGGTGCGGAGTTCATCCTGATTAGCCAACCCCTTTCTGCATTCGCACACTTATACACCAAAAAATAAAGGGGAAAAAATTGCTATAATCTCCGCTAGATTCTTACCATTCAACCTCAGTTATGGAACATCCAAGTTTTCCTACCCCCACCCCAATCTTGTCCACCCACCACCCTCCCTTTCCTGCCGACCCCGTCCCGGGGGCGAGGGCGCCGGGGAGGAGGCGGCAGCGGCGGCGTCCTCACCCGCCGCCGGGCCCGGCCGGATCCCGCCGCAGGAGCGGGGAAATGGCTTCTCTCTGCCTCCGGCCGGCCAGAGAGTCGCCGGGGGAGGCGCCCGGGACTCCGCATTAGGCCGCGGCGCCTCCCGGGGACCCTGGGCCCGGGCCGGGCCCGACGCGGCAGTGCCGTGATTTCAGCCCTGGGAGCCGCCCGCCGCCCGCACTCCCCGGCCCGCCAGCCCCGCCGCCGCGGCCTCGCCGGCCCGTGCGCACCTTCTTGATGTTGTAGAGGCGGGTGAGCATGCCGACGCCCCGGTCGTTGAGGATGGTGAGCTTCTCCGCCAGCTTCTGCTGACTAGGCTGCAGCACGGAGCGCGACATGGTGATGGTGGTGAAGGTGGTGGCGGTGGTGGTAGTGGTGCCGCCGCCGCCGGCCTTCTCGCGCCCAGTCACCGGCCCGCGGCCACGGCAACCTCTTTGCGGCCTCCTCCCCTCCCGCCCGCGACCTCCGCCTCAGGGGAGCGCGCCCATGGCCCTTGCGCCCCAATTCCGCGCCGGTGACAGAGCGAGCAGCGGCGGACGCCTAGGGGTCCCTTCCCCCGGCAGCCTCCTGCCTTCTGCCCGCCGCCCTTCCGTCCCCAGCCCCCACCGAGCCGCCCTCCCGGGCTCCTCCACTAGGTGTGGCGGCGGCGGCGGCGGCGTCTCCGCCGGCTGAGAACGAGGCCGCTTCCCGCAGCCCCGGACGAGCGGTCGGTCACCTGATCGGCGGCGCCGGCGCCCCCACGAGGCCGGACGGGGAACTGCAACTGGGGGCCCTCTCCCCCTCCGCCTCTCCAAGCTGCGTCGGGCGCTGGCCCAGACCCTGCCCGGCCCGCCCACTGCCCCTGTTTTCGGCCTGGGAGCCCTAAACCCGGATCTCCTTGCGGAGGGCCGTTGCATATACGCTCGTCCCACTTCGCCCCACAACCCCCTCCTTCAAGTTTCCAAAAGTTGCCTTCCCGCACCACCTCCCTAAAGAAACTAGCAGAAGCCCGTGGGTGGGGTGGGAGGAGGGTGCTGGTTTCAAGAGAGTTTCGCCTAAGAGTGGGCTGGTGGCTCCACGCTGTTTTTTTCCCACTGCTTGGCACACGCTCCCTGATGAACACAGCAGTTGTGCTAGTGGACATCGCTTCTCCCCATTCTCTCCCAACTTCCCCTCCTCGAGGAGGTTTGTGAGACAGGAGGTCGGAAGCGAGGGCAACTCATGTTCTGAGATAATCCGAATCCGGAGTTTGTCTATGAGAAGCACCCATCCGGAGAAGACGCAGAGTCCTTGGCATGAGGGCGGCAAAAAAATAAATTCTTGTTTTAAAGAATGAAGGAACGCTCCCATTTTTTTCTGGCCTTCACCCCAAATCCCTTCTTGGAAACTTTCTACTACTTTTCATCTCACGTCCCCCCGCCCCCCCCCGCCCATCAGTTTCTTTCCAGCCACACTCCAAAGGCCATTGCCTCTGGTCAAATATACTAGGTATGGTTCCAAAAGTGAAGAAATCAATGACATAGATAAATCGACTGGAGTTAGGATTCCAGGCAAGAGGATTCAAGCTTCTTTGATATTTTTGGACTTAATTTCCTTCGATGTGCTAACCTTTTCTATTATATTCATTGATTTTAAGTGAATGACAAAAATGTTCTGCCACCCTTAAAAAAAATATGAGTAAAGCTATCATTGGATTGATCAAAACACTTTATGAGGAAATTGTGAGGAATAGTTTTTAAAACAATTTTTAATGCCGATATGTATTTTCCTACAGAAACCTTCATTTTACTAGCCCAAGGAGAGAAAGGGAGTGGACCGAATGAATTTTATTTAAAAGGCATTAAAAGAGCCCTGCATTCACCAGAAAGTCAATCATACCTGACCTTGTGCTTGTGCTTGAAGTTCTATACATAGAACTTCATGACCTTGAATGAAGGCTTTGTGCCTAAAGATTTCTTTTTTTAAAAAAAAAAAAGTACACACTAGAGATTACCTATTAAGCTATTATAAGTCAATAACACATTGGAGGGTTTAATTTATCTGGTTACTTTCAACCTAATGGTTAAAATGTTAATTTAGAAGAAGCAAGCATCTGGAGCTTAAGACAGAACAGCCCTGGCTGGTAGCTTAGTTGGTTAGAGCGCAGTGGTCACCCTCTGTGGTCAGAGCCCATAAAATGAATGAGCCACCAGAAGCAACCAATGATGCACTGCGAAGTGGTACAAGAAATTCAAGGTGTTCTCTCATTCTTTCTCTCTTTCCCCTCTCCCTAAAATCAATAAATTTATTTTTTTTAAAAAAAGGATAGTGAGAACAGACCTGGAAAAAGAAAATTGACAGGTGTTGAACATTGGGAGAAAGATGTGCTCTTTTAGGGGACCAAGACAAATTTGACTAGAGGCAGAATTAGAGTCCCACCAATGAAAGCTTATATCATTTTCTAGTTTTTCAAAAGTGATTTATTAGGGGAAACAAGAAAATGATACCATCTTATAATTTGATTACGACTATTACCGCTCAGGAAAAGCCACCATAATGTTTTCATAAGAACTTGAACACTTCTAGCTGCTTATAACTCAGTTCCTCATAGAGGGAGAACGCTGTAGATACTGGTCTCATTAGTATTTAATTTTTATTGTAATTAATTTTTAGACATACTGGCCCTAGACTGAATGGAATATATCAATTTGACTAAAAGAGGTCGAGATGAAGTAACAATTTTTGTATTTCTCTATGTTTTGCCTCAAAAAGCATTTTCTTATTAAGACCCAACTCTTTTGAAATCGCTTGTATGTATAGTATAAAGTATATTGTAAGTGCTTATAATATGTGAGCAGTAATCATATATTTTACCATGCCTGTATGATTTTATGGCAATTATAATTGATATATGTCATTTTATATTTTCTTTCAGTTTTTCAGTCTTTGAAAATATACCATGTGATTCATCCTATAAAATTATTATGAAAAAATTGCTCCTGTTGTGGATTTTTTTCCTGATATAGTTTTTTGGAAAAGCATAATTTTTTTAAATGGTTAGGGAACTAAGTTTTCAAAAGCATAATTGAAGATCTTATTTCCTTCATCATATAAAAGATAATCTTCACAGTTTCTTTGGTACTAAAGATTTTTAAATAGTTTCATTGAGCTAAGAAGTTTGTCCCTAGAACATATTCAGAGATTACTAAAATTATTATAAGCCTTCAGAGAGATATAGAAAGTAGATGATAGTTTCATATTTGTAATAATCATAGAGAATTAACTGGTAAATTTAACGAGTACAGGCTGTATTCCTTAAAAAGTATGAACATAGATATATAACTTTTTAGAAGTCAGATTTATTGATATAATTTATGTACAGTAAAAGTTATATATTATGTTTGAATAACTATTTTTTTATTGAGACAAGTATACTGGTATCCACTTCAAGGAAAGCAAGCATTTGAAAATCCAAACTGGATAGTATTTAAATAGGAAGAGGCATCACATTGGGCTTATAGAAGAGTTTATAATAGAATTAGATGTTGTGCCCCCCAAATATGGTTTACAATGATTCAGTTATAAAATTCTATTCATAAAATTTCAGAAACAAATCTATGGCATACAGCTTTATGTATCTTATTACAAAACATTCAAATATTTATGGTAACAATCTTGAATGGACTCAATATTTTTCAGTCGAACAATCGGACACTTAAAATATGAAAAGTGCTGTTTTTCTGGAAGGAGAATTGAAGTGGCATAAGATACAGATTTTGATCTCCTTGAACTCACATTCTGGTGAGAATAGAAATATGTGTAAAGAAGTATAATGTAAGTCAGCCCTTTAGGAGTAACTTACATTTTGGCTTTGAATGAGAAGTCTCGGACTGACAAGCTTGTAGAAAACATCATTTTAGGCAGAAAGTAAACTTTTGAAATTACAAAATAGTAAAAAAGTGAAGGAAAATACTAAGAAAGTTTATTACATACAAAAAAGGAACAATGAGAAATAAAGCCAAAGAGAGAAGTGGCACAGAAAATATGTAGACTTAAAAATGCTAAGGCTGGGGAAAAATTCAATGGTGAAGAAATATAGAACAAACGTGAGAATAAAAATGACTTTTGGGGACTTGAGGATAATAAAGATAATTTGAAACTGTTCCTGACTGTGACAAGATTTAAAATACAGTTTATTCTTAGAAAACTATTGTCTCTTTCTCCCCTAAAAATAATGACTACATCTTCTAGCCTCCACTGCAGCCTACTGTGGCCATATGACTAATGTTCCAGCCAATAGGATGTAAGCTTTCAAGAACCTTCCTTAAAGACTGCTGCTGCTCTCATTTGCCAATTCTTCCCTATTTAATTCATTCTGCCACATGCAACAAGGATGCAATGACCACCATCTTGGGCAATAAGAGGGCAGTTACGAGGGCAATAACCAATTACTAAAGATGGTAAAACATAGAAATGGTTCCTGGCTGGTATGGCTTGGTGGATTGGGTGCCTGCCTGTGAGCCAAAGGGTCTCCAGTTTAATTCCCAGTCAGGGCACATGCCTGGGTTGCAGTCCAGGTCCTCAGTGGGGGGTGTGCAATAGGCAACCACACATTGATGTTTCTCTGTCCCTCTTTCTCCTTCCCTTCCCCTCTCTCTTAAAATAAATAAATAAAATCTTTAAAAAATAAACAAACATAGAAATGGAAGGTATGTGGGCTTCTTAGAGCAGAACTGCCACACCAAACCTGGCCTCGCTATATCTGGATTTTGTATGGAAGAGAAAGTTTTAATTAAGCTTCTTTTATTTTATTTCTTTAATTAAAGCAAACTGTATTGTAAATAACAATAGTTGTGTGACCAACATTATAATATATTTACTAAAACAAATTAAGGAATAATAATTAAATTTAAGATTCAAGTGTTTTGGCACTGTCAGGTGCTACCATTTAAGTTACATTTTCTCATCTACCTCTCTCAACAATTTTGTAAGATATTCTCATCTTCATTTTACAGGTAAGGAAAATGAAACCCAGATAGGTTTTTTTAGTTGCCAAAGATCACACCCATAGAAAGTGGTAAAGCTAGTTTTGGATCCTTTATCAATCTGACTCAAGTTCATTCATACTCTGTGATGTCACCGAAGGCCAGTGGGATGGCATAAATTTGTCATGCATTCACTCAACATGATTCTGTAGTTTCTTCTGGAGTCCCTTAACTCTGCCCAAAACTTCATAAATAGTCCTTTGATTAAACTTTCTTCAATTAACAGCTAGACTCTGCCATAATTTTCCCTGACTTACATAGCAGCCGTTTTAGGTGGCTTTCTTAGCTTTTCTTTCTCTAGAAACTAGAATGAGAATTATTTCTGTAATGCTTTTGCTAATCATAAATTTCTTTTTCGGTTTGCTTTTTTATTACATTTAGTTGACCCAGCTTGCTGTTGCTCACCTATTTAAGGCAAGAAGAGAGAAAAACCTGTGAAGGTGTTACAGATGGGGAGAGAGACTTGAGTCAGGAGGCCTTCCTCTCCTGCCTCAATTCTTGCTTGCCCAGAAGAGAATAATTCAAGTGAGAGACAAACCCATATAGTGGAAATGAGATAGCAAGTTTATTTACAAAACACACAAGCGTGGAGCTGCAAGCAGGCACCTGGCAAGTCTAAATACCCGACATACAGAGGAAAGAAAGTTGTCAGTAAGGTAGTGAGTTTGTTCTATACACTTGAGCCGAGGCTACAAGTGGGTACTTAGCTAAACTAAGTATGCTGACTATTGGAGATCAGGAGTCATACACCTTAGCTAGTTTCTAGGTCCGCCTCTGCTATAGCTACTAAGTCTTTCTTTCTCAATCTGTAAAAGCTTTGTCTTAGTGACATTGTTACAGAGGCTTCCTTTCCCAGTACAGAATCTCAAGGACTATTCCCTTCCTCCCGCTCATGATGTTTAGGACACCTGGCAACTTTATCAAATCCAGCTCAGGACTGCTGGTTACTAATTGGTGAGACACGACTTCCTTTGGCTTCTAACCTCCTGTATTAAGTTTTTTGTTAGATTGTAATGGCGAGGACCCTGCCTTTACTCTCCCACCGGCAGCTCTTTCTGAGCTGCTACTTAACAAAGACATCTTGGATTCCTAGGATAAATCCCTTTGGTTAGGAAAAGGCAACTAGTGTTCCTCTTATTCTTAAAAACAATTGCAACATTTTTTTCCCTATCAGACTTCAAACCAGGTAGTACTAGTTATGTATCACCTAATGGCTCTTAGCTACAGCCTGGGAATAGTATAGTAGACAAATATTGTGTTTGTCTGTCCTCATCCCTCCTTTGGGAACCTGCTACAATTCTGGCAAATTGAGGGCAGAAAAAGAAAAGTGGATCAAGCTGTGGGAAGTATCAGGCATATGTAAATAAATTAATAGAGTTTTTGAAGGAATTGTTGTTTTTATGTTGTTTAAAGACTGCATATAGTTAGATTGTCATGTAAACAGAGAAACTAAGATGGGTGAAGAACTGTGGAAAAGGACAATAGAAGATTTCACTGTTGTTTAACAGTGGTTATGGAAAAGATATGCAATAACATACACACTAAATCAAGTTCGGTTCTCCTACATCCAAACACCACCAGAAATGAAAATTTATTCCACTAAAAAATAATTAAGAAAGACAATATGGAGAAGATGAAGCAACAGTATCCCAGTATCTGTAGTAAATGAAGTAAGGAGTTAAGACTTAGCCAGAGACTGCAACTTGGTATTGCAAAGGAGTAACAAAGACTGGCCTAAATGAAATATAAGATGTCTCAGTAGTCAGCAGAAGAGATGCCAGAAATAGAACTGATCCGAAAAGTTCAAAAAGAAAACAATGAAAAATTAATTACAGTACTGATCTCGACTGTTTACATTCAATTAGGGTCAACATTTAGCCTGCCAGATCTTTGATAATGAACTTCACACGTTTATTTGCTTCTGCAAAACAAAAGATAGGTTTATCTTTCCTTTTAAAGTCACTCAAAAAACTTCAGTTTTCTCTGCATAAAAATGCTACTGTAATGAACAATTTCAGTTTATGATTATTTTTAATTCTTAATTTTTTGCACAGTAGTTTTTTTTTGTTTTCTTTTGGAAATTTATTATGTTTTGACTTACATTTAAATAGTAGATGATAAAATGTATTATCATTGCATACAAATATTGGTTGATCTTTTTGGTTTGCTCTCAAGCCTTTTTTTTTTTTAATGGTAACACTTTGGAAGGGAGACAGAGAAACACTGACACAAGAGAGAAGCATCAATTGGCTGCCTCCCTTATGCACGGAGACTAGGGATTGCACCCACCTGGGCCAGGGAATCAAACCTGCAACCCAGACATGTGCTCAGACTGGAAATTGAACCCACAGCCCTTTGGCTATGGGATGAAGCTCCAACCAACTGAGCACACCAGCCAGAGCATTTTTTTTTTGGCCTTTTTTTTTTTCTATTGATTTGAGAGAGAGAAAGAGAGGAAAGGGAAGAGAAAGAGAAACGTTGGTTTGTTGTTCCACTTATTAATGCAATCATTGTTTGATTCTTGTTTGTGCCTGGACTGGAGATTGAACCGGCAACCTTGGCATATCAGGAGGATGCACTAACCAACTGAGCTACCCAGATAGGGCTCTTAAGTCTTTTTCTTTTTCAATAAAAAAAATTGGCAAATATTGGAAAATTGGCAAAATAAGTGGTAGAACAAAACTTGAATTAGAATACAGGATAAGCCTCTGATGATACTTAAGTTCCAGCTAAACAGATGAGATCCATTTACATTTTTACATTTAGTTTGCCCCAAAAGGGAACAGACTTTCAAAAAATGGAAGGATATTGAGTCCTGTATACTGAACTGGACCTCCAAGGAGAGGTCTAGACTGGAGATACAAATTTGGGATCAAATAACATCCAGAATATGGATGTTATTTTAAACCATGGGAATATCTGAGATCACTTTTGGAGAGAGTTTTTTTTTTTTTTTAAGGAAAATAGGACCTAGTTCAAAGCCTTGAAGAGCTCCAATTTTTAGAAGTAAAGTAAAATAAATCAAGCCAGTACATGAGACTCAACATGACTGTGAAGAGGACTAGAGACTGGTATAGTAGCTGGAGGGATTATGGAAGGGCTTTTTGGTAGTTGTCAGATTATCCTGTAGAAAGGAAGAGATATATAACCTCAGCACTGAGAGAAGGGATAATCAAAGGAGCAGAAGCCTTGATAAAACAGGAAAAAAAGAGATGGAAGGGAAGCAGATGACACATAGATTGATTTTTGATTGAGAGTTGCAGGGAGGGACAAGATAATGATACTGGCTAACATTTACTGAGTACTTGCGATGTATTATGTTCTGCTCCAAGTGCCTTACATGCATTGACCTGTTTCATTTCATAACAAATTCCTGAAGTAAGTACATGTTCCCATTCCTATTAAACAGACAAGGAAGTTGGGGCTAACATTACAATTGGTAAGGGACAGAGCACAGGCTATTAACCACTTGATAGATGCACTGATGGAGATCAGTAGAATTGATTTGGGCGAGATAAGAAACTTCTCTAACATTTTCTCTGTTCTCAAGGAAGTAGAAATAGTCCATCAGCCTAAAAGAGAGGTCATATGTCAGAAAATGTTAAATGTTCATTTGAATTTGGTGTCATGTATTTAAATGGTTAGAAGAAAAAAATCTAAGCTCTGGGGTCAGAATGACAGGATTCTAATACTGCCTTTGCCTTGTACAGTAGTATGACCTTGGGCTTGTGACTAAAGTGCTCTAAACCTCATTTTTTTACCTTAAATGGGAATAATTATATCTATCTCACTAGATTGTTATAAGAAATGCTTGAGATAAATTTTAGCATTATAGTTTATATAGTACAATGCAGTGAGTATAAATGGTGCTTGGCATTATTATTATTGTTGTTGTTGTTGTTATTATTATTACTACCCTGTTCTGCCCTATTGTATGATTTTCTACATTGGTACATGGCACAAAAAACATGGGGGTTGTGGATTTTTCTTTTTTCAGATAAATGCAATGGAAAGGGGGAATGACAAAGGCATTGAGTAAAGTGGTAAGGGAGTAATAGCTAATTCATTGTGTTTTAGCATTCAACCAAAAATAAAAATTAAAAACCTACCTAACTGTATTAACATTTCTTTGCTTCACAAACTCCTATTTCAAAGTAATAATTTCTGAAAATGACTTTTTCATTATTTATGTTGGACACACACCATAATCATTAAGCTTCTAAGTGTTGACTATGTGCAAATGTTAAGGACATTAAATTTTTTCTTATTATAAAATATACATTATGCTAAAATATTATAAACTCATTATAAGGTGATTTCCCCCCATTAAAACATCACTGAAGTAAGTCAGGTGCTCATTGATGCTTAAATTCAACATTGTATTCCTATTTAAATTCAAATCCAGTGTTACTTAACCACTATCATATCATAGCCACTAAGCTGCCACTGTCTGTTGAATCCTTTATATCTGCTTTAAACTATGAATATACAACGTCCCCACCCAGATTGTTTACATGTTAAAATTTTACCATTTTGTCAATTATTTCTAATCCCTTCAACTGGTTATTCTTTTACAACCAAACTTTAGAATCAGAATTCACTCAAATTTTCTAAAATTACTTTTTGTATTTCTCTCATTCCTGATGGCCTTCATTTGTACTATATTTAACATAATAGGATCAACAATTAATTATCAGTTTGTGAAGAGAGAAAAGCCATGCTTTCTAACTAGTTTTAAGTTATTTACTTATTTCATATAACAGATTCTACATTTAGAATTTTTATAGCATATTAAATTAAACTTTAGCATATACTTTCTTGTGTCAGGTTTTAATTATAGAATAATTTTCTTGAACAGCAAACATTTTTTAAGTCAACATAAATAGAAAATAGTTGGGTTATCTAATAGGTTAGTTGAAAAATGCTAGTAGTTCTGCTGTGTACTATATTAGCTAAAAATGCAACCACTAGATTACAAATTATAGAACTTCCAAACATTAGACGAGAACCCTGGCTGTTCAATCAATTCTGAAATAATAGTCCAGCTCACTCTTGTTTACAGAGAGAGGATGACATAGCCTTGAAGCTCATGAACAGCATCAGAAGAAAGGAATGAAGCCAACAACTCGTTTCCCCCAAGAAGTTGAAGAAGTGTAAACAAAGCTGTGATCATTTTTCTTTACTTGTTGGTCTTTATAGGCCAAATTAATTCTTGGTTATAACTAAGCCTCCTAATTAGCTTTGTATCATGGACCCCCATAAAATTTAATGAAGCTATATCCTTCCCATAAAAATATACAAATTTTTAGTATAATTTTAAAGAGTTTGTAGTCTCACTAAATCCTCCAGAAACCTAAGATTCAGAATCATTCTGAATCGTGTTATGTCCACCGAAAAAGACACAATGTGAACAATCGTATACCCAAGTGATTGTGTGCTAAGTATCCAGGATTTAACCTGACATAAATGTTAAAAAGAAAATTTTTTAGACCATCATCCAGAGGTGTGAAAAGTATCTCTTTCTTGATCAGTTCAATACATTGCAACTAACTCTATGGTAATCTTTCACAGAAGAGATAGGGTAGCCTTGATAATCAACATTTTATCAGGACTAAATATCCCACTGTAGATCCACTGCTGGAGTTATCTCTCTATCTGCCTCTCTGGCTGCCAGACCTTTGGCACCTCCAATACAAGGTGGGAAGGAGAACTAAAAGCAGGAAACACAAGTTGTTTTGCATTATGTTGGATTGAATACCTTGACTAAATAGTTTCAGTGCAAAGGAAAAAATGGAATTTGATGTTTAGCACTAAGCCTTTGAGTTGTGTGCAAGTTACCATTTGCCTACATATCTCTTTCTCTCATTGCTATACGTCAGGGATTTTCAGTCTTTTTCATCTCGTGAAACACATGAATTAATTGCTAAAATTCTGCAGCACACCAAAAATATATTTTGTGCTGATCTGACAAAAAAATAATTTTTATTCATTCACACTGGATGACTATTATTGTGTTGGTTGTTGGCATTTTTTAATTTGACAGCCTAAGGGAAAAGAGGTCAGTGTCCCTGACTAAATAGTGAGGTATTGCATGTTTTAAAAATTCTTGTGGCACACCGTTTGAAAACAGCTGCTATAAGTAATACAGGGTTGGCTGCCTCCTTAATGAAATGCACAGTGCTTTAAAGAGATCCTGTGACTTTTGCATATTACATAAGCCAGTTAGTCTGCCTCAGACTGACTGCAGAAAAATTGTAAATTTAGTCTCAGAAACCTGCTGCTAATGCAGAGCCAGCCAGCTTTTCAGCTTCCAAAGCTGCTATGTATAAAGCAGCACATTTGGAAATCTGTTGCTGGTACATCCTATTCGTACTCTATTCATAATGTTACTGGACAGGGGCCTGGCCCTGAGTGGGTCTGTCTAGGGCCAGCTGTAGTGTGTGGGTTTTGACTTCGTGTTGGAAAGATTTTAGAAGAGTCCAGGTGACTACAGGGGTTTGTTAAAGCTGCAGACAGTAAAACAAAGAAAAACTTAGCATAGAAGAAGCAATAAGGGAACCTAGGCTGCCTTAGCTCACTGGGAAGTCAAAGAAAAGGGGGCCTTGGGGCCAGTTCAGATCAGCCTGGGACAAGCTGGCAAGCTGCCATGGCCTCAGAGTTTAGGAAATGTGTGCCTGTGAGGAAAGGAGTGGAGGAAGAAGGGAAGGGAAATGGCTAGGGCTGCTCCCCAGAAGGACAGCTTATGCTAGGTCCTTTGTTTTGAGGCTTTTGTCAATTTCTTATAAGTAGAAATCTTGGGGGAGGTCTCAGGGGAGGGTTTCAGTAGAATATTTATCGGTCTTCCGGGTGTACCCCTTCAGGGTCATAGTCTTCACTGATTGGTCAGCGACAGGGTAGGGGGTCTGTAGTCATTGCAGCTGGTTCTGGCGTCCTTTCCCCATTTTTTGCTGCTTTTCTGATTCTGGAGCTGAAATACAACTGAGGCCTAGATATTATTTCCTAGATGTTATCTCCAAGGAGGAAATGTCAAGGGAGAAGAGGTTCCCCCAGGAGCCAGATCCTTGTTTTGCCAGTTTTTTTGCAGACAGGAACTCAAGACCTTCTGTAAATTGCTTGGCCATTGTGTCCCGCTCTCTCTCAGTTTCCCTATTCTAGTTGCCATGGAATTTTTAAAACTCTTTAATCTAAACTAGCAAGGGGAAAGATTGCCTGACTTAGATTTCAATTGTTTTTATTTCCCAAGGTTGTTCTCACAAAGGTCCAAGTTGAGCAGACAAATCATAAAATCATAAAATTTTAGAGCTAAAAGAGACCTGGGAGATTGTTTTTTCCTCTTCATTTTACAGCCAAGAACGCTCAGAAGGGATAAATGGCTAAAATGTAGGAAGTCAGAAAGTTGCAGGAGTAGCAATATCTATAGATGAATCATAGATAAAAATCAGACAGAATGAAATCTTGAGTTTATTGTAAAAGTTTTCATTGCACTAACCATAGTTTCTCTGCAGGCAGGTTTGGATATATGTTTACTAGCTCTAACTTTGTTGGTTAAGAAATGATTTAAGGTTTTTCAGATTTATTTTTTGCTGCTACAATGGAAATCTACAAAAAAAATGGTAACAGACTATTTTGGGACCATTGTTCAGAAGTGCATTTATCTTAGAAATGGTTACCATGGAGATGAGCACATGTGTGACTCTACAGCTTTTGAGTTAGAATCATTTATGCTACCAAGACATAAATAGCCACATAGACACACAGATGATCAGGAGTCCATGCACACTGAAGCTATATTGTTCCTCTCCTTTTGTAGAATAATAATACTAAAATTCCATGCAGTGCTGATCTTTGATGATGGAAGAACATGCAAACTCTAGATATTTTTAACGTGATACTGTACAATGTTATAAAAGACACTTTTTAAAAACATTGTAAAGTAGTCCGAATCAACCTTAAGGACTAATAACCTACCTAACATGTAAAATAAATGATGAAAACATATTTTTTAAAAAAGATTTTATTTAGTTTTATAGGGAGGGGAATGGAGAAAGAGAGGGAAATATCAGTGTGTGGTGTCTCTAGCATGCCCTGTACTGGGGACCTGGCCCGCAACCCAGGCATGTGCCCTGACTGGGAATCAAACCAGTGACCCTTTGGTTCACAGACCGGTACTCAGCTTGCGGAGCCACACCAGCCAGAGCAGAGCATACTTCTTAGACATCACTGTTCTGCAGAGTAGAACTATAAAAATAAGAAAGTAAAAAAAAAAAAAAATCCAGAGAATGTTACAATGAAGTTCTTGAGTTACTTTTCCCCGGAGTACTCAATAATATTGAACATAGTCATCTGGCTAGTCTTTCCCTCCCTCTTTCAGGCAAGCTAGCTAGGTAATTTCTTTTTTTTGTTTGTTTGTTTCTTTGCTTTGCTTTGCTTTTTCTTTCCCTTCACTAAATAAACATTTTAAGATGCTTAAATTCCCAAGAGAGTGGCCACTGTCTGGAGATCACAAAGGTATATATTCTGATAAAAGTTAATTTGTTTCTTATTTATTTTGCTTTTTTGCTTATTGTCAATAGTGGAATTTCTAAATTTTCAAACAAGAGGAGAAAGGATAGTAAAATTAACCCCTTTCACGTACCCATCCCCCAGTTTCAATATCTATTAATATAAAGGTAATTCTGTTTGATATATACACTTCTCCCCCCATTATTTTAAACCAAATCCAAGAAATTATGATAAATTAGGAAAAATATTACATTGAACAATAAAACTTTTTTTCTCCATAATTTGACTTTTATATATTCCTTGGAAACTTCAAGTTTCATTGTATATGAGGTAAAATATGAGATACTAAATTCGGTAAGTAATAAAGACTAGAATAATAATAACAATGCTTCCTTGAACAGTCAAACAATTTAATATAGCAATGATTTGGCCACATTTCACTTTGAAGTTAAACACCATCATTTGTTTTTCTTTTCTTATGTGAAAAGAAACCCTTTTTTCACACAAGTTTTCTTTCAGACTAATTAGTGCTTATGTATTTAAAAGTATATTAAAAGGAAGCCATGCACTTTGATTTGTTTTATGGAAACCTCAGAAATGGACATCAAATAATATCAACACCTATTTTTATTTTTTTCCAACACAGCTCTCTTGTTCGATTAGTAAACAAATGCTCTATATTTGCTAAAGAGTATAGAAAAAGCACAACTATAAAACAGCACATGACCTTTTGCTGGGTTTTCGTAAAAAATAGTCATGTCCAGCTTCTCTATATTTGTTGCTATTTTAGAGCTGGGGTAAATTCTTCAATTGAAAATTAACGAAATCCAAATCTAAATCAACAAAAAAGCTAGTAACATAAGCTTTATTTTCTGACTTTTACTTCACTACTCTTGCATACAGCCGTCTAGAATTTCAGCCCTAAAAGAGTTGTGAAATTTGCATTTTTTCCTAATTCATCAATCTAGCATGCCTTAGTCTTTTTATTATTAAATAATTATTTATCAATGTATTTGTATTAAGTACAAGTCTTTAAAAATCTGAGTCTTTAAATCCCAGTCTTTTAAAGTTATGTGTCAGGAAATAAAAGACTTCACTATCATAGAATGAGAGATTTCTCAGAGATCAGAAAAATAATTTTTTTCAGTCTATTTAGTCTTATCCGAGATTAATTAATGTAATTTCCATTGAATAACCATTGTTTGAAAAGAATGAGTGTTTTCTCTTATATGCATAGCTCTAGTAATTTTACCTTTTAATATTTCTTCTTATAGAATATATATAGGAATATTTCCAGAAAAACATATAGTTATTTTTTTTAATATTTTATTTATTTTTAGCCCTGGCTAATGCTGCTCAGTGGATTGAGTGCTGGCCTATGAACCAAAAGTACCAGTTAGATTCCCAGTCAGGGAACAGGCCTGGGTTACAGGCCAGGTCCCTGGCTGGGGGCAAGCAAGAGGCAAACAATCTATGTATCTCTTGCACATTGATAATTCTCTCCCTCTCTTTCTCCCTCCCTTCCTTTCTCTCTCTAAAAATAAATAAATAAAATCTTTTAGAAAATAAAAATATTTTATTTACTTTTAAAGAGAAGGAAGGGAGGAAATTGGGAGAGAAACACCAGTGCACAAGAGATACATTGATGGGTTGCCTCTCACAGCGGGGGAGCTGGGCACCTGGCCCACAACCCAGGCATGTGCTCTGACCAGAATCAAACTGATAACCTTCTGGTCCACAGGCCAGAGCTCAGTTCACTGAGCCACACCAGCCAAGACACAAAACACATAGTTCTTTAGGTGCACTTCCCGGGAAAAATGTTCCTAGAAACTCCTGACTCAATTGAGCGAGGATTGAAGAAAAAAGGAGGAGAAATCTGCATTGGACCAATTGGTCATCCTGCTGCATGTTGAACTTAAGACATGTTTTGAAGGAAGCACTAGGGCTTTCTAAATCACCCATCTAAAATATAGAAATATAGAACATTTCCTTCACAAACTGGATCAACTGATGAATGACTCAAACATTTTCTAAAATTATTCCAGTGGTTTAGACAACATATTCAATCAACTTTATTACCCACCACGTTCTTTTGTTGACATAAAATTACTTATTTTAAACTTCACAATATTTAAATATTCTAAAACTTTGTTAACATAGGTAACAGTATCTGTATTACTCCTGAGTCTTTTTGCCCCTTTTTAAATATTTTATTTATTTATTTTTAGAGAAAGGAGAAGGAATGGAGAAAGAGAAGGAGAGAAACATTGATGTGTGAGAGAAACATAGGTTGATTGCCTCTCACAAGTCCCCAGCTGGGGACTTGGCCCGCATCCCAGGTATGTGCCCTGACTGGAAATTGAACCTTTTGGTTCACAGGCCAGCACTCAGTCCACTGAACCACACTAGTCAGAGCACTTCTGAGTGTTTTAAATAATTTGATCCTAGTCCCTCTCAGCTTTTTACTAATATAAATAAAAATATTACACATATAGTATATATATTTATAATTAATGTAATTAAAGAACGTTAGAGGTAGATAAACACCTGCCAGAAAGTGGAGAGGTCAACAATATTCCTTGAAGATGTCACTGTGGAAGGGAATATTCTGTCATTGTCAATCTAGTACTTTCTGAGCATGACCTACATCTGCCTCTGCTTCCAATCCATCAAATCCCTTTATCCCTTCCAATCTGACAGCTATCCTCACCATTCCTTTGAAACTGTTCTATGTAAAATCACCAGTTAATCTCCTGTTATCATGTTAAGTTAGATTTCTTGGTTCTCTGTATCCTGTCCATTCTCTAACTTTTTATACCATTGGACAAGATTTTTTTTTGAAACTTTTTCTAACCTTTGATTACATTTTCTAAACTTTTTCTAACCTTTGGTTTTTCAACACTATAAAATACATCTCATAACCCTCAAAATCTAGTGTCCGAGTTTCTCTAGCTTTAAACTGCCAAGTCATCTTTGATGGCCTCTTTATTCAATCCCTATATTTATTCTTGTAATATCTTTTATTATTTTTGAAAAGTGCCTTTTGAGTCATCAGTTTTTCTTATGGGTTTCAACACAACCCAAGTTTTTATGTTCTCTATACCTGGATTATTTCTTTAGTTCCTGATTGATCCACTGCTTATTTTATTCAGCCCATATAATAATCCAGGCTGAATCAGTTGTCATGTTATATCTATTATTCATAAACATTGCAAACCCAAACATCTCCACCTCATTTTTAAGGCTTATATAATCTAGACTCCCCATATTTTGGAAATTTTATTCCCTACATACTTTCTTTACAGCTAAGAAGTTTCCCCACAATACGAATAATTTTTAACTTCCTGGTTTTTGTTAATATCATTTTTCTGACTCTGTGATTTATTTTTTCTTGGTTGATTTCCCTCCTCCCAAATGGAATAATAAGCTCCCAAATGGAAGAATAATAATAATAAATCAGAATCCATTTTTAGTTGTTGAATTTTATTAATCCCTGTCCTGACTGGTGTGGCTCAGGTGGGTGGAGCATCATCCCACAAAGTGAAAGGTCACTGATTTCATTTCTGGTCAGGGCACATGCCTGGGTTTGGTCCCTAGTCAGGAACACTGTAGGAGAAGCAACCTACAGATGTTTCTCTTTCACATCAATGTTTTCTCCCTTTTTTTCTCCCTCCCTTCCCCCCTTTCTAAAAATAAATAAATAAAATCTTTAAAAGAAGAATTCTATTAATTATGAAATGCACATTTTCAATATTGTTAATGGGCAGTATTTTTTCTTTCTTGGTGGTTCACAAAATAATGGTGTACCTTATCATCTTAAATTCAATAAAACCATTTGGGGGGTAACTTTACAGTGTTTGATGGAGTGTGAAGTTCATTGCCAATACTCCATAAATGCTTGTTGGTTGGTGTATTTCCTAAAGGTAACCCACCTATCTAGCATTTCACTAATTTCAACAGTTAAAACAAAAATGGTTTGCTTTTTTTAGGGGAGGTAGAAAAGATTAAAAAGACTTAGACAAATATGTGGAGCCTACCTATTTTTAAAAAATATATTTTATAAAGGATTGAACTCTAAATTTCTGGATTATACCCTAAGCTTACTTTCTCCAGGGTTTGAAAAGATCTCACCTGTTCTAGGCTTTGTGAGATCCTTAAATATCACCACAGTCATGCAAATAATTAATATGTAGGAGGAAATATAGAAAGTTTATGCTTCTGTTTTTATTGCTTCTTTTTGTGTTATTGCTGTAACCATGCATACAAAAGCAAAAAATGTTATGTCATCAAAATGTTCTCATAACAAATTTGAGGTATTCTATTCATAAAGAAAACTTGCATTCAGATTGCTTTCATTGAACTAATTTTTTTTCAAAGTGTCTTTAAAAAGTTCACAAAGGAGCAGTGCCATAATCATGCAAGAAGTTGGTATTTTTTTTCTGTATTTATTTTAGGCTGTGTCTGTGTGTTCTCAGTGAAGTGCAGAATTGAGGCTGTTAACTCAAGCCAAAAATTTTAATGTAAAGTCTATTTTTTATTATTTATTTTTCTACCCTTGTCTGAATTAATGAAGATTACACACTCCCATAATTATCTTCTTATGTAATATGTCAGATTGTGTAAATATAGTGGGATGAAAGTGGGCACTGGGATCCAACTGAGCTGAGGTCGAATAGGGAAACCACGGTTTATTAGCTTTTTGCATATCAATTAGTTTACCTAAAAGTGAGGTTTTTGTGAGGATTTAGAGGTGATACCTGGAAAATGACTTAGCATAGCACTTATCATAGATATTCTAAACCTGTTAGAAGAGAAAATTTGTGGGGGTGGCATGGGAACATATTCCAGGATTTGCTCACTTCACACTCCTCCTTTTCCTCAGATCTAGAGCCCCTTAGCCCTTGTAAGGATGTGCTACTTCTTTCAGGACAACCCTTTATCAGTCTTGTCCCAGCAAAGGCAGTGCTTCCTCTGTGGATGGTATGCTGCCTTCTCAATCTGGCCTGGGTCTCATAAACTTTGCCTCTTCTTTCTCTTTTGTTAGGTTTCCAGGCCTGAGAGAGACGCATTTCCCAACGCCTCTGTATCCTGGCTCGATATGTATAAAGAAGTTTTGCCCTTAAAGGACTTTTTGGAAAAGCAGATAGTGAAGGAGAACAAGAAACACAGTCTCTTGACTCAATATTTAGCACCTGTTCTACTTCACTATATGTCACAAGTGATGTGATATCAGGCAAATCAATTTACTTTTCTGGACCTTGGTTTCTCTTCTGTAAAATGAAGAGTTGAGTTGGATAGTCAGTGAATAGAATCAGTGTACTAATACCTACTGCTACTTACTGCTGGCATGTTAGTATTACAGTATTATCAGCAAGGACTGCAGCTATCAATGTGCAACCAATAATTCTACCCATCTGCTATACAGTGATGTGGTGCAAAGAACATGCTTTTGGGTAAGAGGAACTCTATTCAACTATCCTTGTTACTGGAAACGAACAAACAAATGCAAACTCAATGACCAACCACCAGGTCCTTAAGTTTAGAATAAAATGTCCTCTTTAAAGATACAGAAGACATTACCTCCCTCATTGGGTTGTCATGAGAATTGAATCAGATAATATTTGTATAATACTGGGACATAAAATCACTTCTCGCTGGGGAGGCCTATAAGTACGCTATTAGTGCTTAGTTCTCATCTTATTCAACACTGTCAGAAGCATATGATACAGCTAATCACACTGCCCTCCTTGAAACACTTTCTTTATTTGTATTCTCAGACCTCTCTTTCCTATCTCCTGGACCTCTCCTTATCAGTTTCCCTATCTGGATCCTCCTCATCTTCCTCACCCCTAAATGAGGGCACACATCAGGCTTCTCCATCAACCTTCAGTACTAGATCATCTCATTCAGTCTCGAGGTTTTAAATGGCAGCTTTCAGCTGACCATGACAAAACTTATATATCTAGCAGAGATCTCTTCTATAATGTACAGATTTATATATATTCTGTCCATCCATTCCCTCCACTTGGATCTAAACTCCACAAAAGACGAAACTTTGTTTTTATTCACTGCCATATCCCAAGTAACTATAACATAGTAGGTGATCAATAAATATTTGTTAACTACAATTATTTTGGGAGCAGAATTGTATTCCATAATAAATAAGAACTAAGGTACTGGACTGAAACAAACCTAGGTGTTATTTGTGGTTATAAACTATGAGCTGGGAAATGTAGGATATGTTATTTGATCTCTCTGCATCTGGATTTTTTCAGTTGTAATATGTGGATGATTATACTACTATATACATAATAGACTTTGCATGAGATGTAATGGGATGATGTCTATAAAGCATCAGTAAGCACCAGATGGGTCACACTGACAACCTAAAAATTGCTTATAAGCATAGTACCTAGCATTTAAGTGCTCAATAGTTGGTAGTTATTTTTTTCATTTATGATAAATACATGGAATGATTTGTGGTTAAAGTTGTTTTTGATGAACCTGTGATTGTTTAAATGATGCAAATAAATGTTTCAATTGATTATTTTAGACTGCCCTGTAGATAGCCTGGACTGAAATACACTCTTTTCAATAGGGAGAAATTTGGTTTATTTTAATTTTACATCAGTTTCAACCCAACAACAGTTTTAATATGTGGTGTTGGAGAATGTTTTCATTAAATGCAATGTGGGGAAAGAAAAACTGCAAAGGAATCTTGTGATTTCTTTTGCAGAAAAAAAATCACCCTTTTATAATCAGAATCATCATTCCATAATTGGTGTTTTGTAAATTTGGGTGTATGCACGCTTGATTTTTGGAATCCCTGTGGAAGGACTTGCTGCAATGCTTCTTATAGTGTGGGTATATATTTACTGCATAGCAGACTTCTTCAGCAGTTTTACAGGTAGTGAAAATGTAGGAATTCGGAAAAATATGTTTTAAATTCTTGTCAATCTGCATACAGAAACAATTTAAAAACTTAAAATATCTTTACAGATTTTATGTACATTGTTATTTCACAAATGCACAAAACGTTCCTGTGGGCAGTAACAGCAGAAAGGGAAGGTGTGAAGGGCAGAAAGTGGGAAATAACTTTGATTGTCTGCTGTAGACCTATCGGATTAACCTAAAAGCAGGCAGGCAAGACGGCTCTGGGAAGCAAGAAGGTTTGCACTGAGACTAAGCCGTCTTGCTGAATAAAACAGGCTCAATATCCAGTTCAGCCCAGATCACTTCGTTCACTACCACAAGTCAAACATAGAAAATCACCGCTTTAGAAAAGTTTGGAAATACCAGCCCTCTCTCCAGTTAAATCTCACAAATCTAGATTTAAACAGCACCAGTAAGAAAACAATCTGGTCGATTCCTTGAACCTACAGGTAAAACAAACGTTTTCCATTGACCAAAGGGCGTCCAATCGGTGTCTGTTTCTGAAGGGCCAATCAGAGTTTGTCTTACATTCGGCTCTGGGAAAAAGCGAGCCGGAAGTCTGTCTGTTGGGTGGTGCTGTTTGCTATTGTTACGGGAGGGCAGGGCACCCCCGAGGCTGCACTTGTTACCTGAGCGTTAAGGGACGGGCAGTTCACCCTCTTTCTGTGCTGGCTGGAATTGCTTGTGTTTGTTCCTAGTCATTGCTCATGTAATGCACTCCCTTAACCAGGAAATTAAAGCATTCTCCCGGAATAATCTCAGGAAGCAATGCACCAGGGTGACAACGCTAACTGGAAAGAAAATAATAGAAACATGGAAAGATGCCAGAATTCATGTTGTGGAAGAAGTAGAGCCGAGCGGTGGGGGTGCTTGTGGTTATGTGCAGGATCTTAGCTTGGACCTGCAAGTTGGCATTATTAAGCCATGGTTGCTCCTGGGTGAGTATATTGATTTGTCATTGAGGCCTTTGATCATATTACCTTATCATTATTTCCCTTAATATGTAATGTAATAGTTTGTACTATCAGCAGTCCTGCTGGAAAGTTCAAATATTTCCTTTTTTGGACATGAGATTTCCATTAGCTAGCTAGAGGTGTCTCTGCCCCCACAATATATCCACATGAAGTGTAGGTGCCAGTAGCACACAGCACCTGGTATTTGAATTTTTAGAAAAGCTTTCTTTTTGTTTTTCTAACTTCTCTGGAGGATAAGACATTAATGTAGTGTTTTCTTTAATTATAAAAGGACTTAACTTTTAAAAAATCAAATTTAAAAGAATGCTCTTATTAGGCAAAACTTCAAGTTTCAGCTTAAAGTTATTGAGAAATTAGTACCTGAAATAGTCAAGTGCTTATTTGCTTGTTCTGCCGTTACAAACCATAGGGAATGCATGCCTCCTGAGACCCCATCTGCCCATGGTGGCTGTTTACAGACTGTTAAGGAAAAGGAGAACTTTTATAACTATGAGCCTGATGATTTTATGATTTTTTGTATCATGGAAATTACTGATTTTCTATACACAGATTAATCTGCAAATAGCAAACGAAGCACAGATATAAATGTGTAAACTTGTTAGCTAGGCAATAATATGGCACAGTATTCTTAAAAAAATAGTCAATAATGTTTTCAAGTTGGTTTGAATAGTTTTTCATTTATGAATGGAGAAATTAAGACTTGGAAAAAATTCATCAATATTTATGAAGACAAGCCTGGACTAGGAGTCAGAAATAGCCAGGGACTATGTGAACTGCACACAGTGTCTCACTTCTTTTAAAATAAATGAAGTAGGGATTATCAGCTCCGTTTTACAGATGGGAACTGGGTTTAAGATTTGTAAAGTAACTTGCTCAAGGTTAACACACCTAGTAAATAACAGATAGACATAAGTGAAAATCTGATCGACTCCTGTTCTCCATGGATATATGGACTGTATCAGGGAGTCCAGGTTTTCAGGCCTGCTGTGCCTCTATCTTACTAGATGAGCTAGTGCAAGTCTTTTATCCTCTCTGGGCCTCCTAAAAAGCCATCTGTAAAGCGAAGTAACAGTATCTGCTTGTCTCAGGGTTGTTCTGAGGTTGTTGTAAAAGTTTTATTTTCTTTTGTGAAAGGTTTTTGAAACAAATCAATTGCAGTATACATGAGTTGTTATTGTGTTGTCTATTATATGAATTGTTACATGGGCTATGCTTAAATTCACCAAATAAATATCTCCAACTAGTTTCTGCGGCCCAGTGAAAAATTAAGTGGGCCATCTAGCTAGTTTGGAAGGTTCACCCAGGACCTGTACACCATTTCTAGGAAGGAAATATATCCAGGCACATTTTTCAGTTATTTGCCTTCCATTGTAGTAATAATGGTTTAAAATTACTGTAGAATTTAAAATTTTGCTTATTATTATTTCTTCACCTAGACCAGCCATCTTCAACTGGTGTGCCACAGCAGACACACTGGTGTGCCACAATAATTTTTAAAACATGCAATACCTGACTATTTAGTCAGGGGCACTGACCTCTTTTGCCTTAGATTGTCAAATAAAAAAATGGCAGCTCAAACAACAATAGTCATCTGGTGTGAATGAATAAAATTATACCTATTTTTTTTTTTGGTTAGATCAGCACAAAATGTATTTTTCGATGTGCTGAAGAATTTTAATAATTAATTTATGTGTTCTATGAGGTGAAAAAGGTTGAAAATAGCTGATCTAGACTTATCCAAAGTGAGTGGATCACAGCAGTATTCTCCGATTGGTATTGGAAGCCTTCCCAGGATCCTAGGAGAATACTGGGAGGGGCTTGTGAAACTAGTCCTTATTTGGTCCCCTCTCTACACCAAGAAATGGGATATTTTCATCAGGTACAACCTCCTTCTGAGAAGTGGATCGACCTTTTTCTGCCCAGTTACAAGGGCTTTATTCTTTAGGGACCCTTGGATGATTACATCTAAAGTTCTTCCCCATGAATGATGCAGGGGTTGTTTCTGAGCAGACTAGGTTTCTTTCTGGAGATGGCAGTTGTTTCCTAGGTTGCTTCCAAGAGCTTCCTTCACCTCTTCAAAGAAGCACAACTCCAACCCAGCACTTCATGCCAGTTAACTTATGTTTTTGGTGGGTAATAAAGAAAATAGAGAGCTAAATATAATAAATATACTTATATAAATTTATATAAGTTATATAAAATATAATTTTAATATATTCTGTTTTAAAAATATAATCTGTCCTTTATAAGGTAGTTCATAAATTCACACAAGCTTCTGCCTTTCAAAAATCTTACATTGGCCCTTGAATAGTCAATTGGGTTGCTAAAAGATCTTAGTGAGTATTTTTGTCCTAGGTTTTGCAAATTACATTTTTGCAACAAAAGTCACTACGACTTTTCTTCAGTCAAACGTGGTTTGTAAAAGTAGAAAATTCTATTTTCCTTGGGTAGTGAAATGCTGCACTATTATTTGTTATATTCACTCTATTAAGAAGTCTCAGCTGGTGACATTTTGAGATCTCTTAAATTCTAGATGAAAAGCTTGGATCTTTTTTGAGATTATAGAGGATGTCTAAGATCTAGGAAGCCCAGTATTTTGGGCGAACAGATAATACATTAAATTTGTATAGCTCTTTATTTTGTAAAACTCACAAATATTGTTACCTTATCCTATTAATTTATACTCCTATTTCTGTCCATTTATGAATGGTCATTCCCACCAATTTTATCAAATAAAATATTTCTCTTTGGAATATCAGTTATTTTTTTTAGTGATGTAATAAAGTCTTTTTGGTTTGTTTTTATAATGGTGGAAAGTGATTTGTAAATTAACATATATTAGAATTTATACAGTATTTACTATTTTTGTAAAAAAATCTCAAGAAATAGAAACGGGGTTCTGGAGATCTTATGTAACCTTTTTTTTTTATAATAAATGTATTATGACTGCAAACCATTGAACTTGTTTGAGGTCTCAACTCCAACAGCATGTAATATATGCAGTGGTGGGCAAAACTAGGTTTATAATTGTGAATACACAAAACAAATTTTATTTTTGTATTACTATTTATTATTTATTTGTATTATAACTGCAAACCTACTTTTGTCTACCCCTGTATTATTTCTAAATCATTTGTTGCATCTGTAATAGTTTCATAGTAAGACTGGGCCAAGATAATGAATATTAGCAATTTTTGTCAATGTACAGTTTAACTATAAATTATTATTATTATTATTACACCTATTTGTTTAGTTCTAACCTTATTCAACTTCTTTTTTATTATTTAAACATTGTGATATAGTTAAATTGGCTTAGTATTCAGTTCTGTGAATTTTAACACAAGTACAGATTCATGTAGCCACCATTAAAATAATCAAATTCTTAAAATTGATATTTCTTTTTAATTTTTATTTATTGATTTGAGAGAGACATCAATTTGTTGTTTCACTTATTTATGCATTTATTGGTTTATTTTTGTGTGTGTCCTGACTGGGTATCGAACCCACAACCTTAGCATATCAGAACGATGCTCCAACTAACTGAGATACCTGACAAGGGTGAATTTAATATTTGTTTTTAAATCTTGAGTAAAATAGTTTATAAAAGGGTAGTATACTACTTTAACAAAACAAAGGTTTTAATAACATGTCATAACATAAAATTTAGTCTTTATTTTTTGAAATAATAAGTGTTTTACCAATAAAAGTTTAATACAAGACTGCAACACAAAGTAGCCATTTAAAATTAGAATAGCATTGATGTTTATATTTAGAATTTAGAAAGAATTAACTTGAACTGAATACTACTATTAGATAAAACACACAAACTGATTACCTGAAGTCCATTTGTGTTGACTAAAATTTTGTTCCTCTATACTGTTAACACTCTATAATTTTATTGTTTAAAAAGACAGAGCATACAAGTTGCAGTTTTTGGTTTCAAGAATGTTAAATTGTTATCAACATACTCATACTTTGGAAGTAACTTTCAAAATATGGCAGCTAACTCTGAAATATAATAGACCTGTTCTTTTGGCATGTGTGTATGTATGTGTTTAATGGAAATGATCAAAGTGTGGTAACAGTTGCAGGGGTGTCCACACTTTTGGTGTCTGGGCCACACTGGAAGAAGAAGAGTTGTCTTGGGCCACACATGAAATACATTGCAACACATAATCACATAAAAATCTCATAATGTTTCAAGTAAATTTATGATTTTGTGTTGGGCCTCATTTATAGCCATCCTGGGCTGCATGTGGCCAGCAGGCTGTAGGTTGGACACCCCTGGTAGGATAAAGGAAAGGATTTCATTGATAGATTTTTCTTTTTATTTTCAGGACTAGTAAGAGTAGAATTGTTATTTAAAAGATGAGTGCATATTAAATCACTAAATTTCAATTAAGTCTTTTGATCCAATTCCGTACTTGCCCCAGGTATTTAGGACTTTTGATAGAAAATTGAGAAACTTTTTAAATTTTTGGAGTATTGCCCTGACTGGTGTGGCTCAGTTGGTTGGGTGTAGCCCCCCACAAAGTGAAAGGTCACTGGTTCGATTCTTATTCAGGGCACATACCTGGGTTGTGGGTTTGACCCTCTATCGGGGTGCATAGGAGAGGCAACCAATCAATGTTTCTCTCTCACGTTGATGTTTCTCTCCATCTCTTTCTCCTTCTCTTCCCTTTTTCTAAAATAAACAAATATTTAAAATAAAATAAAATTATGGAATATTTGAAATGCATAGAAAATTCCAGACAATATTATAACAGACAACTATGTGTCCACCATTCAACTTTAACAAATGGTAATATTTTGGTTGGCTAACTTTTGGGCAGAATAAAGTTGAATGTAAGCTCAGTGAGGAGTCTGTGAGCTTTGTATTACTAAGAGAATATTGACCAACCAGCATACTTACTGGCTTTTCAGCTACCTAAAATCATGTCATGGAAGTTGGCAGATTTCCCAGATAGCTAAGGTAAGAAGAACATTATTTATGGAAATAGAACCTAATTCAGGAGAGTAAAATACTTGAATAAGTAATATCCTATTTTTCCAGTTGTATAATTCACTTAATTTTAACTAGTTATTCACTTGTAAGAGCTTGCTCATTATTTAGAGTCAGCTTCCAAGCATGAGAAATCTGGAAAGCCAACTTTGACAGAAACTGTAAAAGGATACAGCCCTTGTGGTGCACAGCATGTGGGTGGAATTCTACAGACCAACAGTGTTTGCTTAAATCTACTGGGTGTTCCCAAACAAGCTGGTACTAAGTCTGTTTGGGTGTTCCCAAACCAGCTGGTACTGTCTTTTTAAAAATATCCTTTTTTTAAGTTTCAAACCAAATATTTATTATAAAAATTACAAATGAGCGTGAAAAAAATCACCTGTCCATTTTAAACATACACATTTTTTTATTACAACAATGAATAGTGGTATTTTGTAACCTGCTTTTATTACCTAATGTGTTTCCATACCCTGAATATTCCTCTACGTTGGTCACTTCTAATATCTACATATTTCACTACACAATTGGACCATCTTTTATTTAACCCAACACTTATTATTGGGCTTTGTTTTTTAATAAGATTAAAAACAACTTTGTATTAGGTGGTTGTTTTATTTTTCTGGTATTACAAACATACTATAATAAACATCCTAATAGCTGATCTTTGTAACATTCAGAACATTTAAGACAAATGCCTAAAAGTGGGATATCACAGTCTAAGAGTATATACAATATGAATATTTTTATAATTATTACCACACTGTCTTTCAGAAAGTTAGAATGAGGTCCTCCCAAGTTGTATTTCTTAAATGAAAAACTAACAGAATTGTTGCAAAAATTGGATAAAACGCCAGGATGATTATTTTTATATTAAAGGTGGTATGATTTATTTCTTATAGGCTCACAAGATGCTGCTCATGACCTGGATACACTGAAAAAGCACAAGGTAAAACAAATGTTTCAGGTCTAGCACCACATAGAGAAAGTTACATTTATTAAATGTTACATTTATTTAGGAAAAACTGTTTTGGTCCATTTCAGAGTTTAATTGGTAACATTTTTGCTTGTCATTTTCATTAAGTTGCAAAAATTATTACTCCTAGTTCAAATATGTGGATGTGTAATACATCTTTCCAGTTTTATATTTTCTCAATCTTCTTTCACATATTCTCTTCAACCTGGCTTTGGAAGCACATATTCTTGCCTCTGCTTGAGTAGTTCCTCGGTGTGGTAAAGATTTTCCCCCTCTTCTTGACTAAGACCTATCCAGGTCTTGAGTCCTAACTCATATACCACTTCTTCCCCAATGCCATGTCCTCCCACCCTCCCCCCTTACAACTGATGCAATTTATTATTATTATTTTTAAAGATTTTATGTATGTATGTATGTATGTATTTATTTTAAAGGTTTTATCCATTTATTTATTTTTAGAGACAGGGGAAGGGAGGGAAACATCAAAGTGTGGTTGTCTCTCATGCACCCCCAACTGAGGACCTGTTCCACAACCCAGGCATGTGCCCTGACTGGGAATCAAACTGGCGACCCCCTGGTTCGCAGGCCAGCACTCAATGCACTGAGTCATACCAGCCAGGGCTATTTATTTATTTTTAGATAGAGGGGAACGGAGGGAGAAAGAGGGGGAGAGAAACAGCAATGTGTGGTTGCCTCTTGAGCGCCCTCTACTGGGGACCTGGTCTGCAACCCAGGCATGTGCCCCTACTGGGAATCAAATTGGTGACCTTTTTGTTCGCAAGCTGGCACTCAGTCTGCTGAGCCACACCAGCTGGGGCTGATGTGATTTATTACTTATTTCAGTATATACTCAAATTTTTTTTCTAGCCATCTACTGTTTTGATAAATGCTATTTCAGAGTCATGGAATTGCTATGGTTTGAGGAATGCAAGAGGTTCTTGTTCACATGACACTGATGATTTGAGGGGCAGGGCAGGGTGAAAGACAAACAGTGCACTGTGTGCTTTGATGAGGAAGTGCAGATTGCTGCTGGAGTGCACAGGAGATAATGCTCTTAACATATATTTGCTTTGGGTTGGGTCAGGTTGGAATTCTTCCTGAAGGAAGTGATGTTGAAATTTTGCTTTGAAAGGGCACGGAGAGGAAGCAGACAGATAAGTGGGTGGGAAGGGAGCATATGAGTATAGAAGAAACAGTTTGTGTAAGGACCCATGGGCAAGAGAAAGGTTGAAGTTTCCAGGGATAGAAAAGAAGTTCAGTAACCTTGATATAGACAGTGTGAGAAAGAATGGCACCAAGAGACAGCCCAGAGGTAAGCAGGAGCCAGATCACAAAAGTCTATGTAAACCAGAGTAAAGTGTTTGGATTTGGTCCAAAAGACTGTGGAAAGCCACTTTAAGGTTTTACCCAGGGACCAAATTTGCATTTTAGAAATACTGTTCACTAGAGGCAGTATGGAAAATAGATTGGAGGGATCTTCAAGCTAGAGATGGGAGACTAGTTAAAAGACTGATGCAGTAATCTAAAAAACAAAAACAAAAACAGATGATAGTGGCTTAGATTAGGATTCAGCAGGGATAGAGATAAATTGATGAGTTTTTTTTTTAAGAGGGCGGAATCCTCACAATTTAACCATTATCTACAAATCAGGGTGAGGGGAGAGCAAGTTTGAGGGAGGAGGAGTCAAAGCTGACGGCTAGCTTTCTTGGGTAACTAAATAAGGTTGGTACCATTCCATGAGATAGAGAGGAGCAGGTTTTGGACAAAAAAGAATGAGCTCAGTTTTGAACATTTTAAATTTCAGATGCTATGGATAGTCTAGATTAGGTTATTCAGTAGACAGTGTTGATGTATGGGGTCTGAAGTGCAGGTGAGGTGAAAATATAAATTTAGGAACCTTCGGCATATAAGCAGTGATTAGAATCTTTAGAATGGATAAGATCACCTGCAGAAAGGTGTAAAGTAAACAGAGAAGAATGCCTACAACAGAACCCTGGGTAATACCAAACTCTAAGAAATGGTCAAAAAAAGAATTTGCAGCCAGAAAGGTGTGGTTAAGAGGTCATTGGAAAGTCAAAAAAGTGTGGTGTCATGGGAGCCAAAGAAGGCCGGAGTTAAGGAGGAGAAAGTCAGCAGAGTCAGATGTTGCCAGAAGTTTAAGTACAATTAGTGCTAAATTACATCCATTTGATTTTGCAACAAAGAAGTTATTAGTGATTTGGGTGGGAAATTTCATGTGAATTGGACACTAAAGCCAGCAATCAGGTGATTGAGAAATGGAAAAAATGATGGCAGAGAAAAAAAAAAAGGAAGGAAAGGAGAATGGGAACAACCAAGGAAGAGAGATGGCATATTTTCGTTTTGAGCATGCTTTAGAGCTGGAGGTAGAGGAAGGAATTAAAAATACAGCAAGAATTATGGCCAGAGGGATGTTCCACAAAAGTAGTAGTCAGGTTGACCCCAAAGACAGATGCCAGAATGAGCCTTATAAAGGATGTGGGACTACATCATCCATTGTAGTAAGAAGATAGAAGAAAAATGTGGGTACAGGTGTAATCAGAATTGTTTAATTTGATGGTAAATGTGAAGGATCCTATGTGATGCCTTCTTTTTATACTAAAGTAGTAAGTGAGGTGATCTGCTGAAGTAAGGAAGAGATAGTAGTGTTGAATGTTATTAGAAGAGTGGGGAAGTTTTGAAAAAGCTGATAGGGAGTAAAGGAGAGAACCTACTAGGGAAATACAGTTGCTAAGCACTTATGAGATTGGCTGTCATAAATTTATGGTCTGCAATATTGTGCAACTTTTCTCCAGCAATGATTAGCAGTCTGGGTGTACAGTCAGCTTTTAACAGACAGGTGCAGGGGAGGTGGACCATGGACTGTTAGCTAAATAAAAAAGGAAGTAAAGGCAAGAGGGGGCCAATGGATAAGAAGAAATCAAAAGATCATGGAGTCAGTGTTTCTTGTGAGGTTTGATGGGAGTAACTGAATCAAAGAGCTGGAAAAATAAGAGTGGGGTGTTTGAATTTATTATATCAGACCTGAAGTGCTTTTGGGCATTGGCCTCGAAGGAGTGTGATTGAAGTGGAGTGATGAGGAAAGTCATTGGAGACTGTTAAACCCAAGTGGAAATCGCTGTCACCCAGGGTAATGGTAGGACTTGAGAGGGGGTTCAGCCAACTGAATGTCGAGTGCCCCCCACAAATACAGGCAGTTGGATCAACTTCAAAAAGCAAGAATTGTTACCTGAGGATGGAACAGAAGTGATTTGTAAGAGGCAGGGAGGCAGGAAGGAAGGGAGTAGCCCAAAAAATGCCACCCTGCCTCTCACCCATGAGGTAAAGGAGTGCTAGGTACCTTTCTAGGTTCAGGAGATACAGGAATGAACAAGGAGTAAGGTCCTTGCTCTTAGAATATGATACTTGGAGATGAGAATACATTGTCTGAAAGAATTCAAACGAGGCAGTTGGAGGAGTTGGGGGTGGCAACATGAGTCAGGGGAGGCCTTTTGGAGGATATTACATTTCAGCTGGGAACTGATGACAGAGTCAGCCATGGTTGCGTGGATCAGGGCAAGCGGGCTTCAGGCTGAGAGAACAGCAAATGTGAAAGTTTACAGTGGGGCGCAGGTTAAGTAATCTATTCCTCCTCTCTGGCCCTTAATGCTTTGTTCTCCTACAGCTCTTCACACCTCTGTGTTTTGTATTACAATATCATCCTCAGTAAACATGATTTCCCCTCCTCTATTATTCAGCAAACTTCTAAAAGATAGAGACCTTGTCCTACTTATTTTTGTTGCCCCCAACTCTGAGGGAAAAAAAAAAATTGAACTGAGGCTAAAAATTTTGTGATAAATACTTGCAATTAATTTCCCCAGGGAAATAACTACTAGCCAATTCATTAAGTAATTTGATATGTTTAGTTGTCAACTTGTGCTTAAACTGGACTCATCTTGTTAAAATAATTCCTCAGAATAAGGAATAATTTCTCAGGGTAAAAATGAAAAATAGGAAAACTGATAAATTTGTTCGCTGGCAAATATTGTTATTATTTATCCCATCTTATGGTACACTAGTTCAAATATGGTTTCATTCTGGTGATGTGAACCAAGTAGCTGTTTGAAAGATCCTTCCCTGTTTCTGTGCACAGGACCTGTTAAATGGCTGGAAGGAGTGGAGGTAAACTGAGCAGCTGAATAGGGTGTTTCCACAGAAATTTAGGGATGCTGCAAAACAAACTTATTGATTTAAATACATAACACATTTCAAAGGAATATCCTACCATTTAAGTAAAATGCTGTAACTAGGAGGAATTCTCTTGTGGAGGATCACTTCAGAAATTTCTTTTGGAATTTTAATGTTTAGATATGGTAATAATGGTTGCTTTATTATTAAGATACTTCTTCAGTGCCTAGTGTTTGTCAGATAAAGCCCTATGGAGGATAGAAAACTGAGTGGAACATGAAATGTTCCAAGCTATTTATTGCAGAATTATTTATAAAAGCACATTATCGAAAACAAACCATGTATCCATCAATAGGGAACTGGTTACACGAACAATAGTGCACCCACATCGTAGAATGCCAAGTAGCTGTAAAAGGAATACAAGAAAGGGGTCTTTAAAGACTGATGTGAAAAGAGCCCTAGGACGTATCTGAATGGGACAAGGCATTGCCTTTGTGTCAGAAGGGAGTGAGTAAAGTGTTTACAAAAAGATACTTCAAAGAATGTGCCAGAAACCAACAGAGGAGGTTGTGGTTGTCACTGGTTTGGGAGGCAGTGGAGTGGGGAGAGGCAGGGTGAGAGCAGGAATTCTTAATGCTTCTTTTCATAATGTTTTATATTTGAACCAGTTCAAAATTAAATTTTATTGAAGTCGGAAATAATAAATATGAGGATTAAATGAGATAAATTGTATGCCTAGCGTATAATAAGTACTCAATAAAGGGGCTATTCTCACTGTACTATAAAAGGCATACCAAAGGCAACCACTGTTAGGACCTCTGTAAGTATGTTTTAGGAGTGTGCTTGATGACCAGAGGGTTTTAGGCTGTGTCCCTTTCAGCACCATCACCTGTGACTCAGTATTGTTCTTTTCAGTCAAGCCTGTTCAATCCATATACATAAAAATTGCATCTCCAAACAGCTAAACTACCTAGGCATTGGCTTCATAATCCACAATATTTGTAATGCACTTTTACCTTTCAACAGGTTTTCCCAAGATTCTCATTTGTTCTCCTCCATAATCCTGTGATGTATAGGCAAGATATATAGGTAATGATATCTATAATATAAATGTAATATACAATATGTACATACATATTTTGTATACATATGTTTTTTGGAAGTGGTCAGACCTCATTCCTGGTCTTTTGGGAGTATAGAATATAGTTGTAAAAAGAAAGCAAACATGTCAATATTATAAAATATCGAAGATATTATGTAATTAAGGGCAGAATCATATGATCCTGGCCAGAAGGATACTGGGAATGAGAGAGTAAAGCAGAAGGACATTTCAGACTCTATTTTCTAAAAATGTCCTACCTTCTTTTTAGTTTCTCCCATCACCTCTCTATCTGAGAGTTTCTCTGGATTAAATGTTTAAGGTCTTCCACAAGGCAGTTGGGTCAATAAATGGCCTATGGTTCTCTTTGTGAAGCCTCGCTCTCCGAGTGTCTTAATATTCTTTTGGTTGTGAACCACAGAAACCTAAGAAAGGAAGAAAATGTATGTGATGATTTAGGGGGGTCTCTGGAATCCACGGGCAGAGCATGGCCATGCCAGAAAATAGAAGGCCATCTCTAGATGGCCACTCTCTCCACTGGCATCATGCCCCCCTCCGTGCATCTACTCTGCTCTTCTCCTTTAGAAGCAGGAATTTTCAGCTTCCCTGAGCACTTAAGAGAAAATGGCTGTCTTATATTTCTCAAATTTGTGGATCATTCTAATAATCTGATCAGCCTAGCTTAAGTCATGTGTCCAGCAGAATCCAGCCAGCTGTGCTGAAGGGAGGCATGGGGTACTTCCAGAGCCATAGGGTAGTCAGGGCAAGAGAGGCAGGGCTGGACAAATCCTCTACAATATGTGGAGAATACATGAAAATACCAAGATAGGCAAAAACCTAAGATGGAAAAAAAACCCCACCAAAAAACAAAAAAAGATGCACTCTAAGAAAGAATAAGTACAGTGAGAAGCGTGTTACAACAAGACACAGTGATTCATTTTTCTTGTCTATTTAGCTTTTGGATTCTCCCAGTGGACTTTCCACAGCTCCTTCCATATGCTTGGTGGGCTCCAGGAAAGGGGGCTTAAATGCATACATGGAGTAGGAGGTTGCTATGTGTACCATTTGAAAGAAAATCTTTCATTACCATCTCATCTTTCATGCATGCTAATTCAGCATAACCTCTGAGTTTGAGGCCCAGTGGCACTGATACTTTTTTAAAAGCTCACCATGTGATTCGAATGTGCAGCCACTCTGGAGAACCATGTGCTTATGAAGAAGAAATAATTATTCCCTTATGAAGGGAAGTTTGTGCTGCTGATGCACTTCTCTTGGTTAAGTTTTTATATGGACATTCATTGATTTATTCAACAAATATTTTAAGTACTTTCTGTGGCAACATCACTGCTCATTCACAATGCTTACTTATAATAGTGAGTGAGCTAAACATGGTCCCTACCCTCATGGAGTTTCTAATACAGTGAAGAACACAATCTCTAAGTGGTAAGGGGTATAATAGGACAAGTGTACGGGAAAATATAGCACCTTAGTGAGAGACGAGGCAGTCAGATAAGGCTTTCTTGAGGAAGTATTATCGAGTCTGTCATGCTTAAATTTGTTATTCTTGTTACAGATATCAACATCCCATCCTCTTTTTAATTAACCTAATTTAAGAGAATTTTTAAAAAATCATCTTTTTCTCTTTAAGGTGACTCATATCCTCAATGTTGCATATGGAGTTGAAAATGCCTTCCTCAGTGACTTTATATATAAAAACATTTCTATCCTGGATCTGCCTGAAACCAATATCCTGTCTTATTTTCCAGAATGTTTTGAATTTATTGAACAAGCAAAAATGAAGGTAAGTTTTGTTTTGATCCATAGTTCTTCAAAAGCAGAAATTTAAAAATGAGTCCATTATCCAATCTTTATTCTTTTGTAAGGAATGTGTAGAGCACTATTAATAAATTTCTCCTCCAACAATATTTTATTAATGCCCACAGCTATTTAGTTCTTTAATTGCTCTTTTCTCAATGAGATATTTATTTTTAAAATTAATTTTTCCTTTTCCTGTAGCATATACTTAGGTTTCCTTTGATAGTTTATAACCACTTGTCCACTGACCAGTTTGCAAGATAATCAAGTGGACTATAAGGTAGAGGTTGCTGTAGTCCTGTTAATGTATTTGTGAAGATTAATGTGTATTTATTTTTGTGGCTGAGGAGGTAAGGATTGTGAATCTGTGAATTTTAAAAAAGATTTTATTTATTTATTTTTAGATAGAGGGGAAGGAAGGGAGAAAGAGAGGGAGAGAAACATCAGTGTGTAGTTGCCTCTCGCTTGCCCCCTACCGGGGACCTGGCTTGCAACCCAGGCATGTTCCTTGACTGGCAATTGAACTGGCGACCCTCTGGTTCACAGGCCAGCACTCAATCCTGAGCCATACCAGCCAGGGCTAAATCTGTGCATTTTTAACAATAGAATTTTAGGGTGCTCTAAGGACTAAATGGGTATTGCTTTACTGAGATTGTATGAAAATGCTGATAAGAAACTGTCCATTCGTTTTTCTGACTTCAGAAGACTGACAGTGTAATACTTGGATTTTGGTACTGGATCCAGGTCAACACACTGACACACTGGGCTTCTAGTTTGGCCATTACCCGTAATTATACCTTGAAATGACATCATTTTAAATTACCATGTAATTCTTCCCAAATTTATGGGAGATAAATAGATGGGAAAGTAGGAGCACTTACAGAGAAAAGTTAACTCTCCGGGAACACCTAACAATTATTGACAGTTAATGTTAGAATCCAGTTTAATTAAATTCTGTCTAATGATCTCCCTTCTGCCTTTTCTCCTCCCCTCCGTCCCTCCCTTCCTTCCTTCCTTCCTTCCTTCCTTCCTTCCTTCCTTCCTTCCTTCCTCTCTCTTCCTTCTATTTAGTGATATTTATTGAGTGCTGTAGGTGCCCAGCACTGCTCGAGGTGACTTTTCTAGATTACACTGAGAATATAAAACTATTCAGTCTTACCATTCAACTTTATTCAATAGCAGATATTTGGATGAGAGGAAAGGTTTTCTAAGTCAGAACCTAGTATTTGCCAGTTTTTTCTTCTGTGAAAAATTTAATAGGCTCCAGATTGTAGCATTCCAGGGTACCAGTAATTAAAGTTAAAAATAAAAATGACAATGTATTAGCTATTACTGTATTAGCTATTTTCTCTATGGAGAGATAGAATATGCCTTAAGATGGTAAAGTGTAGACAGTGTTCACGTTCATATTTAACATTAGAAGGTATGTACATGTTGTAGATCAAAAGTGGAAAGAGTGATAGTTAATTAAAACGGTCCTTTGCTTGGATTTCCTGAAAAACAGAACCTGAGACAAGGATTAAGAGCTGATGCTTCATTTGAGAGGTGCAATTGCCAGGCAGTGAGAGGGGGAGGAAGTGATTCAGGGAAGGATGAGAAGCAACATAAGGCGATGTGTTGACCCTGCTGAGTACAACTTCACAGTGAACTGACAGTGACATAGCTGGGTTCACCTTCCCTACCACCCAGAATACCTCTGGGCAGGGAGTACAAGGAAACCTCAATACAGAATTTGGGAGGGAGGGAAGAGAGAATTTATCTGCCTGGCTGTGTGTCAGCTCCTGTTCCCCATTGGTCAAAGTTTACTCTTGGGGAAATAACTATTTCCCACAACACTTTGTGGAATTGTGAATTCCACAGTTGTGGAATTGAGTCCCACAATTCCAGGGTACAACACTTGACTGCTTCAGCAGCCACTTTGAAGTCAAACCTGATGCCCTGTGGTGTGACTTTCCATCCAAGTTCAGAAGCAGCAAGAGAATCCAGAACTCTGTCTATGCAGAGACTGCCACTGGGAAAGAGCCAGGACTTTGTAAGGAAGCAAAACTCAATAGGCCTAAAAGGAGCAGTTGGCCATCGAGGTGATGGCTGAGGTGGAGCCAGTTTAGGATGCATGAGATGATGGTACCAAGAGACTCTGAGGAGGCGCGGAAAACATTTCTACTGCAAGTTGTATTAGAATTCCACTCTATGTCCTAATTTGTCAAGCCTTATGTTTTATATAGGGATCCTAACAACTGAAGTTGTTTCATATATATGAAAACAACTGAAATTATCTTTTTAATATGAGAATAATTTTATGAGAATATGAAATAATAGTAATATAATATGAGAATATTATATGGATAATATGAGAATATGAAAACAACTGAAATTATCTTTTAATATGAGAATAATTTTGTTGTGGATAATTTGGCATTTTTGAAATGGGATGCATTTGAAAATTTGTTACAACAGATGTGGAAAAGGATTTTTGCAACAGATTTATGAATCTGAAAAAACTGCCTTGCAAAAGTATAACAATCGAATGACCTATAAACATAGTATTGCTAATATGTGCTTTGGGTAGAGAGTCTTTAGTTCTAAGTTTTGTTGTTTTCCCCTTCCCCTGTTTCCATCTTTCTTTTGTGTTGTACCAAAAGAAGAATCAGGAAATGAAGTAACTAAAATGTCTAGTTCTGCAGTGTGTGCTCACAGCTCACTCCATTTCATTCAGATCATTAACTTTTTAAAAGCCTGAAATAAGCCAACCTGTATCGATGGTGTTCCATCAGATCTATCACATTCATTATTAATGCAATATTACCCCATCAGCATTGGTCTTACAGTGTGTTCCTTTTCACTTGTAAAGTATCATTTTCAAGCTACCTGAAACGTTATTCATTTATTGACCTCATGCTGGTGTCTAATTACTTTTTCCAGTTCACATTTTTGTAAGCTATTTGTGTCATCATTTACTACCTGATAAGTTTAAGTATTTTTTTAAGCTACTTGCCTCCAGAATATATCTAAGGGAAGGGAATTTTGTCTTCCCTGATCATTTTACACCCAGATTTCCATGCTAATAAAACACTAGTTTTATAGGAACACTATGGGTACATAGAATGTCTCAGGCTTTCTGTTTAGTTTATGATTATGGTTTTCTTCTCATTTCCACATATATTCCCTGTAATTTCTCTCCTATTTATAGACATGTGGCTAAGTTATTATGCCTTTATGTGTATTTTACTGGATTACTTCAGTTTAACAAAAGATGCTGTTTCAGAATTACATACAAATACACCATCAAAGCACTTCAGTCTTGGGAGGTGGAAAGGGGAGGTATTGGTTTGTTGATTGATTGGTTTTTCCATTATTTCCTTACAATGAACTGTATTTGAGAAGTGAATAAATTGACAGAATATTTTTATTTTATAATTTTTATGAGTATAAGAATGTATAATCAAGTTAATAATAACCTTTCTTAAGAGAATAATGAAGAGTTTTGTTCGATCTTATTGCAGGATGGAGTGGTTCTTGTTCATTGTAATGCAGGGGTTTCCAGGGCAGCTGCGATTGTAATAGGCTTCTTGATGAATTCTGAAGAAATCTCATTCACCAGCGCTTTCTCTTTGGTGAAAAATGCAAGGCCTTCCATATGTCCAAATGCTGGCTTCATGGAGCAGCTTCGTACATATCAAGAGGGCAAAGAAAGCAATGAGTGTGACAAAATACAGGAATTAGAAGGGGACAGCAGTTCATGAGTTACACTAGTGGATGACGGACAAATAATGTCTGAGTTGGCCTCTATAACCACCTTTCCCCTTTTTTATAGAGTGTAGTAATAAAAACTTCCTTTTTCCTTTTTTTTTTTTGTTGTTCAAGTGAAAATGGGGTCAGTTGATTGTCCTGAGCTAGTCTATAAATAATTTTAAAAATTATATTATTTTCTTTGATATTATAATGTGTGATTAAATGCTTCTTTGATTTGCTAAGGGAGAAAAACAATGTATTCCCCAAAGTGATTATGTAGAAGAAAAAATGTTTAAATTTAAAATCTGTGTTAGAACATGGAAAGATTAAAGCAGTTGATTAAGACTTTTGGTATTTTTCTATTCCAGCAACTGTATCTTTGAAGGAAAAAACTTGAAATGCTACTTGACTTACCATTTCAGAGGGACATAAATTTCTTTGTAAATAATTTAAGATTAAAAACCAATACTTTAAACCTTCCAAAAGAGGTAACCAAAAGGTGAACATTTATACAATATTTATGTAGTGGTTACAATATTCACAAAGTTTTTATCTCCTTTTATGAAAATATACTCACTTTTCATTTTGATTTTTTTAATTTAATTATACTCCCTGGATTTATATTTTAAGTTTTTGTGTAGATTTTTCTCCCTGACATTACTATGAGCTTATGGTGCTTTACACTTAGGTTAAGCTAGTCTCTAACACTGTATGCTTTTTATCCTGGGCTCCTAGCATTCTGTTTTGGGGTCTCAAGGCATAATTTTATGATCTTCTTGGATCTATGGAAAAATATTTTATACTGAATGATTGTTTTTTAGATGTGATTTGTTAAATGATCTGTTTTCAGTATTCTACTGGAGAACATATTTTTAAGGAAAGAAGGGTTATGGTTTTGTAAGGAATTTTAAATATATTTTTAGAAAGCCTAAAATTATTTACAATTTTATCTCTGGCCAGAGGCCTTGAATAGTTTCTTTTTAAAATATTAAAGTCTCCAGGGGAATAGTGTGGGCAGAGGGGGGCAAAGGAGGAAAAATTGGGACAACTGTAACAGCATAAACGATAACAAAAAAATAAAATAAATAAAAATAAAAATAAAATATTAAGTCTCTATATTGGCAAGGTTGAACTCTATAAATTTGCTTAAAGGTATTTTTTTGGCTTATTCAAAATAAACTGTACTTAAGATTAATATAATAATTATGATAGCATTTATGTAATAGCTTTCAAGTAACCTTTTATGACTTAGAAGGTATTGTTGCCATTTGGATATTATTAAGAAAGTCAGCTCTTCTTAAATACATAATCTAGTATATTCCCATACGTAAGAAAGTACACATTGAGCGCATCTGTGTATTTGAGGAAGCAGCCTTTCTTATGCTGTCAAGGGCAAAAAGTAGAAGTGGTCAGTGCAAATTATGTCTCGAGATCACTTACAGCTTAACAAGATGCCATCACATGCAAAACTATAAACTTTGTTTCTGTTGGGCAGTATAAATGTGATCAACCTACAGTGACTTTTCTGTCGCCAACAAAGGCAGATAGAATCATCTTAAATATGAGGTTGATATATAATGTCTTCATAGTCAGTATTGCTGAGCGTTTTCAGGGTGAACCTTTTCCATTAATGTAAAAACATTTATTTAAATACATTTTCTTTTGCTAGGTGCTGTTATCAGCCATTAAATTTGAAGCCTTGAATAAAACTTGTTCATAATGGATAGTATGTTACTTAGGTCTGTATTTTGTATACTCAGGTATTGCCTGTAGTTTTGTGGTTATGGTGCAAGCTCATACACTCTGTATCACCTACAGAAATACTTTGAGCATCTATTTCATTTTATCTGAAATGATAGTCGTTTGCTATATCTAAAATAGATCAACAAATGTAATTCAGTCATTTAAATTAGGGATACTATATAAGGCAATGATGGGTCATATATATGAATATATGGTATATTTATTGTATTTCCCATGGATATGTCACTCTGTCATACCTGGTTATTTATAAAAAGGAATTTTATCATTATGATTCTTTATCTTACATATTAAAAATATATACCAAATGTAGGTCTGTTTTGAGAGAGAGGGAAAATATTTCAAGGAGTTTTTACCTCTATTTTAAAATAGATTTTTTCTACAATTTTTCAAAAGAAGGAGGAAATGAAAATATCTTTTGTTTTTAAACATTAAAAAGAAATAAACTATAAAGCCTTCCTAACAACCTGAGAAAGATGATCAGAAAAAAGACTGGAAAATATGATACAATTCTATTTATTGAGGTTAATATTTTTAAAATGTTTTGCTAACTTTATGCTTTAATATAGGCTTGTGATGACATATACTTTGTATTGAAAACCAAGAAATATTTAAATTTTTAAAAACTGAAGAAATCTTTTTCTTAGATTCTTTTGGATAAAATTTAAACCCTTAATTAACTCAAAGATTTCAGGGAAAATGGAGTGTAGTATTTAAAATCATCATTTTAATTGTGCATAACTTCTTCCCTATTGAACCTTGACTGAAATGTATGCATATACCACATTCATATAGTATGAATATGTATTGTGTAACCTAGGGTACATATTTCCATTCTGATTGATAATTTCACTGGTGATGGGGAAACCTTCTGAACTTGTCACCTGATTATTAGTAGTATAAATGATTCAACTGTATATAGCAAGTCCCCCATAGAGGTAATTTCTTCAAAGATTCTTGAAAGTAACAGGTAAAAATCAGAGTATTGTTGTAAAATCTTAGTGAGTTAATTCAATGAATTGATACCTTTATAAGCAAAGCCACATACATTTTAAAATAATAGAAATGTAGCACAATGGATTATTTAGTTTTGTCAGGTAACTGTAAATAGTTGATTTTTCTGCCCAAAGGGTCCTGAACATATTGAGTTACTGTGTAGTTATTTAAGAATTTAAACCAGAAGACTTTAAAGTTTTATATTGTAATATATGCAGTGGCATTTACAGTTAACAAATTTATGGTTGTTTCCACCGATATACTTTAACAAACTTTTCAATTACAAGTGAAGCTTGACTTGTTTTGTATCCCTATTTATAATGTATCCTTCATTGTTTCTAGGTATTGATATATTTTAATAAAATAATAAATTTACTCTTTCCCCTGTTAATATCTTTATTTCAGGTTATTTGTTTAAAAAGATTTTACATATTTGCTGTCAAATTCTGGGTTCCAAAATCTTTTGACAGGACAAAAATTACACATTTTGCAATATAAATGACTTTAAGGTCTGTACAGATTTGTTTGCTCCGTATACTTTAAGAAATGAAAAGCTATTATATTATAATTGGCATTACTGCAGATAATGGGCATTGAAAAGTCAATAGAACCACCTAGAATTTTAAGTCAATAGAAGATGTTGTTACTCTCAGATTAAACTACCGAATATTCTAACCATGACTGCATTGAGATTATTGGAATGTCATTCAGCATCCACTTCCCACTTATACACATTGTTACTTCTCTGACCTATGCATTTGGGCTTTTTCCTCCCTCTCTCTCCCTGTTTTACCTGCTGTTCCCTTTACCTGGGACACTTTCCCTCAGAAATATTGGAACTTTGATAAAATGTTACCTTCTTTTTTTTTTTTTAAGATTTTATTTATTTATTTTTAGAGAGGGAAGGGAGGGAGAGAGAGAGAGAGAGAAACATCAATGTGCAGTTGCTGGGAGACATGGCCTGCAACCTAGGCATGTGCCCTGACTGGGAATCGAACCTGCGATGCCTGGTTCGCAGCCCGCGAAATGTTACCTTCTTAATAAAACCTTCCCTGACCACCTTATTTCTAATTGTTCCCATCTGGAACACTTTTATTCACCTTTCTTGTTTTATATATGGCATGGCCCTAATTATCACCCAAATTCCATATATTTTACTTATTTTGTTGTTTTCCTCATCAGAACTGGAGCTCCCATGAGAGCAGAGATTTTTACTGTGTGGTTTTTCTATACCAGGTGTATCCCTGACCAGACCTTCAAAAATTGCTTATTACAAGGAAGGGAGAGAGGATCGAAGGGAAAAATTGATGCATACCTTTGCAAGTTATATAAGTTTTGATGTTACTTTTTCCCTTCCAAAGAGTGATAAGAACCATTTAATTGATTAAAAGATAACAGCTGTATCAGCTAAACTGATGTTTCCTTTGATGTCTGGCTCCCTTTCTGCCAGTTGTTTACTGTAATGAAATGATTAGGGAAAAAACAAGTTTTCGAATGTAACATTTATTTTAATTTACGAAGAGGTAGCTTTGGTCATTATTTACAGAGGTCAGATAATGCAAATAACAACTAATAGATGTATATTTTTTGGACACCATCTGTAAGATCCTTCTACCCTTCTGCCTCAGTCTATTTAGGTTATTATAAGAGGATAGCAAAGACTGGGTGACTTACAAACAACAGAAATTTATTTTTCAGAGTTCTGAAGGCTGGGAAGTTCAAGATGAAGGCACCAACAGATTTGGTGTCTGGTGAGAGCCTGCCTCCTGGTTCATAGGTGCCAGTCCTGTTGCTGTGGTCTTACATGGCTGAAGCACCGGTGTTGGGTGGGGGGGAACGCTCTGGGGTCTCTTATAAGGGCAATTATCTCATTCATGAGGGTTTTACCCTCGTGACTTAACTCCAAATTCCCAACTCCAACTACCATTATATTGGGGGTTAGGATTTCAACATGAATTTGGAGGGGGGGGCACCAATATTCAGTTTGTAACAATTTCCCACCCTGAGAGATTCGAATTTTCCCTTCCTTTGCTGCTAAGTGAAAATGTATGTAGTGTATTCATAAGTTATATCAATGTCGAATCACTATGTTGTACAACTGAAACTAATATAACATTGTATGTCAACTATAACTGAAAACAAATATTAAAAAAAGAAAAATGTGGTGTAATGAGGGGTGTTATTGGTTGGAATGTGCCGCGCATGTGAATCTTGTGGAGCTGAAGAAAAGAGGCTGCTGTAGGGAACTGGAAGCCTGGGATGGTTTTTGGACAGCTGGGTAATGTGTACAGAGAAGGGAGTATTGGCTAGTGGTGTTTGGATTTGGTAAGAGAGACTGACTGAACAAAGGGAGATGCTGAGAGTCGACTGCAATTGTCTACGCATTAGAAGAATAGAGAAAGAATAGGACTTGATATCTGAATGTTTGATGGTAGAGAAGGTGGAAGCCAGAGAAAGCACAGTGGACCAGATGAAGTGCTTCTATGAAGCATAACCTCCTTTCAAAGTGGGTATTGTTTCCATTTTACACAACATAAAATTTACAGGGATTTAATACCAATCCAAGTAATACAGGATTTAAGTGGGAAAGTTGTGCTCTAAATTCAGGTCTATTTGACCTTAAATTCTGCTCTAACATACTGTAACAAAACTATGTTAGAATATAACATAATAAAATTTAAATTTTGGGTGTCTAAGAGAATAATGGGAAAGGGACAACTGGAATGGGGCAGATTTTAGGGGTAAGATTAGTTTGTTTTTGAGGTTTGATGCACTGTTAGGTTGTTCACCAACCATTTGGAAAAGTATCATTTGGCTTTAGAGAGAGAAGGGGCATACAATAACAAATTATTTGCATGGATGTAACAATGGATGAGGACTCCAAGGGAGAACATAAATTTTTTTTAAATTTTCAGAGCTTTTTATTTTATTTCATTTTTTATTAAATACTTTTGATTTCTATTGTTGTTCAGGTAGTTTTCTGCCTTCTCCCCCACCACCCCAGCCATCCCCATTTCTCTCCCCTGTTTCCAACCCTCCTTGTTTTTGTTCATGTATCCTTTATAGTTGTTGAGAAGATAAAAAATTGAGGAGGAGAGAGAGTATAAAGGCTTCATTAACAATTCTATGTCCACACCGCTAAAGAAAACATAGGCTAAATGAAAAGGGGACCAACCATATGGAAAATATATTTGCAAATGATGCCTGGGACAAGGGTGTGATCCCCAAAATATATAAAGAACTCACATGACTCCACTCCAGGAAGACAAAACAAACCAATTAAAAAATGGGCAAAGGACCTGAACAGACACCTCTCAGGAGGACATACAGAGGGCCCAGAGACATATGAAAAAATGCTCAGCATCACTAGCCATTAGAGATGCAAATTAAAACCACAATGAGATACCACTTCACACCGATCAGAATGGTCATCATTAACAAATTAACATACAACAAGTGTTGGTGAGGTTGTGGAGAAAAGGGAACCCCAGTGCACTGTTGATGGGAATGCAGAGTGGTGCATCCACTGTGGAAAACAGTATGGAACTTCCTCAGAAAACTAAAAATGGAACCGCCTTTTAACCTGGCAATTCCACTCCTAGGATTATATCCTAAGAACCCTGAAACATCAATCCAAAAGAACCTATGCACCCCAATGTTCATAACAGCACAATTTACAGTAGCCAAGTGTTGGAAGCAACCTAGGTGCCCATCAGTAAATGAATGGATCAAAAAACTATGGTACATTTACACAATGGAATTCTATGCAGCAGAAAGAAGGAGTTCCCACCCTTTGCAACAGCATGGATGGACCCAGAGAGCATTATGCTAAATGAAGTAAGACAGCTGGTGAAAGACAAATACCATATAATCTCACCTATAAGTGGAAGCTAATCAACAAAACAAGCAAGCAAAATATAACCAGAGACATTGAAATGAACAGACAGTGACCGGAGGGGGGGGGGAAGGAGGGAGATAAGATGAAAGAAAGAAGCCATGGACAAAGACAAAGGCGGGAAGGATAGAAAGTGGGAGGTGAGGGTGGGTGGGATGGGGGAAAGTAGTGGTAGGAAAATGGAGACAACAGTATTTGAACAATTTGAAAAATGATAAAAAATATGAACATGGTACACACACACAAACAATTCTATATCCAGGTTAGAATAAAATGGGATCATGTATGGAAGAGCCAGGGAAAGAGCAGAAAGTTAAGAAGAGAGTAGGAAGTGTAGTATCACCAAAAACAAGGCAAACGATTGTATATAGGAAAAGATTGTCAAAGCTATTGAATACCACAGATGTCAACGATACAGGCCTAATATGGCAGTTAGGAGAAAAATAGTTGGGGTCAATAGTTTCAAAGAAGGATTTACACAAGAGTCAGTGTATAATGTATTAAAAAACAAGATGGTAAAGGTAGGGAAATAGACCATGTAATAAAGTCTGTAGACCCTTATTTTGAAATGTTGAAAAAAAAAAAAGGAAATGTGAAAGAAAATTGTTCATGGTGGTTACAAAAAAGATAAAGTTCTAGGGAAGGTTTTTTGATAGGACAAAATGGGCATCTTTATACCCTGATAAGGAAAGAGTCAGTTGACATGGTATAAGTTTGAAATGCAAGTGAAAGAAGGAAAATGAGTTTCTTAATTTTTTTTACAAATATCAAACTGCACTATCAGGCCATAATAATCAAAATAGCATGGTACTGGCATAAAAACAGACATATCGATCAATAGAACAAAACAGAGAGCCCAGAAATGAACCACACTTTTATAGTCAATTAATATTTGATAAAGGAAGCAAAAACATACAATGGGCTAAAAATAGTTTATTCAATAAATGGTGTTGGGAAAATTGGACAGCTATGTGCAAAAAAATGAAGCTGGATTACCTTCTTATGCCACACACAAGAATAAACTTAAAGTGGATTAAAGATTTAAATGTTAGACTTGAAACCATAAGAATCCTAGAAGAAAATATATGTAGTGAAATCTTGGACATTTCTTGTAGTAACATGTTTTTCTGATATATCTCCTAAGGCAAGGGAAATACAAGAACAAAATAAAACAAATGGGGCTACATCAAACTAAAATGTTTTTGCACAGCAAAGGAAAACATCAACAAGTGAAAAGACAGCCTACTGAATGGGAGAACATATTCATTGATACATCTGATAACAGGTTACTATCCAAAATTTATAAAAAACTTATAAAATTCAACACCAAAACCCCCAACAATCCAATTAGAAAATGGGCAAAGGAACTGCATAGACACTTCTCCAAAGAGGACACACAGATGGCCAAAAGACATGAAAAGATGCTCAATGTCACTAATCATTAAAGCAATGCAAATTAAAAACACAAGGAGATATCATCTCACATCTGTCAGAATGGCTATCATCAATAAATAAACAAAGAAGTGCTGGTGAGAATGCGGGGAAAGGGGAACCCTTTTGCACTGTTAGTAGGAATGCAGACCTGTTGCACCAGTATGGTGGTGCAGTATGGAGTTACCTCAAAAAAGTAAAAGTGGAACTGTCTTATGACCCAACAATTGTATTTCTGGCAATTTGTTGAAGAAACCCAAGACACCAACTCGAAAGACTATAAGCACCCCTATGTTCATTGCAACGGTATTTACAACTGCCAAGATTTGGAAGCGGTCCAGGTGTCCATCAGCAGATCTGTGGATAAAACAACTATGGGACATTCACACAATGGACTACTACACAGCAGTAAAAAAAAAAAGAAAGAAAATTTTACCCTTTGCTACAGCATGGGTGGACCTGGAGAACATTATGCTGAGTGAAGTAAGCCAGTCAGAGAAAGACAACTACCATATGATCTCACTCATGTGGAGTCTAATGAACTGAACTAATGAGCAAAACAGAGACAGACTCATCCATGGCCATGTGATGACAGAAACAGAGAGCAGCAGTGTCAGACAGGTAGATGCCATGCAGCTGGCTTCGAAGGGGGAGGGTGGAGCCTTTCAGTCGAGGAATATAATTTAGTCTTCAGAAATTTGAAAAGGAAGGGAACAGATTCTCTCCTGGAGCCTCCATAAGAAACCAATCTTCCTGACACCTTGATGTTAGCCCCATAAAACTCAGATTGCTGACGTCCAGAATTGTGAAAGATAGATCTGTGGTGGTTTAACCCTCCAGCGTTGAGGTAATTCAGTACGACCTCATCTGAACTTGATTACATCTGTAACGTACCTATTTCCAAATAAGGTCACAGTCAAATGTACTGAGGGTTAGGACTTGGGGGACACAGTTCAACCCATACCCTTGTAAAAAAGAGTCAATTTATCTCAGTGATTTAAAATTTCAATCTCAGGAGACATTCCATTTAATTATGTCATTGTAATTGCCTCACTCAAATTACAAAATTCTTGCTGGATTTGGAATTTCAGGAAATCCCAGAGGAAACAGGAAGGATGGGTGAGTACTTTGAGGATAATTAGTTTGGTATGGACCAGAGAACATCCTAGAATACACATAAATGTAGCACATCATGTAGCACATATAAAGGTAGTGAGCAAAACTAAACAACTTTTCTTTTGCACACATATATAGGCTACGTTTGAATACGCTCTAAAGAAAAGCAGCAAGTGGGGGAAGGAGGACAGTCCTGACGGCACAAAGAGGGTGCTGTGATGTGGAGGGTTCACAGGTGTTTGTTTACTCTTAGCTTCCATTATTCACTATCTTTTGTACGTGCTGACATGTAAAAAACAGCAAGCATGAATTATGCTTTAATGTGTTAAAGCATACATTGTAAAATTGTTCCCATATAACATTTTTTAAAAAATGGCATAGAGACGACAGAAAATATGCAGCAAGAATGGAGCTTCACGCACTAAGTCCATAAAACGACACTGGAAAGCACCACCAACAGTTGCTCCTAGCCAACTTTCTGCAGATGGTGCTTGGGAAAGCTGACGGATGACAGACCACTGGGTACACTCACGGTAGCTAATGAAACTTTGAATAAAACGAACAGTACTTCTGTGAAATTCAAGTACCAAAAAATGGGGGCGCTCACGCCGTGAGCAGAGGATTTCGAGAATTACAATTTCGTCCCAGTCACAGCGAAGTCTTTCCGGAAGATGCTGAGTCTGCGCGAAGGCTCTCGCCCACTCCAAAATGGCGGCCCCGGTGCCCACAGCTCAGTGCGGCGCATATCCGGAAGTTACGCCAACCCTTAAGGTAGCGCGCTCCGACCCGTGGGGAGTGTTTCCGCCATTTTTGAAAAGCGGGAGGGTCTGTAGCGAAATATAGTTGCCGCCGCTATGGCAGCTTTTGCTGTGGAACCCCAGGTGCCCTCGCTGGGTGAGTGAAAAACTGCTTTTCCTCGCTGGCACTGCGATCGGCGCCGTAGGCCTGCAGGCAGGCAAAGCCAACGGGTAGTAGACTTGACCCTCTCGTTTGCTAATTTCGTTGGCGCTGGGGGAGTCCTTGGATAGTCCCCAAATCCCTAGACAGCACTCTGCTCTATTCATCAGGCTGCCAGGGCGGCTTCGGGAAGCTGCGGGCCCTGGAGGGACCGGTGAGGAAAGGGCTTTTGAATGTGGGCTGCGCCGTTCTGTGTCCCCACACGCAAGCCCGCCAAACCTGCGGATACTTGAGACCTCCAGAGCTCTAAACTGGATCCGGTGTCGGGATCCGGGGATTGTAGGTGGGAAGGGACCTGCTGGCTTACACGTGGGTGGGCGGTGTCCCGGAGAGTGGTCATGGACTACCGCTGTGGGGTCACCTGGGCTTCTGGTTTCTGTTTGTTTTTTTCCCTCTTTTGGCCTTTGGCAAAGGAATCAGTTATTAATGGAAGCTTGCATTGTGCGACATTTAATTAGCCAGATGATGAAAGCCATGTAGATATTGGCCTTAATAAGAAGCCAGGAGTTCGCACGATATTCCTTACCTTAATCTTGGGAAGGTGACCAAGTATTGTAGGTATTTTTCAAGTCAGTCGCATAATGAATACTTTAAAGTTCATTCCCATCGCTGAATTGTGACGTTGAAAAATATCCAAAAAGTTAACAGGATTTCCTTTTTGTCTGCTGAGTTTTGGGGTTTCTGAGAACTGTCAAAATTTTAAAATAAACCGCCTACTGTAAGAGACTTAGTTGGAAATCAGGTCACAACATTCTGAGTTTGGAAAACAGAGTGAGCGTGTAGGATGAGGGTTTTTTTTTTTTTTTTTTTTTTTTAAAGATCGGAAGGGTAACGCTTTACATGTTTTGTGCAAAATAAGTTTCTTTTGAGAGTAGAGCAATGTGAACTGTTTTAATATTAGTCATAAACTGAATGCACAATGTCAGTGCAGATACTCTGCTACATTTAAATTTACGGACAGATACTGGTCTAGGTATTATTTTAGAGATCAGTTTTCTACTAAAAAAATTAGAGTGCATATTTCTTGGGGTTACAAATGTGTCTAAACCTCTGTTTATTGCCTAATCAGAAATCTGACATTAGCCGATATTAAATTTTCAAGTCCACATATTGCAGATATTCTAGGTGAGGAATAAACATTTTACCAGCACCTAATGGTGTTTTCAAAGTAGGCGTTACTTCAACAACCAGTGCTAGGTAAGAAGACACACTAACAGAACAGACTGTGATAGGGAATTGAAGACTTGCGGGATCCATTGGTACAGCGAGATAGCTCTCTCTGTAAGCGAAATTTAGCCTGATGGGTGGTTAGTGACAATCTCATAGAGGTTTTTGTGCCCTCTCTCAGGTGCTTTCTACTGTATCACAGTATATATTCAGATGTATAAGAACTTTTTTTGACTTTTACAATTGCCGTATTTTTTTCTTTTGGGGGATGGGAGAGTGAAGGCACTTGGTGGTTCCTAAAACTTTGTATTTATTACTGAGGGCTTTTAATACGGTTCAGAAAATGCTTTTGGATTGATTTTAGCTTTCTTTGGAAATATGTAATAGTTTCATAGTAACATAGTAACTGTCACTTTAATTACAATGTAATTATAATTCTTCCCCATTTCAGTATTTGCTTTATCTTTTCTTGAATTGCTTTGCCTTTTCTTCTTTTATACACTTGCATTATTAATATTTAAGTATAACTATAACAAGTTATAAGAGGAAGCATAAATGACCAACAGCATTTGGAGAGTAGGAAATAAATTTTTGAGACTGTTTAGAAATTAAGTGATAGTTAATGAAGATCATATAAATAACATAAAAAATGTTGATGTTTCTGAGTTCCATGAATCACATTTAGGCTAGTCATGTTAAAAATTAAATTTTCATAAGCAGAAATTGCAGATTCTTCACTTACACATTTGTCACTCAGTTTTGGCTATTATAAGATAACTAATGTTTGCTGAACATTTACAACATTTTAGGCACTGGGTCAAGTGCTTTACTTGCTATAATTATAATCAAAGCTCTGCAAGTAGGTGATACGATTATGCCCATTTTGCTGAGAGACTTGAACCTAGGTCTCTCACTCCAGAGCCTATGTTTTTCTTACTGTGCTATTTATTCTCTGAAGTTAGAGTCTAACTTTATAGCTTCCTTATCTCCATGATAGGAATAAACCTCCCAGTAAATTGTGAAGGTTAATTTTGAATTGATGATTGTAAAGTATCTGTTTTTTTTTTTTAAATTGGTTTTATATCAGGGAGACTTATTGATTACTCCTAATTTTAAAATGATTAATTTTAAAAAAAATCCCAAAAGTAAACTTTCCAAACATTTTGAATGTTTTTTTTGCCACACATTACTATTATTTCATATGTGCTCTAATGTGTGCATGATTACACTTTTATGACAAACATGATTTAATTTTTTGTGTGTGAGGGGAAAAAATGGGACATAGAGCAAGCTAAACTCATTGAGTTTGGTACGTTAAGACTTTGTGTAAATAAGTAACTTGTGCACCCTGTTCTTGTTTTTGGTTGTTGCATAGCTGACCAGAAATGGAAAGTTTTCCTGTATGTATTAGGAACTTTTTTAATATTATAAACTAAAATTCTTAAATTTAAAAATGTGTTGATTCTTAAATCTGTGAAATGTTAACAGAATAGTTGTCAAGGATTAATATTGTTAATACAAAATACTTATTTCTCTAGAAATAATTTTTATTGGTTTTTAAAATATAAATTTAACTATGGTCCTATAGTATTTAATGGTATTGATAAAATTTTCAAAATTCTAGATTCGTATATCATTTTGTTAGTTATTATAAAAATAAAGTCCTTATTTTATTTCTGATTCATTTAGGATCTGAACCAATGATGCTAGGTTCTCCCACATCTCCAAAACCAGGGGTTAATGCCCAGTTCTTACCTGGATTTTTAATGGGGGATTTGCCAGCTCCAGTGACTCCACAACCTCGATCAATTAGTGGCCCTTCAGTAGGAGTAATGGAAATGAGATCACCTTTACTTGCAGGTAGGTAAATTGCCTAAAATAGTTTCATAGTAATGTCAGTATATATACTAGGATTTTAAGAAGAGTAATGGTTCAGCATTCACTGTTCCCAACTCATTCATTACTGTGTGTTGCCATGTATAATGCATACTTTTTTGCCTAAACTTTTGAGGGAAAAATAAGGATGCACATTATACATGGGTAGTACCAATTCTGTAGCTATATAAATGTTTATAATTCTTTTATTTATGCTTATGTGCTAAAGATGTAGCTCTAGAATGCGATAACGATATCCCTATACAAAATAATACCCTAGAACACAATAATCAGTTTTGTTTCTAAATATAAGTAAATAAAAGGTTGAATTACAAAATTAAAACAAAAGATTTTTTTTCCTGAAAGTTTGGGCCAAAAACACAGGTGTGTATTATACACGGCAAAATATAGTAATTAAAAAAATTAACTAGTAGCTCTATTTTTTTACCGTAAGACTCAGAATAGAGGTGTAAGCGGTATAAGCTACAGCAGTCCCCACTTCTATCAGCAGAGGAAAAGTCCCGAGACACCAGTGGATGCCTGAAACCACTGATAATATCAAGCTTTATATATACACTATGTTTTTTCCTATGTACACATACCAGTAATAAAGTTTATAAATTGGGTACAATAAGAGATTGACATTAACATAATAAAATAGAATAATTATAGTAATGTACTATGATACAGTTATGTGAATGTGATCTCTTTCTTAAAACATCTTACCATACTGCACGTGTAGCTTGGATACACTGGACAAAGGGTTGGTTCACGTTCCAGGCTGGATGGTGTGAGATTTTATACTACTCACGCTGCAATTTAAAACTTACAAATTCCTTAGTTTTAGAATTTTCCACTTAATATTTTCAGACTACAGGTAACTAAAATTGCAGGTATCAAGTTTCAGATATGGGAGGTACTACCATATTATCATTCTAAGAACCAGTTATTGAAAAGTATGCATACTACATTTCATCCAATCTAAAATGCCAGTGTGTATGGGGGAGTGATATGGTCATTTAATTTCAACTGAGTTTAATTCATCTGGAATATAATAATAGCACACAGTCAGTCAAAAGAAGTGTAATTTGAAAATTTGTAAATATGGATTCTACCTCTAAGCAGAGTTAATTAAGGTTCTCACTTGTAGTATGTTTAGTGAAAGGACTTCACAGACTATGGGGAAGTTTTTTATATAGGCTATGCAATCCTCAGCACAAAATGTTGTTACTTAAATACAACATATATCTTTTACAGGATGCCTTTAGCAAAAAAAACATTCTAAAAGATAACTTTGAAGTTTTGACTATGGGTAGTGAGACTTACCTGCAAAAATGGTTGAATTCCAAATTTGAGCTAGTATCCTTTTAGTAGATGTTTAAAGGTAAACTCTTTTTTGTTTTTAACCTATGATTTGATTTAAAGTGGTTTTATATATATAAAAATTGGTTAGGAGGAATTACAAATTATATTTGAAGTAATTCACTTAAAGATATTCTGGACAGACTTGTGTTTTGTATATATTTCAAGTATGTTATTATAGTAGCTATCACATATTGAGTACTTATGAGCCAGGAAATATGCTAAGCACTTTGTTATTTTTATGCTTTTTTCAATAGTGAACAGTATATAGTAGTTATCCCAGGTTTTCAAAAGAGGAGACTGAGGCTAAATGCAATAAAGAAATTGCTGAAACTCACAGGTTATTAAATGACAGACAAGGAGGTCAAAGCCCTGGTCCGTCCTGTTTTGCAGTCTGCTCTATGCTTCTGCTGTACTGACGAGGCTCAGACCTTAGTCTCATGGAGCGCAGGGGCTGCTTCACTTTTGGCATTGCGAATTCTCTGATTTATAGACATCTTTATGTCCCTAAAAATTGTTTTTTAGTATCTTTATTATCTACCCAAATCTATTTTTACTATAAGAAACATGATAAGATCTGTTTAATTTTGACAAATGCCACATTATGGGATTATATTTATTCAAGTGTATACAGACTGGAGCTGTTTAATACCTACTTTCAAATAAGAAAGAGAATCAAGTTTTGTGTTGAAATGCTAAGAATTGTGTAGAGAAAGCAAAAGTTACATGTGTTTACTATAAACTAAACTTTCTATTTACTTACTCTGGATCTTTTATTCAAAGTGCAGTCTGTAGATCACCAGCATTGGCATCACTGGGAACTTGTTCAAAGTTCATAATCTCAGGTTCCATGCTACATGTTGTGAATCAGAATCTGAATTTGAACAAGATTCTTTGGTGACTTTTGTGTGTATTAAAGTTTCAGAAGCACCAGGAGATGAGTTTAAGTCAATATTTTATGAATATAAATTTTTTTAAAAAATCTTATTTTTTAGCAAGGTGCTCCTGAGCAATTTCTATTAAGCAACTCCCTGTCTCTCAGTTTCCTCATTGTTAAATGGAAATCATTCTCAAGTCACAGACTTGGTCAGAAGAGTGACACCAATACGATTATTTAAGAAAAGTCCTATTAAAAAGAAGGAAGATGTCTTTGTTTTCTCACCTGACTGTATGTTTTGTACATTGTAGGGGGGTCACCGCCACAACCAGTCGTACCAGCTCATAAAGATAAAAGTGGAGCTCCACCAGTTAGAAGCATATATGATGACATTTCCAGCCCAGGACTTGGATCAACACCTTTAACTTCAAGAAGACAGGTAATACCCATACCCACACTTATGATCCACAGTGAATAATTTTAAAGTTTTTATGTGGCTGTACAGTGGCAGTCAGTAATTTGAAATGTTTCCTCGAGGTCTGTTGTAGTATAACTTTGTTGCACAGAATAAGCATTAAGGACATTTGTCATAGAATCTACTTAAATTGTGCTTATCATGAAACATAATTTAAAATGTAATAAAACTACAGTCCTGACTGGTGTGGCTCAGTGGGTTGGGCATTGTGCCATAAACTGAAAGGTAGCTGATTCAGTTCCTGGTCAGGGCCCATACCTGGGCTGCTGGCCAGGCCCACCTAACCCCCCTGCCCCTCCAACCCGGTTGGGGACACGAGAGGCACCGATCAGTGTTTCTCTCGCATATGGAGGTTTCTCTCCTTCTCTTTCTCCCTTCCTTTCTTTCTAAAAATAAATAAATAAAATCTTTAAAAAAAGGCATTTCAAAAAAAATAATAGAACTCCAGATTATTTTCTCATGTAGGAACTTCTGTGGTTTTAATAGATATGTCATAGTCACCTGTCCATGCCCTCAGCATACTTCAGATACATGTAGGAATGCTTATGGTTTAAGTTATTCCAATTCTTTAAAAAGTTCAGTATTTATTTGTACATAATTCTATGAAAGAACAAATGAAGATTCAGGGTTTTATCCAGATTTAGGGCACTTTGTAATGATTTGAGATCTTTGTTTTAGGAATTATTTTATTAATATACAGCCATTATCCTTTTAGAGCTATGTTCATTAGTTGCTTACTTTACTAAAAACACTGCATCCTACGTAGTTCTGAGCTGATGCTTTAGCATAGCAATTTTTAACTGTTGTGTCATGGCACACTAGTGTGCTGCAAGAATTTTTAAGATGTGCAATACCTGACTATTTGGTCTGGGTACTGATCTCCTTTCCCTTAGAATGTCAAATGAGAAAAAAAAATGACAGCAGCCAACACAACAGTAGCCATTTGGTGTGAATGCCTTTTCAATGCCTTCCCTTAAACCATAAATATAGAGGTCATATAATAGAATTGCATATTTTTGGTCACGGTGAATATTAAGGTTCTGTCTGATTGGTTAATTGTTGATACCAGAAATCCTTACATACAAGTATAGGCACCTGATTTTTTCAAAAAGTCACTTTGGAGCAAAAAGGTAGGTAATTACTATTGTTGTTATGATTTTTTTGTAAATCAAAATTATACCTATTTTTTGTCAGGTTGGCAAAAATACATCTTTTGGTATGGTGCAGAATTTTGGTAATTAGTTTATATTTGCCATGGGATAAAAAAGGTTGAAAATCATTAGTTTAGTGTGTTCCTCATGTAGTGTTCTGATGGTGATGTTAAGCTTTGGTCAGCGTTATATTCACTCATAGATTATGTAAGATAGACGTCTCTATTTTGATAGCACTGATTGTTACAGGAAAGTGTCTGATATTAGGAAGTACCTGTGGTGCACAGGCCCTGATCTCACAGTTTTAGTAACTTGTCAGGGGTAAGGCAGCTAATCTACCAGAGCCAGGCTTTCAACCTAGGCAGCCGTAACTCTAGAGCCAGTGTTTGTAATAGCTTGCTGTGCTAATACTGCTGCAGTAACTCTTGGCTGTCACTTCAAAGGTAGTATGGATTTTTCTTTTAAGTGGGAAGTTGAGTAGCTTTTATAGTCATGTGTTCTTTCCTGTTATTATTGTGCTTAGTAGAACATATAAACAAAGTGTGTGAATTTAACCGATATAGCCTTTGTATAAAGACATTTCTGCTGTTTAGTTTGGAGAAATGTTTTATGACTTTCCCTAAATCAAATATAGCGTAGCTGTTAGAAAGTTTAATAAAATGTATACTTCAGTAAATTTTGACTATAGGCTTTATATTCCTGGCATATTAGGCCTATTTGTTAAGGAAAACAAAATTAATTCATTGTGTTAAACAGATTACCTTCTCTCTCCAGTACTTCTAGACTTGCCCACCTGTCCATTATAGTAGCCACTAGCCAAGTGCAGCTCTTGACACTTAAAATGCGGCTAGTCCTATACCTGAGATATACTTGTCTACTATAAAATTTAAAATTGCTTGCATGACTTGTGTTAATATTTGGACAGTGGTGTTCTAGACATAAGAGGTCCAGAATATTCTGTTTTGGGATATTTTTCTAAAGGTTGGTAAGTAAATCTGATGTTTAGTTTGGTATGAGAACCACTGGCTTATAAATTTATGTTTTCATTACTCCTCTGATATTACATGAGAAGAAAGGTAGTTACAGTAATTACTATGTTCAAAATGTTTTAGAGTCTTAAGTGTAATAATTTGTAGAGAATGTTTTTGACTGAAGGTTAGTAAGAATATTATTATTAGATCAAAACCTAAATTGGTTTTGTTCCCTGAGACTTTGCTCAACCTCTCTCTACTTACAAAAGAAGCTGGTATTAAGAATTGAACAGTACATTTTGTATCTCCTCTAACATTCTTTCTGCATTTGGTTCTGGTTGCTAGATAATAGCCAAAATTTAGATTTCCTTAGCTTAATCATATCTTGTTTTAAAAAAATTTATATATATCTACTTCTAGAGACTCTTATCATTCTTGATTTGATATTTTTATCTTTTATGGAAGGACTTAAAAAAAATTTATTTATTTTTAGACAGAGGGGAAGGGAGGGAGAAAGAGAGGAAGAGAAACATCAGTGTTTGTTTGCCTTTCGCATGCCCCACACCTGGGAACCTGGCCTACTACCCAGGCATGAGCCCAGACTGGAAATTGAACCAGCGACCCTTTGGTTCACAGGTTAGCACTCAATCCACTGAGCCACACCATTCAGGGCAGAAGGACTTTTTTTTTAAAGATTCTATTTATTTATTTTTGGAGAGGGGAAGGGAGGGAGAAAGAGAGGAAGAGAAACATCAATGTACGGTTGCCTCTTGTGCACCGCCAACTGGGGACCTGGCCCGCAACCCAGGCATGCACCCTAGACTAGGAATCAAACCTGCAACCCTTTGGTTCACAGGTTGGTGCTCAGTCCACTGAGCCACACTAGCCAGGGCTATAGAAGGACTTTTAGCTACTTTAATCTTTAATTTTCTCACATTTATAGGAAGTTGTATTGATAATTTTCCTTCTTTGTAACTTTCTACCAGTAGAGGCAGAGATATCCTGTCTTTTATTGTGTAGACTGACTTGAAACTATAGTATTTAACAGTTTGTAAGAGCTTATTTAAAAATAAAATTCTGCCATCTTTTTGTTTTTCTGTGTGAGCTTGGTGATTTGAAGTATCACCATTATGTGTGTTATTTCTGTACCTTAGAAACTAAAACCAAATAGCAGTGTTACTTTCTACTAAAAATAATGCTTTTTTTACCTAATGCGATTTTACTTATTTTAAACAAATACTATGATAAGGTTCTAGCGTATTTTAAATTACTACTGCTCAACTTAAAAAAAAAAAGTTAGGCAGTACTCTTTGATTGTGAGCTAATTGCAGGCATCTCCAGTACCTGGTAGATACTCAGTTGTCTGTTGAATGAAGCCTTTCAACACTTATTGTGTATATGTTATGGTTAGAACTTTACATTTTTACCTTAACACTTTCTTCTGTTTTTATGTAGCCAAACATGTCAGTAATGCAGAGTCCTCTAGTTGGAGTTATGACAGCGACTCCTGGGACAGGTAAGCAGTGCCCTTTAACAGCAGAGATTGCTCTCTGCTTTTTGAAGGAAGGTAATATAAGACCTTTGTTAATAATTGCCAATTTGTTTTCTTTTATATTTCACACTTGGAGACTTGTTCAAATATAAGTAATTTTAGAAAGGAAACACTTTGTATATTTATTCTTTTCTGAATTTAAATATAAGATGTAGATTCTATTCAAAAGATTAATAATTTAAAAATATGTACCTAATAGTATCTTCCGAGTTATTAAAAACTGTAATAAAAAAGCTGTTGCAGTTGGGAAGAAGAGGAATACATAGTGAATAATAAAAGGTATTTAGAGAGACGTTAATGCAGAGCTATAAATCTGTCATTGGCTTTAAACAGCTGCTGATTATACCTAGTTTTTTTTTTAAAGATTAATGGTATTTTTATCACATCAGCATCATCATTAGCAGCACTTTTCTTACATATTCATATATTTGTAATCTGTCAGGTGTTCAGTCAGCCAGTAATTGAGCACATGATCGTGCACCAGACTCTGAGAAACTGAACAAAATAGATAACCCTTGCCTTTATGGAGCTTACATTTGTTTATAGAATTTACATGTATAAATAAAATAAGTAAATTATAGAATTTGTTAGAAGGTAATCTATTTTATGGAGGAAAATTAACTAGTAAAGGAGTTTTGGGGGTGAGGGCTTTCAGTTTTTAATAGGGTGGTGAATTAATTTTCTATTGTCATAAAAAATTACCACAAACTTCTTAAAAGTGGCTTAAATATGACACATGAATTGTTTTATACTCCTGGAGATGAGAAGTCTGAAATGGGTCTGAATGGCTAAAGTTCAGGCATTCATAAGACTGTGTTAATTTATGGAGGCTCTAGGGGAGAGTCTGTTTTCTTGACTTTTCCATCCTGTAGAGGCTGCCCAAATCTCTGCTTGTGGTCCTCTTCCTCCATCTTCAAAGCCAGCAACTTTGCATCTCTCTGATCCTTCTTCTGTAGTCATGTCTCCCTTTCCTTTTTAAGGATCATTGTGAATACATTGAGCCCTTCTGGATAATCAAGGATAATCTCCCCATTTTAAGGACACTGATTAGCAGCCTTAATTTCATCTGCAACCTAATTCTCCTTTGCCATGTAATGTAATACATTCTTAGGTTCCATGGATAATGATGTGGACATTTGGGGCAGGGGCATTGTTCTTACTATGGATAGTTAGGGGGAAAGTAACACTTGGGCAAAAACCTGAACTAAGGAAGGGGGGTAGTGAAAGTGTAGACAGAGGAAATAGTTATAAAGGCCCCGAGGTGGAAGTGTGTCTAGGGCGTTCAAAAAAGAATAAGGAGGCAAGTATGAAATGGAGTGAGTGAGGGGAAGGACAGTAGGAAATGAGGTCTGAGAGGTAATGGGGGCCTATCTCACAGGGCCTTGTAGGTCATTGTGACAACTCGCTTTTACCCAGAACAGGTGGAAAACAGATAAAATGAGACTGTTGCTGTGGGGAGAAGAGACTTGGGGGCAGGGGTGGAAGCAAAGGAGGCCAGATGGGAGGCTCTGCGCTAAGCCAGGTGAGGGATGGCGGGGTCTCAGACAGAAAGTAGGGAAAGAAGTAACACCAAAAAGGTGGAATAGAAGAAACAATAGCAAGGTAGTAGATTTAAAATGAACCAAAATCAAAGATATAAAACAAAATGTACTAACCACTCCAGTAAAAGGTAGAGATTGTCAGAATGTATAACAAAAGCAGGATCCAGTGACAAGGTAGATCTTTTCATCTGCCAGATCCAGATTTTTTCAAGCAGCTTGTGAATCCTCCCTGGCAGTGTCTTTAACGTCTACATTCCTACTTCCAGTCTGTTTAAGCTATTTAGGCTTTTTTTCTCATGCTCTTCTAATTTTTTTTTAAGATTTTATTTATTTATTTTCAGAGAGAGGGGAAGGGAGGGAGAAGGAGAGGGAAGGAAACATTGTTGTGCGAGAGAAACACCAGTCGGTTGCCTCTCGCACACCCCCAATCAGGGACCTGGCCTGCAACCCTGGCCAGTGCCCTGACTGGGGATCGAACTGGAGGAGACCTTTTGGTTCACAGGCTGGTGCTCAGTCCCCTGAGCTGCACCAGCCGGGGCATGATCCTCTAATTTCTTTCAGCTCCCACTCACTGCTCGATTCCAAAGCCACTTTTGCATTTTTAGTTATTTGTTACAGCAGCACCCTACTTGCACCAAAATCTATACTACTTGTAAGTTGCTGCCATAGGAAATTACCACAAGCTTTAGTGGCTTAAAACAACACACATTTATTATTATGTTTCTATAGGTCAGATGTCTGGGCACAGCTTGGTTTGTTCTTTAGAGCTTGGGCGTCAGCCCGGCTGGTGTTCCTTTCTGGAAGCTTTGGGGATGTACTGCTTCCAAACTCATTCAGGGTGTTGGCTGAATTCAGTTCCATGTGGTTTTGGTCCCTGTTTTTTTGCAGGCTATTGCCTGGAGGTTGTTCTCAGCTTTTAGAGCCTGCTTTCATGTCTTAGCTTGTGGCTCCCCTTCTATCTTTAAAGGCAGTAAATGGCAGATAAGTTGTTTTGTATGCTTTGAATCTCTTTGACCTCTCTTGTTGAATCACTGGCTTGACTTTTCTGCCACCTGCTGCTAAGGGCTCATTTGATTACATTGGGTCCTAACCCTAACCTGCCCCCCACCTCCCCAAAGAGGAGTATTTCTATGAAACCTTTGGGATGTGGAAATGGCCTAAAGCAAAGAAGCAGTTGTGTATCTCAAGGCACTTCTTGCTAATGGACTCATAGAGTAAGTCTAGATAGAGCACAGATGCTCACAGACACAGTCCAAAGACATGGCAGCTTGATGCTGAGATGCTGAGTGTTGTTCCCAGGACGGGAGCTTCGTGGTGCAACTCTCGCTGCTGCTCATGGAGCATGCTGCAGAAGTGCTGAACTCTATTTTTGTAGGGTCTTTTTATAAAAACAAAGTGGCATAAAGCAGACATGTGAAAGCGGAAGAGACCTGTAATCCAAGGTAATTCTTTATTTTAAGATCAGCTGGTTAGTAGCTTTAAAACTATCTACAAAGTCCCTTTACAGCCATACGTTCTTGAATATTTGAATTATCAATTAATCTAATCAGGAGACAGAAACTTGGGGCTGATATCTTTAGATTTCTGTCTACCACATGCACTTTGGGGCAAAAGTACATTTTCAGTTGTGTGTATGGCAAAAATACAATAAAAATTAATAATATAAGAACAAAGTCTGTGTTTCATGTACTCACAACTGTGAACCTACTTTTCCCCACCCTGTGTGTCATGGTGAAAAATCTAGGATGTCACCTCAGTCTCATCCTTACATACCTGAGGCGGAATGTTCGAGGGGAATTAGTTCAGATTTTAACAATCTTAATCTGATTATACAAATAGGTGGATGACAGTGCTTTGTTATATGACTATTTGTTACAACAGTGACAATTTACTTGTTTAATAAATAGTGATCCTAGGGACATTGAAGATTGCAAAAGCATAATATATTTTATACTTTAAAAGATCTCTCAATTGTCTGAAAAGCATGCATTATAATCTTATTGGTGTCAAGGATTAAAGTTAATTAAATATCATTTTGTTCATTTATTTTTGTGTAATACTGTAATGTCCATGAGGTTCTTACACTTTTTGAAATCAAATGTGAAAATAACAAAGATCTGCAATAGGAAAATACACCAATCATAAATTGGCCACTGGGAGCCACTGCTTCTTCTACTTTGAGTTTAAGGAATTTATGTGTAGGATTAATGAGGCGTAGTGAAAAAGAGTATTTTTGAGAAGATGTGATGGTTGTGAAGACCCACCATGCATGGCCAATAATAACCAAGGAATGAGAAAAAGAGTTGACTTGGGAAAATTAAGGGGAAATGTAGACTTTTCTGTTATAGCTATTTCTTTTAGCTCCTATATTTAGTGTTAAATGAAAATTTCTGTGTAATTTGTAAAGTTTAACTTTCTGAGATTGGTAAATGTATAGAGCTGTCACGGATGGTTGTGGGATTTAATGGCATGTGGTATTTTATTTTAAGTGTAGGTCTTTGTGTCCAGTAAGGAGGTTTTTAAATTTTATAATTGATGTTAACATCTCTTTTAGAGTCTTGTTTCTGGTGCAGGAAAACCTTGGTCATAGGACAAAGTGGGAAGTCTGGATTAAAGAATTTCAGAAACTCTTTTCAACCAGGGTACCTTATAGCCCAGATAGAGAATGTTGAACATGTTTACTCTATCTTTCCTGTCCTCCCCCTTCAGTTTTCTGCTGCTACTATTTAAATATTCCTCTGTTTTTAATTTTCTTCTAAATGTTAATTGTTGAGATGCTTTTTCAGGTACCTATCAGCTATTTTATCAAAAGGCATACCACTTACAGCTACTGAATTAGAATCCTTATTTGTGTTAGCATGTTGTTAATAGACTAAGTGTGATAAATAGACTGTAGCACTTTTCACTGGCTTTTGGTGATTCTAGTAGCTCAGAATTCTGATAGTCTTGCTGGAAGGGGAAGGACTGCTTTGTGTGGGGGACCTTTCCCTGGTACCTCTTTTTCTTGTCCTTGTATTTGCCCCTAAAAAGCTCTCACTGCTCACCTCTTACCTTTCTCCATTACCTGCTTATGAAGTCCTTCAGGACAGATTCCTTCTGTATCTTTATTATTTACCCATCACAGAGCTGGGTGTAAATGGTCCTCAGTAAATGTTTAATGACTAAATACATTGATATGTCTAAGTTTTTCGCTGACTGGTTGTCGCCAAATTATACATCCACGTCCTAATACCCAGAATCTATGAATATTACTTTGTAGCAAGAACAGAAGGCTAAATTAAGGATCTTGAGAGGAGAAGCTTTCTAAGGAGAGTTTAGACAATTGAGGAGATAGAGAGAGGGGAAGTTAATCCTGGTGATTACCTTAGTTGTCCATAAATCCAATTATAAATGTCGTTATTAGAGAGAAGCAGAGAGAAAAGTGACACAAAATAGAGAGACATGCAGAGGAGAAGGTATATGAAGACAGAGGCAAAGATTGGAGTGTTGTTGCCACAAGCTGTTTGAGCACCAAAACTCGCCAGCAGTCCCCAGAAGCTAGGAGAGGCAAGCAGTGGATTCTCCCTTAGTGCCTTCAGTGGGTGTTCGGGCTTGCTGAAAACTTGTTTGGACTTCTGACCCCCAGAATTGGGAGAGAATAAATTTCTGTTGTTTTAAACCACCCAGTCTGTGGTAATTTATTACAGCAGACGTAGGAAACATATATGTGTATAGTGTTTTGAGGCAATAATATATCCTACTGCCAAAAAGAGAATAGGAATATTTGTGTCCAGCCTGGTATGGCTTTCTCTTTTGCTCTTCCTTCCTCCCTCCCCTCTCTCTTTCTTTCTTCTTTCAAGATTTTATTTTATTTATAGATTTTAGAGAGAGGGGAAAGGATGGAGAAAGAGAGGGAGGAGAGAAACATTTATGTGAAAGAGAAACATCTATTGGTTGCCTCTTGTTTGTGCCCTGACTGGGGGACCAAACCCGCAAGCCAGAACAATGCCCTGCTGGAAAGCTTTGCAGAAGGTGCCCAATCAGCTGAGCCACACTGGTCAGGGTGGCATAGTTCTTTAATGATTGGAATAAACAATCTTATTCTATATTACAGTAGTTTCTTATTGCTGCTGAAACAAATAATCACAGACTAGTCTTCATACAATTCAGATTTATTATCTTAAAAAACCTGGAAGTGTGAAGTCTGAAATGGACCTTAATAGACTAAAATCAAGGCATTGGTAGGGCTGCATTCTTTTCTGGAGGCTCTTAGGGGAGATCTTACTTTTTTTTAAAGCTTCTAGAAGCTGCTTGAATTCCTTGGCTCATGTCTCTCTGCCATCTTTAAAGCTTGCTGTGGCCAGTTTAGTCTTTCTTATATCACTCTTTTCCTTCTCCATTGAAGGGCCCCTGTGATTATGTCAGATATACTGAGTTAGTCCAGGAAAATCTTATTTAAAGTGAGATTAGCAATCAATTTCATCTGCATCCTTAATTCCTGCTTTCCATGGAATGTAATTTGTTCACAGCTTCTGGTTATTGGGACATGGATATCTTTGGGGGATGATTTTTTGCTCATCACATATTTAATAGAATTAAAAAAAAATTGCTCACCAAAATTTTTTTAGTGTCATGCCATATTAGTCATAGTGCTGTTGAGTGGTCTCTAGTTTGGGGGGTCCATTATTTTTTAGTAAAAATAATAAATGAAGATAGTTTTAAAAATCAAATAGTACTTAGATATAATGAAATGTAGCAGTCTTTAGTTTTATTCCTCCAGAACTAAGTGAGACTTTAGAAGTATTTCCTTTTGGAATTTATTTCTGTTTACCTAAATGAGATGCTGTCTTAGTTTCCTGTTGCCACTGTAACAATATATCACAAATTCAGTGGCTTAAAATGACTCAGATTTATTCTCTTTGAGTTTAGGAGTTATAAGTCCAAAATCAATTTCACTGGGCTAAAGTCAGGGTGTTGGTGGGACTGGTTCCTTCTGGAGGCTCTAGGAAGAATTCTTCAGCTTCTAGTGGCTACCTGTAAGTGTATCAGTCCAATCTGTTTCCATCGACACATCGCCTCTCTGTAGCACAATCTCCCTCCCTCTCTCTCTGGTGAGGATCCTAGTGGATATATTGTGAGGAATTGTGGGGTCCACCTGAATAGTCCTGGATAATCTTCTCATCTCAAGATCTTTAATTATGTCTGCAAAGTCCCTTTTGCCATATAAGGTAAGGGTCCAGGGATCAGGATGTAGTCACCTTGGAGGGCCATTACTCAGTTAGCCATGTGTGATTATATTGTTAATTCTTGATTTTCAGTATCGCTGTATTTAAGGTGATTAAAGATCTTATGTCTTATCTCCTCCACATTATCTCAATATAATTATATTAAACTTTATTCCTTTTTTAGTGTTTTTATTATTATGACCATCTAAAACACTGTCAGTGCTGAACCAACTATCATAATTTATCCTTTCTGTAAAATTTTAATTTTTCTTTAATTGATAATTGCCTTTTCCCCCATTTGTCTAATTTTCTATGTGTCATTTGCTCTCTTTATCTTAAGCAAATTGTCTGTTGCTATGATACATATCTGCCTTTTTTAAATGTTCAAACATACTGTCAAACACATTTTTTTTGTTTGTTTTAAGCAGAACATGTCACTCTTAGCCTCTCTTTTGGCTGTTTCCTGTTTCTGCATGGTGTACAGTTATCATTCTGGGACTTGCCTTGGCAAGTTTCTAGAGTTGAGCTATTTATCTTAGATAACATGTTTTCTTCTTAGTTTATTTCCTCATTTTGGTGAAGAACATATTTGATTAGTTTTCTAGGAAAGCTTGCATGGGAAGTGAACTTAAAGACCTCATTTCTGAAATTCCTTTTTTTCTGTCTTAACACTGGATTGGTAGTTTGGCCAGGTGTAGTATTCTACATCAGAATTTTGGAGGCAGCATTCCATTGTTTTCTAGCTTCTAGTGTTCTGTGGAAGTTATTTGTGGTATTGATTCCTAAGTCTGTGTGTGTCTTGGTTTTGAAAATTTAAGATTTCTCTATGGTTAGTGTCTCATTTAAGAAATGTGCCTTGGTATGGAACTTTTTCATTTGTTTTTCTGGGGAATTAATTGATGGATCCTTTAAAGACACTTATCTTTAGTCTGGGAAACTTCCCAGTATTTGTTTGGTAATTGCTCTCCCTCTGTTTTCTTTGCTCCTCCTTTTTGGAATTCCTTCTAATTATGAACACTGTAGATTTTTCTAATTTTCTTCTTTTCCCTTACATTGTCTTTTATATATGTAGTCTGCCTTCTGAGAGTTATCCTCAGTCTCAGTTTCCAATTTTTATAATTTTTTGCCATTTTAATTCTCAAGAATTTTTTGTTGTTGATTTTTTAATATACTTAAAAATGTAGCATCCTATTGTTTCATAAATATGAATCTTACCAGTGAGATTGTTGATTTTTATTCCTGTTCATATTGGTTTTTTTTTCTTTTAGTTATTATTATTTTTTTCCTTTTTCCACATCTTCTGTTTTGGGGAAGGCATATTTATTGAATGGTCACTACCTGGAATTAGTGCTTGTGTGTGCATCAACATTTGCAGGAAGGGGGAAAGTTGTAGAGAGGCGCTGTTTGTCGCTTACTGGGCTTCACTGTAAGCGGATTAGACAGTTAACTAGATTTTTGTCTCAAAAAATCTCTGATTTCAGCATATGTAGGTCTTATTTTTTTTCCAAAGAAGAATTTAGTCTCCTTACAGTTGTTCTACACTGTGACTGGACTCATGGAGTCTTGAGTTATTTAGATTATCCTTTTCCTTAGAGACTAAGTCCTTGGTCTCATGGGAGTGGAGTGGATTAGTGACAGTCATCTGGCTGCCTAAGATGAGGAAGAGCCTGCCATCTCACTTTTTATTATACCACTACTCTTCCTTGAGTTTAGCCGGCATCCTCTTTCACACTTTTCATAGTTCGTGTGGTCTCCAAAACCGGGGCCTTTCTAAAATGACTGTCATTGGGTGTTGAAGGGATTAGAGATGAATACAAATGTTTATTTAGTTCACCACTTTTGAGTGGGTGCTTTGGGATACAATGAGTTTGTCAGACTGGAAAGTCCTCCCAAGATTGCTCTTACCTCAGATGCCAGCTGCAAGTTTGGGGGTACCCAGGGCTACCTTTACTTTCAGACCTACTGGCTACAAAATCAGAACTCATTGAAACTGCTAATATATGTTTACAGTTTTATTATAACAAAGGATGCAAATTAGAACCAAAGAAAGAGGCATAAAGCAAAGTCTGGGAGGGTTCCAAACACAAAGCTTCCATGCTATGTTATGCTTCCAGCGCTGTATACAGGATATTGCCAACCAGGGAAACTCACTGGAGTCTCTATATCCAGAATTTTTATTGGAGTTTCATTATGTAAATATGATTGATTGAATCATTGATCAAGTGGCTAAACTCATCTCTAGTCCCCTTCTGTGCCCAGAGGTTGGATGATACTAGGCTCAAAGCTCCATTCTTTTTTATCACATGGTTTTTCTGGTGAGACTTGCCCCTACCAGGAATCACGTTAGCATGAACTAGTGCACTTGATTGAGCAGCCCTCTTCATGAGTAGCAAAAACACTTCTCTTGCTGGGAAAATCTTAGGATTTAGATGTTACCTCCCAGGAACCTGACAGTGGTCTGACCTCTCTTCGGGCTGAGGCCAAATTCTTTATTATATATTGTGCTACTTTGTTTCATGGTAAGAAGGAACCTCTTTCCCAAGTTTCATATGCCATGTATCTTTTTAAAATTTAGCACTCTTTTTATTTTATTTCATTTAGACAAGTAGTCTATTTTGAAATAATTGAATGTGTTCTTTAATTGAAGACATTTTCATAAAGGGTGATGGGGTCTTTTGCCCCTCACTGTAGTCTGATATTAGAAGAATGTTGGAGTTGTGATTTACCAAGGGACAGGCATTTGATGGGTTTGTTAGGTATACTTTATTTTCATCTTATAAAGCATAGCATGTGGATGCCAGAAGTCTGATTGAAAGGAAGTAAAATCAGTGAGCAATTAAACATTAACCAGGTAGGGGGCAATTATGCTAAACTTATGTAAATACTTTTAGATTATGTATAAGTAATTATGTTTTTCAGAGTAGTTGACAGGGCAAAAATTAGATTTCTTATTTGTTTAAGACTTAATTTTGGTTTGTTTTTTTTTAAAGGTCACAGTAGTTATTTCATTTATGCCTTCATTTAATTTCTTGCTTGAAGGTTGTTACATGATGTAGCATAAATAAGTTGTGCCATCTTAATGGTAATACAAAACATAAAAAAATTGTATTGGCTTCAGATTTTATACCAAAATGCTTTTTTCATCTTTTGTGTGTCAAAGGCATGTCTTTGTTGTAAAAACTAAATTTATTTAAGAGTATTTTTTGACACCTTCCCCCCTAAAATAAACTACCTTCATAGATACAGGCAACAGTATGGTGATTACCAGAGGGGAAGGAGAGTGGGGGAGATAGAAGAGGGTAAAGGGGGAATAAATGGTGATGGAGCGAGACTTGGGGTGATGAACACACAGTACAGTATATAGATGATATATTACAGAATTGCATTCCTGAAACTTTGTAATTTTATTAACCAATGTCATCTTATTAACTGTAATTAAAAAAAGAGATATTTCATTTTAAATTAGCCTCCTTTTAGAAATGGTTGTACCTATTAAATGCATCTGTGATGAGAAAAAAATAGTATTAAGTATAACATAACATGGATGTAGTTGGATATTCATTTCAGTGACTTACTTTGTATTTTCTTTTAAAAAATTAAACATGAGCTCAGTTTTAAAAGTCAGATAAATCTGTAGGATGGAACTATGTAATATACTGGGATTCTATTTCCTTCTTGTGTACCTTTGTTTTCTCTAGAGCTAATTGTTGCATATAGACTTTTGCTTGATTTCTTTAAAAATACTTGAGTATGTGTTTCTCAAGCTTTCTAGCCTCTCAGTTGTTTTATAGCTTCTTAACTTGATGACTGGACATAAGCATTCGGTTGTGAGCATCTTTCCTTGTTTTCTAGTAGGGACTAGGATAGTACTGTGAATTAAATAGAATCTTTAATAAGCCTAATAGATCTGAGACATTTTTTTTCCTGATGGAAAGGCTACATAAATTAGATTAATGGTGGTTTCTAAATTTGAGCCCAAATGAATTAAAGGATTCAAGTTGTATAGAATAATTAAGGAGAAGAATTTTGAAGTTCTTAGGTGACCATAATGTTTTTCTCCTTAGTGATAATCACATTGTCGCATTGTGTTTTTAGTTGATTGATGCTTTGAACTGTTGATGTTCTTGAGGGTGTAATTTTGGTTTTGGTACATTATTCCTAGAAGTCCTTTTGACTTGACTCTGTATATATTTGCACTGTTAATGCAAAAGAATAATTGTACCAAGTGCATCATTTATGTTGAAGTTATGTATTGTTAAAAACCGTTAACTTTTTTGAGTTCTTGTCTACTGTTCCATTTGATTCTTGAAGTTACAAGTAGGTCTTGTGTTGTAGGTTCATTTATGGATATAACTAAGGAATACTAGCATTCATTTATTACAGTTTTATTGAGATATAATTGGCATGAAACATTGTGTAAGTTTAAGGTAACTGTGTGTTGATTTGATGCACTTATATATTGCACAATGACTATAGTGTTAGCTAACACCTAATTACCATGTCTTTTTTTTCTGGCGAGAACATCTAAGATCTACTGTATTAGCAGCTATCAACTATCTAATACAGTGTTATTAACCATAACAGAATGTGTAATATAGATCCCCAGAACTTACTCGTCTGATGACTAGAAATTTATACCTTTTTACCAATAACTTCATATATCCCTCAGCCCTGATAAGTACCACTCTACTCTGTTTCTATGAGTTTGGCTTTTTTATATTCCACATGTAAGTGAGATCATACAGTAATTGTCTTTCTTTGAGTGCATTCATTTATCATGAACATCATACCCTCAAGGTCCATATTGTTGAAATGGCATGATTTCCTACACATTCATTCATTGATGGACACTTAGATTGTTTCCATATCTTTCTTATTATGAATAATGCTGTAATGAACATGGGAGTGACAGTATCTCTTTGAGATCCTGTTTTCATTTTTGGTGGCTATACCCAGAAGTGGGATTGCTGGATCATGTGGTGGTTATTTTTGTTTGCATTAGCAGTGCATAAGGATTCCTTTTTCTTGTAATCCTTGCCAGCACCTCTGTCTTGCCTTCTGATGGTGGCTATTCTAAAAGATGTGAAGTCGTATCTCATTGTGCTTTTGATTTGTATTTCCTTGGTGTTAGTGATGTTGAACATCCTTTTTTTTTGTACCTTTTGGACATTTATGTATCTTTGAAAAAACATTGTTACTGTAACCATTTTTAAAAATTGGATTGTTTTCTTTGCTGTTGAGTTGTAGTTTTTAAAAATATTTTGGATATTAACCCTGATATGGTTTGCAAATATTCCATTCGATAAGAATTGCTTTTCATTTTGTTGATGGTTTTGTAGATGGCTTTAAGAAGTATGGACATTTTAATATTCTTTCAACCCATGAATATGGTATTTTTCCATTTGTTTGTGTCTTTAGTTTTTTTCATCCAAATCTTGTGGTTTTCAGTATAGAAATCTTTCATCTTCTTGGTTAAATTTATTTTAATTGTTCTCAGTGGTATTATAAATGGGATTTTTAATAAATTTCTTTTTCAGATATCTCATTGTTAGTATATTAGGATTTTCTATATACAAGATTATATAAGATTATATCATGTGTAAACAAAGACAATTATACTTATTTCTTTCCAATTTGGATGGCTTTTATTTCTTTTTCTTGCTTGATTGGTCTGGCTAGGACTTCCTCCAGTACTATGTTGAGCAGGAGTGATGAGTGGGTACCCTTTTCTTCTTCATGATCTTAAAAACTTTCAATCCGTTCTCCATTATGTAGTATGCTAGATGTGGGCTTGTTTTATATAGCCTTTATTATGTTGAGGTATGCTCCTTCTGTACCCAATCTGTTGAGAATTTTTATCATGAAAGGATATCATATTTTGTCAAATTCTTTTTTCTACATTTATTAAGGTGATTGTGCAGGTTTCTTTCATTCTGTTAATGTGGTATATCACCTTTATTGATTGGAGTGTGTTGACCTGTTCTTGTATTCCAAGGATAAATCCTGCTTGATTATGATATGTGATTATTTTATTATGCTTTTGAATTTGGTTTGCCAGTATTTGTTGAGAATTTTTGCAACCAGGTTAATCAGGAATGTTACTCTGTATTTTCCTTGTAGCATCCTTATTTGGCTTTTGAATCAGGGTAATGTGGGCCTTGTAAAAGGAAAACTAACATTTATTGAACATCTTAAATATGTTCTCTCAGTTAATCATCAACTATGTTGGATAGGATATTTTATATACATTTTGTGTTCCTGATATGTAAAATGGGTATAGTATTTATTTCTCATACAATTGCTTTTAGGATTAAATATGAATATGTAGCAGTCCCCCCTTATTTACTGGTTTGCTTTCTACAGTTTCATTTACCCACAGTCAGTCCAAAAATAAGGAAAATTTCAGAAATAATTTACACATTTTTAAATTGAGTGTTGTCTTAAGTAGCATGATGAAATTTCCACAGTCCTACTCTGTCATGCTCAGGACATGAATCATCCCTTTGTCCAGTGTATCCACACTGTATATGTTATCCACTTTATTTTCAAGTAACCCTTAATTACCCAATGATGGCTCCAAAGTGTAAGGGTAGTCAGCTGGCAATTTATATATGCCAAAGAGAAGCCACACAGAACTTTCTTTAAGCACAAGGAAGAATATATAAAATGATGTTTTGAGAGAGGGCGCATTCACATAACTTATTTATAGTATATTGCTATTATTGCCTATTATTTGTTGATAATTTCTTACAGTGCCTAACTTATAAATTCAACTATCATGGGTGTGTATGTATAAGAATACACATACAGTCATGTGTTGCTTAACATTGGAGATATGTTCTGAGAAATGTGTCATTAAGTGATTTCGTTGTATGAACATCATAGAGTACAAATCTGGATGGTATAGCCTACAACTGTGAACCTGGGCTATATGGTACAGCTTATTTCTCGTAGGCTACAAATCTGTACAGCATGTTACTGCTACTGAATACTGTAAGCAGCTGTAAAACCAGTGTATCTGTGTATCTATACATGTCTAAACATGGAAAAGATACAGTAAAACATGACATAAAAAAAATGGCACACTTGTATAGCCCGCTTACCATGAATGGAATTTGTAGGACTGGGAGTTGCTCTGAGTCAGTGAGTCAGTGGTGAGTAAATGTGAAGGCCTAGGACATTACTGCACACTATTGTAGGCTTTATAAACAGTGGACACCAGCATCACCACAAACACTTAAGTGCTAATGTGTTATGCTCTGATGTTACAATGGCAGTGTCACTAGGCAATAGGAATTTTTCAGCTTCGTTATAGTCTTTTCAAAAAAAAATATTTTAAAGATTTTATTTGTTTATTTTTAGAGAGAGGGGAAGGGAGGGAGAAAGACAAGGAGGGAAACATTGATGCATGAGAGATACATCGATCAGTTGCCTCTTGCATGCCCCCAGCCCAGTGGCCTGATCAGCAACCCAGGCATATGCCCTGACTGGGAATTGAACCGGCGACCTTTCGATTCACAGGCTGGTACTCAATCCACTGAGCCACACCAGCCAGGCAATATAGTCTTTTCTTAAATCCTTACCCAAGGGCATGCTTATTGATTTTTACAGAGGTGGGATGGGGAGAAAAACATCAATGTGACAGAAAAACTTTCATCATTTGCCTTTCATATGCATGGGCCCTGACTGGGAATTGAACCTGTGACCTTTTGATTTACTGGATGACGCTCCAACCAACTGAGCCACACTGGCCAGGGCAGCACCATTATAATCTCAAGCAACCACTGTCTTACATGCAGTTTGTCGTTGACCCAAATGCTGTTGTGTGGCATGGCTGTAGACTGTATTTCGTTTGGGCTTGTTGCTTATCCATGGTTTTAGGCATCCTCCATGAGGGTTTTAGAATGTATTCCTGGAGGATAAGTGGGCGACTACTGTATAAGTACTCAGTACATGCAGTCATCATCATTAATGCTGTTACTGTTTTTGTTTATATTTTTGTTGTAATATTGGGAGGTGAGGCTTAATAACTTGCGATAGTTGTGACAGTAGTAGAACTGTAGTGTGAACTGACTACAAAGCATATTACTTACTCTTCGCACTACGTGATGTTCTCTGTCAAGGTCAGTGATTGGCCCAGGCCTAGTGTTGTTCTTGCCTCTTCAACCCAGTCTAGTTCTGGGCTCCAATTACATGTTGCCTTCCAAAATGCAAGATGTTGTGCTGCTTTTATCCCCTATATATTAAAAATAGTTTTATTTTTGTAATGCAGTAGCAGTTGGAACATGAGGCTCTATAATAAAATAATAATCTCCCCAAAATAAATTATTAGAGCAGTTTAGTGTTTTTTAATTTTCTTTGACTTGTTTTTAAGCATTATCATGTTTTAAAGATTTTATTTATTTATTTCTAGAGAGAGGGGAAGGGAAGGAGAAAGAGAGGGAGAGAAACATCAATGTATGGTTGCCTCTCACGTGCTCCCTACTGGCGACTTGGCCTGCAACCCAGGCATGTGCCTGACTGGGAATCGAACCTGTGACCCTTTGGTTCGCAGGCCCACGCTCAATCCACTGAGCTATGCCAGCCAGGGCTTTTTTGACCTTTTAAGTGATGTATCTTTTTAAAAAAAGATTTCATGTACTGTATTTACTTATTTCTAGAGAGGGGGAAGGGAGGGAGAAAGAGAGGGAGAGAAACATCAGTTTGCAGGAGAAACATTGATTTGTTACTTCTGGCACTCTCCTAACTGGGGACCTAATCCGTAACTCATGCATGTGCCCTGACCAGGAATCGAATTTGGGACTTTTTGGTTTGTAGGATGATGCCAAGCCACTGAGCCACACCAATCAGGGCTATAATTATATGTTGAGAGTAGCTTGATCCTCCAGTCCTCCTTTGTTGTGGGTTAATAGTGTCATTGTCAGTCACTGTGATACATTACAAACTTATTTAAGAGAACTTTTTGTATGGTTCTGAGTTAATCATTCTGTTTTCATTAATAGAAGATTAAAACTAATTTGTAACCCTTTTTTCATCTCAGCTTTGGATGTGAATAGTAATAACTTTATTCATTTCCTAATAGGTTTGGTCCCTGTAAATTCTTATGTTAGTCATGCACTTACAAGGCACATAGGAGGTATATGACACAAGATTAGTGTTTACCAAAAATAATGTGCTTTATTGAGAATAAAATATAGTCAAGTAGAGTATAGGAAATTTTGAGTCAGATGTAGTTACAAATTTTTTTTATTGAAAAACACTCGAGAGCTTTTTATGTGTAAATTTCCATCAAAACAATATAGCATATGGCCTTTCATAAATTTCCTATCAACGCCATAGAGTATATGGCCTTTTATAAAGTTTTACCACAGTACCTTCCCCTCTGCTCCCATACAGTCTCTTTTTTATTAACATATACTTTAACAAATCCACTTGACTATAAACTCTTTGGAAGGACTTAGGGTAATTTTCAACTCAATTGGGGATTCAGAGAAAATGACAAGGCAGCTGGTTGAACAGAGAACCTTCAGAAAGTTAGTTAACGTGGAGTTTGAATCATATGCAAGGTCCTGTAGAATAGTTAGTTGTTCTGAGAAATTGAAGACCAAATTGCTTTTAGATTATAGTTGTTGGTACTTGGCATTAAAGTTAAAACTGAGGACTGTTTTAAAGTATGTATTAATTAAAATAATCTATTTCATATAAATACAATTTTTTAAAGTAAAAAATAACTTTTCTATAAGAAAATATTTTCATGAGAAGAGTGACATTGTTTTGTTTTCCTAATTTTAACATCTTCCTTAAAATACAACTGAAATCTTTTATCTGCTTCTGTATTCAATGTGAATTGATTGAACCACATTAAGTAGTGTCTAGAAAAGTCCAGTGTACTGTCATGAGTGAGTGAGAGTGAAAAAGGCAAAAGAAACTTTAAATTATTATGGAAAAAGTTTTGACTTAGCTGATCCCATGGGAGGGTCTTGGGGACCTGAGGATTGAAGGACCACTCTGGTACAACTGTTTCTGTAGTAATTAGAGTATTCACTAGATTAGTGGCTGAGAGCTCATGCTTTGTATTTGATTGCCTAGATTGGCTTTCCAGCTTTCTTTCTGGATGTTACTTCATATCGCCCTGTTAAATGGAGCTACTAATGAGATCTATCATATAACATTTTTAGAATTAAATTATATATGTAGAGAACGGTATTAAAAGTACTCCGTGAAAAGCTATCATTTCACATATTTCGTCCTGTTATGTCATCCTTGCTCACAATTTGTCTCTGCCTTCCCAACTCATTTCAGGTAAAAGCCTAAGTCTTTACAGTGGTTCACAACGTTTTTCTTCATGATCTGATATCTTGTTACCTCCCTGTGCTCACCTGCTTGTTCTGACCTCATTGTGCAATCTCCCACCTTACTGTGCAAAACTGGCTTTCTTGTTCTTCATCAAACACCAGTCATATCCTTTATCAGGAACTTTGTACCCGTTTTTTCTTCCACCTAATATTCATGTCTTCAGATATTGGCAGGTTTTGCCTCCTATCTCCTTCAGGTTTTTGTTTTAATGGCACTTCAGTGAAATTTTTTTTTCTATTAAACCCTCCCACATATGTGTATGTACATACTTGTCTCCCTTCTCTGCTTTATTTTTGTTTTTAATACAGGATTGTCTGTTTTATGACATGTTAGGTATTACTTGTTTGCCTCTCTTTCACTAAGGTTTAAGACCATTTGAAATAGATTTTCTTGTGTTTTTTTAGTCTAACTTGTTCACTACTGTAAATTAGATGCCTGGAATTATGCTTGGTGCATATTTACATGTTGAAAAAAGTATTTCTTTATGAGTGACTCATTATTTCTACTCCAAACACTAAAGAAAAGTGGTCTCTGCTGCTCAGAAATGTGTGGTCCCAATAGGACAGTGACTCTGAGATAAGATGAACATGTAAAGCATTTAGCTTGGCAAATTGGATATATAGAAATACTCATTAGTTGGTAGTTGTTATTGAAGGATAAGAAAATAAAGAGCAGAACCAGACATTTCAGATAGAAATGACCTGAATAAAAGAAAATCGTATTCACATCTTAGGGGTCAGGTTAGGGACCATTTAGTGGAAAACTAGGAAAAAAAAAAGGGTAGCACTTTACTGTGGAGGCCAGGCCATTTGGATTTTGTTCTGTGGGTAATGAGTTACTATATATTCTGAAAGCAGAGGTGCCATGATGAAAGCAGTAGGTTTGGAAAATGAATCCACCAGAAGCCTTTGAGGTTGACTGATGATCCTTCTGTTGTAGGCTGAAACGGAAGTTAATAAAACGTTTGGAAAACCATAAGTTACTCACTTATTTATGACTCTCAAATTGTGTGGTAGTATAAAATTATCATTTGAGGACAGTTGTGTATTTTAAACTGTTTATTCAGTTGTCAACTTTTAATATACTTTTTCATTTAAAACTAAAAGCTTTGATTTAAAGTTAACCAAAATGCTTATATTTGTAACTAACTTACGAAATATGCTAATATAGGGCAAAGTATGTTTAGTCCAGCAAACATTGGTCAACCACGAAAGACAACATTATCTCCTGCCCAGTTGGATCCTTTTTATACTCAAGGAGATTCTCTGACTTCTGAAGATCACCTTGATGACACATGGGTAACTGTGTTCGGGTAAGGTTTCTGGATCATTTACCATTAAAAAAAATAAATAACCCCCTCCTCAGTGTTTCATAATGAATTTTATCAAACATACAAGAAAAAGAATTGCAAAGTAAACACCCATATACTCACCACCTAGATTCTACACTTAACAGTTTGCTACATTTATTTCATATTTTATTAATTCATCCTTTTTTTTTGTTGTTGTTGGTATATTTCAGAGTAAGTTGCAGGCATTAGTACAGATCACCCTGGCACTTCAACATGCATAGTATTAACTAGTATTCAATATTCATTTGTTTCATTATTTGTTTGTTTGTCTGTTCTCAGATTATTTTCTCTTCAGCATATTTGCTGGATTTACAACAGAGTTGCCCCATTAAGTTTAGGAAGCTCCTTTCTCTCTTATAGTTAGTGACTGTTTCTCTGCTTATAGTGGGCTGAACCACTTTGGAACTAACAAATTGAATTTCATTTGTGAGAGACTTCTGGCCAAGATGGAGGTGTAGGTAGATATGCTTTGCTTCCTCACACAACCAAAAGAAGGAAAACAACCAGTTTAAAAACAAAAACCAACCAAAACTGTCCGAAAATTGAACTGTATAGAAGTTTGACAACTAAGGAGTTGAAGAAGATACATTCATCCAGACTGGTAACAGGGATGGAGATAGGCAGCTGGGAGCAGAGAAGATGTGCTGCAAGGCGGCAGCTGGTGGACAAGGAGGTCCCACAATGGTGTGTGGATAAGCTAGGAGGAACAACTGGGGAGCGAGATAGATGGCACAACCCAGGGTTCCAGCACAGGGAAATAAAGCCTCAAAACCTCTGGCTGTAAAAATCTAGAGTGGGGGGTTGCGGCGGGGAGAAACTTCCATTCTCAGAGGGAGAGTCCATTGGAGGGACCCAGGGGTCCTGGAACGTACACAAACCCACCCACCCGGGAATCAGGACCAGAAGGGCCCAATTCGCTTGTGGGTATCAGGGAAAGTGACAGAAAGTGGATGAGAGCTGAGCAAGTTAGCAGGTGGCACTGTCCCCTCTCTGACCCCTCCTCCACATACAGTGCCACAATGCAGGGTTACCCTGAACTGGTGAATGCCTTAGGCTCTGTCCCTTATAACATAACAGGTGCACCGAGACAAAGAAAAATGGCCCAAGTGAAAAAAACATCAAAACTCCAGAAAAGGAACTAAGTGAAAAGGAGGTAGCCAACCTATAAGATGCATAGTTCAAAACACTGGTAATCAGGATGCTTACAGAATTCATTGAGTATGGACGGAAAATAATGGAAGAAGTGAAAGCTATGCAAAGTGAAATAAAGAAAACTAAACGGGGAACCAACAGTGAAGGGAAGGAAACAAGGACTAAAACCAATGATTTGGAACAGAAGGAAGAAATAAACATTCAACTGGAAAGAATGAAGAATAAGACTTCAAAAAAATGAGGACCGGCTTAGGAAGCTCTGGGACAACTTTAAATGTTCTAACATCCAAGTCATCAGGGTGCCAGAAGGACAAGAGGAAGAGCGAAAAATTGAAAACTTATTTGAAAAAATAATAAAAGAAAACTTCCCCATCTGGCAAAGGAAATAGACTTCTGGGAAGTCCAGGAAGCACAGAGAGTCTCAAAGAAGCTGGACCCAAGGAAGCACACACCAAGACACATCATAATTACATTACCCAAGATTAAAGATGAGGAGAGAATCTTAAAAGCAGCAAGAGAAAAGGAGACAGTTACCTACAAAGGAGTCCTCATAAAACTCAGCTGATTTCTCAAACAAAACCTTACAGGCAAGAAGGAGCTGGAAAGAAGTATTCAAAGTCATGAGAGGAAGGGACCTGCATCCAAGATTGTTCTGTCCTGCAAAGCTATCATTTAGAATTTAAGGGCAGATCAAGTGCTTCTCAGATAAGGTCAAGTTAAAGGAGTTCATCCTCATCAAGCCCTTATTTTTTGAAATGTTAAAGGGACTTATCTAAGAAAAAGAAGATCAAAACTATCAACAGTAAAATGGCAACAAACTCACAACTGTTATCAACTGAACCTAAAAAAACAAAAATAAACTAAGCGAACAACTAGAACAGGAACAGAATCAGAGAAATGGAGATCACATGGAGGGTCATCAGCAGGGAGGGGGAGGGAAGAGAATGGGGGAAAATGTACAGGGAACAAGAAGCATAAACGGTAAGTACAAAAAAGGCAAGGGGAGGTTAAGAATAGTATAGGAAATAGAGAAGCCAAAGAACTTACATGTACAACCTGTGGACATGAACTAAGGTTGGAGTGGGGGGCAGATGTTGGAGGGTGGGAAGGTGCAGGGCCAAGGGGGATAAAGAAGAGAAAGAAAAGGGACAACTGTAATAACATAATCAATAAAATATACTTAGTAAAAATAATTTCCTTTGTGTATAAGTGCTATGTGACAAGTATATACATGTATATACTTTCTAGTCACAGAATATTGACTATTAATAGAAATTGTTCCTAACAAATCTAGATGCATTTCAAATAGATTTTTAGATCAAAAAAGAACTTTACAGCATCTTAAGAGGTATTGCATCATTTACAGATGAGGAAACTGAGGTATAGATGAGTTGATTTATTCAGAGGTTTATATCTAGTTACTAGTAAAGCTTCAGCAAAATCCAGATCTTTGGATTTTTAAACTGTTGTTTGGTTACAATGTACTACATAAGGCTTGTTTCTGAAAGTGTTATATGTCATATTGATAACTGAATCTCATTATATTTAGTTTTGGGTTAAAAAATACAAAAATACATGAGCTCCTTGAAGGAAGAACAACACGCAGTAAATGTTAGTGGACTTGATATATTCAGTTTATTTGAAAGTTAAAAATTCAAAAGAATATATAAGAATATACAGTGAAAAGTTTCCCTTTCCACTCTGGTTCCCAGCTAAAATTTTTTTTTACCCTTGAAACCAATAATCACAGCTATATTTTGTGTAGTCTAATAGATTCTGTGTGTTACTGATTCTGTTTAGGTAAAAAGTAGGACTGTTGCCTTTTCTTGTTTTGCAGAAGTGTGCCCTCAGCCCTTTATTCATAGTAATTGGGCTGGATACTTGATTTTTGTTTGTTGGTTTAAATTTTTATATTCTCTCATGAAATGGCTGTTTTTGAATTTATATGTTCAATTCCAAGTTTGCTTTTTAGTCTCAGTAGTAAATGCTGTCAATTATAAGATTCCTTAGTAGTTGGGTAAATTACTTAAAGTATTTCTGCTAGTCCTTTTCATTTTTAAGACATACACTTTCTCAGCTATTTATTTTCTATTGGTTTTATTTTTTAGTAACCCTCTATATGAGTTTAGTTGAAGGAACTGAAACATTTTCTTCTAAGGAATAAAATATGTTGATCATTTGTAGAGAAATATATCTAAAATACATAGTATGTGTTCTTTGATAATTTAATTTTGCCTGCTGACTCAGGGTCTGCATAGTATACCATTCATTGTTTTAGGGTGATGCTTATACAGGATATTGGAATATTTCTACTCAGAGTGGCTCTGAGTCTTAAAATTCCATTGAATCTTTCAGGTTATTTCCCTCACTTGCAACCATTATTTCTCGCCTTCATTTATGTTTGCTGTAGCTCTGTTTTGCTAGGTACCCTGCCTCATTTGTTGTTTTTCTTTGGGGTTAAAAATCATATTCAAGCTTATGTAATATAAAATACAATTCCAGTCCTGAATGCAGTATTTTACTTACATAGATTTTACTCACATCGATTTTAATGTATGCAGTTTCTAATTTATTTTGGGGGTTGAGGTCCCCCCCACCGCCCCGGCCCCAATCCAAGCTCCAGCTCCAGATAACTGTAGTTATTGGCAAAGGAAACTCTAGATTTTCACATTGAAATAGGTCTGTGGTTTGGACTATATAAGTATTAATGTGTTATAAAATATTCAAACCATAGAGAACTTTATAAAGAAGAAAGTAAAAATCACTTGGCATTTTCTCACAGAGTATATGGCTATTAAAATTTTGGTAACCATCCTTTTTAAATGTTTCTATACCATTGATAATAGTACTGACTTCTATTTTTATTTCAGGACTAAATTTATGAATTTTCAGGTGGTACTAAGTGTATAATGATAATGACTATATAATTAAAAAATTTTTCTCTTTTAATAACTGTAATATATCTAAACATTTCTCTCTTGCTTTCTCTCTCTTATCCACACACATCACCCTTGTAAAATAAATTATGTACAGAATTGAAGCTTTATAATTCCTTTGTTAGGGCTGTGATATGGCAGAGAGTGGAATTTTAGGGATTTCAGGGGAGGAATCTGGAAATGGAGTAGAATGGCTGAGTCAAAACTGATTTGAACATATATGCTTTTGGGTAATGGGCAGTGATAGGTTTAGCTAATAGGGGGAAATAGGATGGTCAGGGATTTCCTGTGGTTCTAGATCAGCAATTTTCAACTGGTGTGCCCCAATAATTTCTAAAACATGCAATTACCTGTATTTAGTCATGGGCACCAACCTCTTTTCCCTTAGATTGTAAAATTTTTAAAAAATGACAAATTTATGCCTATGTTTTTGTCAGATTGGTAAAAAATATATTTTTGGTGTGCCACAAAGTTTTAGAAATTAGTTTGTGTGTGCCATGGGATGGAAAAGGTTGAAAAGCACTATTCTAGACAGTGGGAGGAATTTATTTTGAAACGCTTGCAAGTAGGGTAATTTGCATTTGTTTTTATTGGGAAAGATGACTGGACAACTCTTTTTTTCAGGTTTCCTCAAGCATCTGCTTCCTATATATTATTACAATTTGCACAATATGGGAATATCTTAAAACATGTGGTAAGGCTTAATTCTTTTCAATTCATGATTTAGGCTGAGGACAGATAAGCTATGAATAGAAGGAAACTTTGCTGCTGAATTTTATATCTGCTCTTCCTTTTCCCAAAAGTTTTCATAGAATATGTTTATTAGAGTCTGGAAGGCTGGAAGTTGCATACTATTTGTCAAAAATGGACAAACAGAAAATAAGCAAGAGAACTAAAATTTCAGGCTTCCTCCCATTTCTTTGCTGAATTAGCTTACTGTTTCTTAAAAAGGGAAATTATGCTAAATATCATATTATCATTTTCCAATTTGAGCTTGTTTTATTGGGGATAAAGAAAAAGGGAGTTCTTAGGGCTTTTTAGCTTACAGAACTTTTTAAAAAAAATTATGTTAACTTTGCACAAATTATAAATAACAAGATTTTTTTCTATTACTAGAGATTAATGTATTCAACTCCTACACAAAATCACGTGACAAATACACTTTTTAAAAATATCATAGCAAGTATTGATGAGACCTTTTTACTAGAAACAGTTATCTTTTGAGAGTTGCTTTGCTTTCAGAGAATATTTACTGCATATTCTTTATATTAGAGAATTGAGAGCCAGATAGAAATTACTGAAATTGTTTAATGGGATTTATGTTGAATCCTACTATATAGCTTTTTACAGGGCATCAAATAAAAAGTGGAAGCAGATTTATCTTCATATATTTCTATTTTCTAATGTAATACATTGTTTAGATTTTATATTTAAAGAAACAGCTTCATTTTTTGCAGATGTCTAACACAGGAAATTGGATGCATATTCGTTACCAATCTAAACTGCAGGCCCGGAAAGCCTTAAGCAAAGATGGGAGGATTTTTGGAGAGTCCATCATGATTGGTGTAAAACCGTGTATAGATAAAGTAAGTCGTCGTTTATGTAAGGGAAATGTCTTAATTCATTTGAAGAGCACAAGTGTAAATATTGACATTACCGGTTATGTCACTTTACTTCACTATGCCTGTTTTTCCTAGTTTGTAAACTGTGATGATGTTAGAATACTCTTTTCTTGGTAAGCAACTTACCCAGAGTTGTGAAAGATGAAGCCTAGATTCTGTTCTAGGTCTCTTAACTTCTAACCCATTCTTTCTTATGCAAAGCAGCATCAAATTTCTTTACTTTAAAGGAATGGTGCTATTTCAGAATGAAATATTTCACATAAGGGTTACCTTAAGTGGTAGAAGCTTTTTGTTAGGTATTTCTATACTAAGATACAGTATTTAAAAAGTATCATGTATTTATATACTTAAAAAACAATACTGAGCACAACTTAAAATTTTCTTTGTGGCTTTATAGTCATCACAATCATTCTTTAAGTAAATATGTGTGAAATATACTACTTACCATGGACTGTGCTTAGAAATTGTCTACATTGGTGTACAAAGCAGAATGGCTCCTGGTGCTCATAGTGTATATAGGATCACTGTCATTATTACATTGTGTTGGACTAGAAGTTTGCAGAGGCTAGACGAGAATTTGGCATTACTGAGTACTAAATAGCATTGGGCTTTAATGTCCCCCTCCTCTCAGATTTCCCCAAGGATTCTCTTTTTCTTTCTTGCTGTTAGGAGATTCTTACTCTTGTGAGTCATAGTTGTCTTGAGGATGTTTGAGGTCATTGAAGTTAGATTTCTGGCTGAACATTAGATCTCAAATGCTAGCCAAGAAGCGTATATTGTTTTATCAAGTCCAGAGTTATTTAATATATTAATTAGATCAAATAAAGCATGCATCTTTTAATAAAGTTTTCTTCGTAAATAGGATGTAATAATATGTTTATAAACAGAAAAGTTCTTTATCTTTATTTCTCTAGAGTGTTATGGAAAACAGTGACAGGTGTGCTTTGTCATCTTCATCTCTAGCCTTTACACCACCCATCAAAACCGTAGGTGCGCCCACCCAGCCTGGAAGTGCTCCTAGGGTTTCCACCATGAGACCTCTCGCTACAGCGTACAAGGCTTCTACTAGTGACTATCAGGTATTTTAAGGATTGGATACATGGATGTACTTTGAAGACTACAGTGCACAACATGTTTAACAGTTTCATTGCATTGATTTGTATGCCATTAAATATTAATATTTCCTACTGAAGTGATTGCCTTGATGAAACCTATAAACTTTACATTCTTAACTTTCTTATTTAAAAAATTAGAATTTTCACCAATTGGAAGCATCCCTTGAATTTTTAAAAAAATTTCTTTGCCATTTTAAAAACATTTTCAGAGTTTAATTTAGTTTTTTAAGTAATCTTTGCATATTTAAAAAGGTTTTTTTTTTTTTTTTTTGTGAACATCTCTGGCATGAAGGAATATTAAAAGCCCTATTAAATTGATAACTAAATCTGATGGTATCACAAATGAAGAGTCCTAGGTTCTGTCGGAGTAGCCTTTGTTATCAAAAGAAAGCATTGACCAGTTCCTATTTCAAGTTTTCTCATTTCAAAAAGGTTTAAAGGACAAATTTATTATATTCCTTGAAGAAGGGTAGGAGTATTATGATTCTCATTCAGTTTGTTATTATCCTCTAATTATTGGGCAGGAGTTCTGAACTTGCCTAGCAACAGACATGGGTTTTAAAAGGGCAAATTAAAAGATTTTTCACTTTAGTATTTTGATTTTCTCATGAAATTTGGAGATCATTCTTGAACTGTGGGGTTTTTTCCCTTTAGTTTCTTTTTATTTTAAAGCTTTCATCTTTTGTAGCTTTTGTGTTTGTTCAGTTTTCTAAATTTAAGGAGTAGATGTAATTACCAAAGGGATACAATTTCACTATTCTTAAAAATATAAGGAGGTTCTAACCAAAGTCGTATTTTAATTTTTAAATATACAGTTCAATTCTACAAATGCATTTTAGCGATCGGCTCTGTTAAATTAGTCATTACCTCTAGAATTGACTACGAAGCTAAAGAAACCGTAACCTAACAATTGTGTGTTTTTTTTTAATAGGTCATTTCTGACAGACAGACGCCCAAAAAAGATGAAAGTCTTGTGTCCAAAGCCATGGAGTACATGTTTGGCTGGTAGCACAGTAAGAGCTAAGAACTCAGTTGGCTCCAGAGGAGGAGGCTGCTACACTAACACAGCAGAGCACTGCCGGGAGTCCTTCGGTTAGTTATATAACCACTCTTGGCCGTGTCGGATAGCCGTCTCATATTTTTAGAAGACTTTTTCTTTAGATACAGTATATTTGTAGCTCGCACTTTAAAAGATGCTTGAGATGTTTTAAAGAAACAAGAAATCCCTTCAGGATTTTGTGCTTTCTATGGTAATGCACACTTAAGCACAAAAAACTCACCATTGATAACTGAAAATTATATAATTGAGTTTGCATTGAGGCTTTGCAGCCTTCATGAGTCGATGGGGTGAATTTTGTGAAGAGTAATTGTCTGGCTACTTCTAACAAGACACAAAAATTATAAAGTTAACAATTTGAATTATGGCCTTTTAATTTAGACAGTATGTAATATTTTAATTATCCTTGTTTGTGTATGTTTTATCATAGATTGTCATCTTTCATTATACTTAAAACCAAAACAGTCTTTTAAAAACCTACTAAAGTTCTTGATAATAAACTTTGCCAATTATATGTATCAGATGTTTTTTGACAGAATAATTTACTATTACAACAAGTTTTAAGTGCCTGCTGAAATAGAGAAAATATGTCATGAACCTCCATATACCCATAAACCTGCTTTAGTAACCTTCAATATGTTGTCATACTTTTATTTCAAATGTGATGTCATTTTTATCTAAATATTTGAGGGTATATCAAAGGACATCCTCTATATGTAATTACAATGTCAGTATTACACCTAATAGAATTAATGATTTATTAGTATCTAATATCCAGTCTGTTTAAAACTATTTTCAAAAATGTATTTATGGTTGAGTGTACGCATCTGTTTGGTGGTTTTGTCCTTGGAGTGCCTTGAGATCTAAATTAGCTTCTCCACTTTCACCCCTGTCTGACACGCTGTGGCTTGTTGAAGGAGCCTTGTGAGTTTTCTGTAATGTCCCATGGACTGATTTTGGTTGTTTTCTTTTTTTGTTGTTGTGTAATGTGTTCATCATATATTCCATATTCTAGAAGTTAGATCTAAAGAGGATTAATTAAATTCTGATTTTATTATTCTTAGTAAGAATATTTCATATTAGTGTGGTATACTTTATATCATATGAAATCAAGAGGCACTTAATTCTGATTGTCCCTTTTTTAATGATGCTCAGATTGGTCATTGGCCACGTGGGCAGCAGAAGCCTTACATCTTCATTGGAAAGTGTCCTGTAACCTTTTTACAGATTTTTTTTAAAACATGAATTAATGACACTTGCCTGAATCAGTTATTAAGGTTTGCAAAATGCTGATTTTCCAAATTTATCATTCCTGTTGCACTTCCTAGGTGCATTTCTTCTGTGTAGAAGAACCTTGATCCATGGATGAGTGCTGTTTGGTCATCAAGGAATATACACATGCCAGAATGGCAGGGTACATATTTAGTCCTTTTCCTTTATTTGTTTTCAGAGTAATTTTTGGTGTCCTGGCAACCTCCATTGGTGTCCTATGAATTAAAAAAAATTTTTTCCCCTTCACTATCACTATGAACTTACAACCTTTTTTTTCTTCTTAATTTAGTGTTTCAGATAGTTGTAGTCATTATTCTGTTGTTCAAATTATCCCCTTTGGCTGGTGAGAACTTTATCAAGGTGACTCTTTTGTGCAAAGGAGGTTTTTAATTGAAATATATTTCACCATAGTACAGGTATCTAGGTATGTTGTACCTTTCCTTATTTTTAATACATCATTATAAAAAATCAACACACTGTATAGAACTTTTACTACATTTTTTAAATCACAGCAAACTACCAGTGAAGACTTATTTTGTTCTCTGAAATGAAGTGATATTAAGGAATGTACAGGCATGAATGCAAATTGATTTATCATTACATTTATAGAGTATTTTTCATCTGAAACTTTTATGTTGAAGTCTTTCTCTTCAATTTAAAATAGAATTACATTTTATATTCTGTTTCATTACATGCAGAACTCAATTATGTAAGGTAGAACTGGCTCTGGCTACTAAATCCCATTAAACTATTGCATTTATACTTGAGTTACACACATATTTGTAAAAATACTGTGGGCTTTTTTTTCTTTTGGAGAGGGCATTTTATTCTATAGAACTCTAAAACTCTGTGGAACATGAGGTTTCCTTTCTGACTAAAAATATTTGTTTGCCATGTTTGGATTTATTTTTTTAACCTAATGTTATATTTTATGTATCTTTGTATCCATCACAGCATTTAAAAAGAACCAGGAAATATATAAATGTAATAAACCAGCATGTTGAATGCCTCAGACTTACACAATGTTATATTTCAATTATGCCTCATTAAAAATATAGTAATTTAAAAAACAACAACAAAAACATTTTTAAATAGCCAGGAAAATCTCAGCAAGTAAGCTTCCATATTTTCCAGCACTGTACAAAAACAACAGATGTGGGAACTCTGGAGCTAGAGAAATTATTCTGAAACAAGCCTCTTTCTAAAAGTTCAGAAAAGCTCATTTCACATAAACATAAGTAATGTAAAACTATAGTCCTGCATGGTTTTTATATCCTGTGTTCATTGAAACCATATCAGAAAGACATACCCTAAAATAGATCAAAACTGTAACCTATTATTTTAAAATGGGTTATAAAAATTTTAAAAATGATATAAAATGTGAAGAAATACAAAAAATCAGAATTTGAAAATCTTGGGGAAATACTAGAAATAAAGGGACAAATAATTCAGAAATGAAGACTAAACTATAATAAACACAAAGGCAGGTAGACAACAGATAATGCCGTAGGGGAAATAAAATTTAAAAAGGAGAATGGCTTTAGAAATCAGAAATAATATAGAAAGGATTGGTGGGAAAATATCAGTTTTAGAGATTTAAAAATATCAGAACATATATACTGAACAAAAGTATATGAAAAATACTTTGCTGAAAACAATGATTAAAAACTACACATTGAAAAAACACCCTGCCTACCTGAGAATATTACCCTAGATAGAAACTTTGGTGTTGGCTATCTAAACAAAAACAAGTGACTTATAAAGAGCAAGACTAAATTTAGCACTATGCCAGGAAAAGAACACATTTAAGACATTTGTGTTGGGGAAAAAGTAAAAGATTTTATATCTAACAAAACTTTTTTTTTCCAAGTATAAAATCATTGCTCAGACATTCTCAACATGTCAGACTTGAGGAAGCATGTTTCCCTTGAGTGTGTCCTGAGGAGTAGACTAGAGAATATGCTCAGACAGGTAGATAACTAGAACTATGTTGACATAAAGTCTGTGGTGAGCATTAAATCTGACACCGCATCACTAGAATAAAGGGCTGACTAGGTTTATTGCTGGAAGCTTAGCTCATGGGATGGATTTCCCCTCATCACTGTCTTGTAACAGTCCAGTTTTGGCTTACAGCAACAAGTCAATTTGATCCATTTGTGAACTGAGCCGGGATTTTTTTTTTTTTTTTCTCCTTTGAACTCCAATGAAGTCATAGGTTGTGAGTTGAGAGTGGGAGAGAGATGTTAGTTTCTTGGAGGTAAGTGATGTGGGATTCTGGGCCACCTTTTCATGAAATGTGGAGCCTCTAGACCTTGGGCCGCATCCTAAATGTACTTAATATGTTTCTTAATATTCTGGCTCAGTCTTGTGACTTGGTGGATCTGACAATGCCCAACTTATGATGGGCAGCTCTGGTCACACAGTTATGCTATGAAGTGATGGTTAGGTGTGAAGTCACTTGTTCCATTGCACCCTCTCACTTCTGTTGCTCTCTCTCACTTTGGTCCCCCCTAAAATCATCTTAAGTCATCTGAAAAATGCTTTGAAGCATTTTTCCCATGTATGTTTTGTGTTGTCTCCAAAGTCCAGAATACTACCAAATGCTCTATCTTTTTGTTAGTGGTAGGAGGAGCAAAGCGAGTAATTCGTCCTTCAGGAAGGAATGTCTCAGCATGCCCCTGACCACTTGACCCCTCATAACTTCACCAGTATGATAAGCCTCTGAACTTTTGTGGTGCATCAACTATCTTCTGGCATATGTGTGCCTTACCAGGAAGTCCAGAATATTTTGCACTTATTTCTGCAGGTTAAATGAACATGATGGCATCACCTTAGAGCAGCACACTGTCCAAGTGATAGAGAGTTCTGGCTGTATTACAACATGTCCACTACGAGACAGACATGGGCTACGATATCGTCTATCACCTGGCTTCCTTATGGCCCTGCTCTAACATGAACTGTGAGGAACATTGTGGTTCATCAGTGTCAACTAAAACCTTATATCTAACAGCCCTTAAAATATCTGGGTATTCCTCTTCAGTGTACAGTTACTTAGAAAAATGAAGATGACCTGGCAGAATTGCTACTGTGTTATAACTAATTTTGGCCTTTAAAATTCCTTCCTTAATTGGAACTGGTCTCCCATTTAGTCTGTCTTAAGAATTAACTCCCATCTGGAAACGGCTCTGTGGTCACTGATGTCAGTCTTCTGCATACGTACTCTTGATCTATTAAAATTGTATGTAGACCAATACTTTTGGTGGCTTTCTTCCCCTTCCTCCTTTTAAGAATGCATTTTATTTACCAAATAAATATACAAAGTTAAAATACAACTTAATGAGTAATTGGGTAACCCAGTTAAGAAACAATTTTAACAATCTGTCTCCACATGCTCCATTTTAATCTCTACCCCCCAAAATAAATACTTTTACAATTATTTAAGTGGTTTTATTATCTAAATGTGCATTCCTAAATACTATAATTTGCCCTTTAAAAAAATGATGTCTTTAATGAAGGAGAACTTCCCTAAAATGGCAAAGGAAATAGAATTCTGGGAAGTCCAGGAAGCTCAGAGAGTCCCAAAGAAGTTGGATCCAAGGAAGCACACACCAAGGCACATCATAATTACATTACCCAAGATGAAAGATAAGGAGAGAATCTTAAAAGCTGCAAAAGAAAAGGAGGCAGTTATCTACTTGACTTCTCAAAATAAACCTTGCAGGCAAGGAGGGGCTGGAAAGAAGTATTCAAAGTCATGAAAGACAGAGAGCTACATCCAAGATTACACTATCCAGCAAAGAAAGCTATCATTTAGAATTTAAGGGCAGATAAATTGCTTCCCAGATAAGGTCAAGTTAAAGGAATGCATCATCACCAAGCCCTTATCATATAAAATGTTAAAAGGACTTATCTAAGAAAAAGAAGATAAAAAATACCAGTAAAATTACAACAAATTCACAAATATCAACAACTGAATCTAAAACAAAAACAAAGATGAAAACAATTAGAACAGGAACAGAATCACAGAAAGGGAGATCACATGCAGAATTATCAGCAGGGAGGGGGCGGGGGGGGGAGAATGGGGAAAAGGTGCAGGGAATAAGAAGCATAAATGGTAGGTACAAAATAGACAGGGGAGATTAAGAATAGTATAGAAAATGGAGAAGCCAAAGAACTTACATATACAACCCATGGACATGAACTAAGGTGGGGAAATGCTGGTGTGGGGGGGTGGGGGGCAGAGGGGAATAGAGGGGAGAAAAAAAGGAAAACTCTAATAGCATAATCAGTAAAATATATTTTAAAAAGTAATCTTTTAAGTCTATTTATCTATAGGTCCTCCATGCATTCTTTTCTTTCTTTAAACTATTGTTGAAGAATCAGTATCATTTGATGCACAGGATTTACCACACTCGGGATCTGCTCATTGTATACTCCTGAAGTTCTGCATGTTCTTCAGTGTTGTGTAGTTTTCAAATTGACAGATGGATCCAAAGCCTTGATCAGATTCAAGTTTGATCTCTTGTCAAAACTGTAGCTAAAGCTGTTTTCTTTTTATCAAGGCTACATTAATTCATTTGGCAGTTAAAAAGGGTCATACTCTAATTTTATCATATTTAGTAGCATTTTTATGAAAGCACTTACCCTTCACTTGTATTTTGTTACCAACAGTGTAGATAATATAGAAAAAACAGAACATGTACTTAAAAATTTTCAAGTTAATGAATTGGTTCCTAATTCTCTGGAGATGACTAACAAATTTATTTTATATCAGGTTCCTGAATTACATTGTTTTCCTCGTAACATTAATGAGATACCTTAGGAACTTAACTCATATCAATTGGCCTATGGTAAAATTGGTTTCACTTTATGTTTTGCTTAATACTGCAGAACATACCAATGATGTTAACTGAAGACTTACTGTATTTAGTTATTAACTGGAATTAAGGATATTTGATAGTTTTAGTCCATTATTACAAATACATTGAAGCACAAGTCATCCCATCTTTAGGAGTTTCTTTCTTAGCTCAAGTTGGCTCCTGAGTCCTTTTTTTTAAATTGTATTTTTTCTATTACCATTGATCCCCCGTGTACTGCCCTACCCGCTGCAGTCACCACACTGTTGTTTGTGTCCATGACTTCTTTCTTTTTTGCTCAATCCCTCTACCCCTTAATTCCCTCCAACCCTGAGCTGTCATCCTGCTCTCTGTGAGTCTGTCTGTGTTTTGCTTGTTAGTTCAGTTTGTTCATTAGATTCCATATATGAGTGAAATCATATGGTATTTGTCTTTCATTGACTGGCTTATTTCACTTAGTATAATGTTCTCCTGGAGCATCCATGCTGTTGCAGAGAGTGAAAATTTCCTTTTTTACAGCCGAGTAGTAGTCCATTGTGTAAATGTCCCATAGTTGTTTTATCCACTCATCTGCTGATGGACACCTGGACCGCTTCCAAATCTTGGCGATTGTAAATAATGTTGCAATGAACATAGGGGTGCATATAGTCTTCTGAGTTGGTGTCTCAGATTTCTTTGGATAAATTGCCAGAAGTACAATAGCTGGGTTATAAGGCAGTTCCATTTTTACTTTTTTGAGGTAACTCCATACTGTTTTCCACAGTGGCTGCACCAGTCTGCATTCCCACCAACAGTGCAAAAGGGTTCCCCTTTCTCCACATCCTTGCAAGAACTTGTTTGTTGATTTATTGAAGATAGCCATTCTGACCAGTGTGAGGTGATGCCTCATTGTGGTTTTAATTTGCATTTCTCTGATGATAAGCGACAGTGAGCATCTTTCCATATGCCTATTGAAACTTCTAGTCGTCTTTTGTAATTTCTTTGCTATGAAAAGATGTTCTGTGATCACTTTGTTAACATTTTCTGCTGCATCCCTAAAATTAGCCATTTCTCCAGTAAGCCTTAGTTCTTTTTAGAGAAAATAACTAAAAAAAAAAAAAAAAAAAAAGATTTTCTTTAGTTTTAAAGAGAAGGGGAGGGAGAAAGGGAGGGAAATATTGATCAGTGCCCAACTGGGGACCTAGCCTGTAACCCAGGCATGTGCCCTGACTGCAGATCAAACCAGTGGTCTTTCTGTTTGTGGGACAACGTCCAACCCACTGAGCCATATCCGTAAGGGGAAGGGCAAGTAACTTTTTATACCATAATCTGGGTACTTGAAATTGCTTGTTTCTACTAAGTTATTTAATAAAGTACTTCATGAGCTCATACTGATAGAATTGAAACTCAACACTATAGGTTATTATTATTACTATAACTTGTAAACATTTTCTGTGCTCTACTCATATCTCCTAAAATTGTGGTTTCACAATATGTGGGTAATGCCGACTGCCAAGATCACACAATGGGAAAAGGATAGTTTCTTTAATGAAGGGTGTTGGGAAACTGGATATTCCTCTGCAGAAGAATGAAACTGAACCCTTATATCACACTGTGCAGGGGTGGGCAAACGTATGTTTACAGTTCATGTGGAAAAAGACATGCAGATTATTACAATGGCTTTATTAACTCTTCTCTGTACTCAAAACTGTAAACCTATTTTGCCCACCCCATATACAAAAATTAATGTGAATTAAAGGCTTAAATGTATGACATGGAACTATGAGACTCCTAGGTGAGAACATTTTGGTATTTCCTGACGTTATTTAGGTTGGTTGTCAGGAAGCAGATAAAGCAAAACTTTCTGTTGTCTTGAACCAGTCTCAGTTTGTAAAATCACACCCACTTTCACTTCATCTCTGCTCACAAGGTCTTAGGACTGTGATCGGAATTCACGAGGGGTAGAATATTAACACAAACTAAATGGCAACATCATATTGTATTCAGAATTGCTTTTGCTAATAGGCCAAATTTATCTCCCTGACAGTCCTCCCTTAGTATAGCTTCTCAGGAGACTGTCGTTGAAATTTGAACATTAGGTAAGTATCTAGGAACATTGAAATGAATAACATTTGAAACCCTGGGTTCTTGAGGACAGGGAGTATAGTGAAACTTTGATTTAAAGGCCCCCTATTCACTCTCCTGTGGTCCTGTGGAAGAGAGGACAGAAGTGTGCGCGCACATGTGCATACGTGTAGAGCTGGATGTTTTTCAGATGGAGAACTATGGTATTTTATTTCCAGCTGTATTTTTTTTTTACCAATTGAAGGAATGTAGCAATGTATTTAGGAGCCATACTTCACAACTTCATTGCTGAGTAAAAATGCAGGAATTTGTAGCTAGAAAGTTTTCAGTTAAATTCCTCATTCCTTTCTGAAATGTTTTTGCATTTTCTCCAAAATGTATTATTAGGTCCTCATAAAGTGTTATATGCGTAAATCTCAACCGTCCTTTCCCTTCCACCCTTCCCCTTGCTGCCTGATTTTGACAGGAAGTTCTTGATCATTCATTTGTCAAATGTTTATTTGGTACTTATCATATCTTCTGTTTTATGCTATGTACTAGAGTTTGAGCAGAAATAAGACATGGGACTTTGATCTTTTTTCTGGGACTCAAAATGATTAATTTACTTAGTGTCTCCCCTTCGCTTCCCCCACCCTTTTTACCCTTATGTAGCCAGGGTTCGCCATAATCACCCTTTACTCTCACTACACTTCTAGGTTTTCCAACCCCCATCTTTCCAATACTATGAAGAAAGAATAATGGGAAAAAAGAAAAAAACTAAAAGCTTCTTTGGCATTGATTTTTAAAGCAAAGTTTAACTTTGAAACATAGCCTTATTCATCTGCTAATTGACAACTGAAGGAAAGTTTATGGTCATAAACAAATCTTGAGCTAGGGGACATTTTATTTATTTATTTTGATTGCTTGTGTGTGTGTATGGGGGGGTGTGTTTGGCCTTGTGTTTTGTAACTTAAAAAAATTGTTTTATTGTTCAATTACAGTCGTCCCCATTTTCCCCCATTACTCTCTCCTGCCCTGCCTACGCTCCTCTCCCACATTCAATTCTCCCTTCTCCTGTTATCCTGTCCATGGGTCCTTTATGCTTGTTCCTTGTCTGACTCTTCCGTATCTCAAACTTCCAGTGTAACTTAAATGGCAGACACTCTGTATATTTTGTTTCTTCCATTCACAATATCGATATTTCATGTTTTGATAGTATAGGGAATGCTGAATCTGTCTCAGTTCCTGTGAATTGATTAGCAGTGGCCCTGATTTAGAGCATGCAGATATTCCAGTGAATTACAAAATTAGCCTTAAATATGAAACTCATAACACTCAAGTGTTACACTTTACAGTGAATTTTTTTTTACCCTGTTGCAAGAAGGGATAAACTAGAAGTAAAATAGACTAGTGTATGTGTTTTTCAGACATTGTAGGTCTATTCTGGCTTTAGAAGGGTTGG
>PVIA01000658.1:327500-385727 GCA_004024845.1 Tonatia bakeri | reverse complement strand
AGGGAGAGGGGGAGAGGGGGAGAGAGGGAAGGAGCAAACAAATGGAGGGACCCAGTGTTGAATACATTTTTAGGCAGGACCATACCTGGGAAGAAGAATACAGGCCTGTTTGCTATAGTGAAGTTTAGTGCAGATACTCAGAAAGAGTTGAAATAGAGTGAGCATTAAGTTTATCTCCTTCCTTGATGAGTTATTTCAGGGAAGAGAAAAGAATAAAGGTCATTTGAAGCTGCCAACCATTTTAAAGATAAAATTGATTAGTGCCTTTTCACATATCATATAAAATTAATGTAAGCTGAATTAAAAGTCAAAATAAGAAATAAAAACTATTAAAGTAGTAAAAGAGAAGGTAAATAATACTTTTATAATCTTTCAGCAGAAAATGTTTCTTAAGAGAACAAAGCCAAAAGCTATAGATGAACAAGTAATATAGATAGTTATGAAATTTGTCCATTACTATTTGCAGAAGATGTATACAGAAATTTAAAAAAATAGTAATTCATGGAAAATATTTTGAATCCTATCAAGATTCAAGATATTTGTTATTTTTTTCTCAAATAGCCTTTTGCTGGATCCTCTGAAATGTGAAACACCAACCAAATGAGGGATAAATTCCACTTTGTGCAGATTCCTTAAATTTAATGTAAATTTAATGTGTCGAATACAAAGGCTTCTTCCATCTCTCCAGATTCTCAAGTTCACAACCCTAGGGCTAACCCACTGCTCCTTCTTGTCTGTCCCACGCACAGCCAAGTGATCGTGGACGGTGCTGAGTCTCTCCACCTCTGCACTGTCATTGTTAAATTGAGCCGTTCTCTGATGTTTTCCTCTAACCCACTCCAACCGCCTCAAGTGTGAGTCTGTGCGCTCACTCTGGGAGTTTCCATGCAGTCTCCCACAACCACTGCCGGAATGATCTTGTTAAAATGTAAATCAGACATAGAAAGGAATTAAATTGGAGCAGAAAATATATAACTATGCTAAATACAGTGCAGGGAGAGCTTTAACTGAAGAGACATCTGTGTTTAAACAGCATGAATGATCCTTTATAAGAGAAAGAGTTTGAATGCAAAAATTAAAAAAAAAATGTGTCACAGCATCTTCAGGTCTCAAACATGCTGGGGGATTTTATTTTTCTTCTCAAGCATCTGGATATCAAACTACTCTTGGCAAGGAATGCAAATAAGATGACAAGGCAACAGTTTTAAATTCCATTATCTCTCTGTTCTTCCCAAGTAATAATTTGAATTTCCATAGTAAAATTGTGTTCTATGTCTTGTTACTCTAGTAATCATTGAAGACTATATGAGACAAATGAGAAATAATGATGAATAATAATTTGTTATGACTTTAGGCTGATGTTTAGTTTTTACAAAACCTGAAGTTTTTACAAAAGAAACTCTTGCATTTGGATTTTCCTTGCATCTTGGATATAGTTCCCCATCTCAGTAAAACAGCAGCCCCCCCCCCCGCTAGTTGCTCAGACCCCAAAATCTACAATTAGTCCTTGATTTAGTTTTTTTCCCCTCATGCTACCAATATAAGCCAATATTTCAAACTATAAACACTGTTCATCAACTCTACAGCTAACACCCTAGCCTGCACCACGGGTGTTATATACTTAAAGGAGTTAAAAACTTACGTCCGTGAAAATTACTGTGCTTGGACATTTACACAAGCTTTATCCACGATTGCCAAAACGTGGAGGCAAACGTGAGGCCCTTTGGCAGGTGAATGGGTAAACAAACTGTGGTCTATGCGTGTAGTGGAAGGTTATAATGAAGCCATTCAAAAGAACAGTTTTCTCTCAAGTTTGTTCTCTCATTTTTTGTTTGGCCATACTAACTTTGTAGAAACAGACTCTTTTCTCTTTGGGATATATAGCATTCCCATTAATGATTTATTTAACTATTAAATATAAAATAGTAAGGAATTAAATAAAGCCGCACTTTGTATTTCCAAAAAAAGAACCTATATAATGGGATAAATAATTGTGAAGAAGTGAAGTTATGGTCGGCAGTTATGAAGGTAACAGCCATGAGTTATCTTTCTCCTACACTCTTGTAAAATTTCTGTAGTATACGTGAAACGGTATAAAAGTAGCTCATGAAACTCAGAGGAAAAGCAAGAATATATATTGTGAAAGTTAAAAAACCCCTACAGGATAGTGTTTGAAATATTTAAACAATATTTTCAAAGAATGAATTCAAAATAAGGCAGGGATGAATAATCAAGGAAGAAAAAACTGATATGACAAGAGAAAGAACAATCAGAAAGGTTTAAATCATTCGCATCTTAATTTTCAGCAGTGTTTCTTTTATAGGCACAGCAGTGGCATTTTAAAATGTTTAGCTTGCTTACATGTGACTTGATGTCTGGTACCCATCTGGGAAATTTCTTCCTCGTTATTTATTCAATGATCGAGTCTGTCCCAGCCTAACTCCTCTCTGGTACAAAAGGAATTACATTTCTATTAGCCTTTCATTTTGTTTTATATTTCTCTTAATATCTCTTCTGCATTTGCCATACAATTGCCTTTCTGTTGTTTTCAAATCTATTTTTTCAGTTATCTCCTATCTGCTGTTAAATCTATTAGAATTCATTAGATTTTTTTAAGAATTTTTATTGGTTTCTCCTTTACAATTACTGGCCATATTTTCTCTTATCTTTTATATCCTTAGATTTATTTGTCATAGTTATTTTAAATTCTATGTCTGAAAACACTTTAAAAAAATATCTCCCATCACTTAATAGTTTGCATTTTTCTCCTTTTCAAAAAAGTTTCGTGGTCTAACATTGGAGTTAATTTACTGCATTATGGACTTCATTTGTGTAAAAACATTTGTATAAATTGAGGCTCTGCCTGTCATCTCTCTTAAAAGAGTCAGGCAGGTGTTCCCTGTAAAGTGAGTCCTGATATCACTCTTTCCAATCGGAGACAAATACAGTGTGAAGTTGGGCTTTAGTCTTTCAGGACTGAGCGACCTATATTAATGCTTCACCTTTCCTTCCAACGTGGGCTTTTGAGTGAGCTTCTGTCAGTAGCTTGGAAAGTTGGTCACATCTCCCTTCAAATGGGCCCTCAAGGCCCAATGAGACTGGAGAAATCCCTGCTCAGCCTCTCAGCCTATTACCCTGCTTTTGCTTTTTGAATTAGAAATCATTTCAAAGGGAGAGGGATCCCAAACACCCAGGTCAGCACTCTGCACTTTCCCTCAATCCCAGATCACAGCCCCCAGATGTGCACTGCCCATATAGCTTTCCATTACCCTCACATAAACTATTTATAAGTTGTCAAGACTTTTAAGAGGAAGAGCTGGTCTGAAAGTAGTCAAACATTGCCAGAAACTGAATATCATCAAAGATAAGATCAATAACCCATTCGATTTTTAGTTATCGTCCCTATGGCCTTGACTTCTCTCAGTTCTCACCTACTAGGATATTTGATTTTTAAACTGGTGAGTTATGGTAAAAAAAAAAAATTTAAATAGATTTTCAGGGCTCAAGGTTAAAATAGATGTTTGGGGTATATTATGTACAAAGTTTCTAATATAACTGGAACATCCCCAAACATAATATACATTCACAAAATATAATATAGTAATGAAGCTATAGTGGAATTGAAGAACATTTTCTGCAATATTTGAAGAAAAAATCATTGAGAAATCAATAATTATAGCATTAGCACTCACTCAAAAGGCAGTGATTCATGTCTAATTCATCTCACCATCTCATCTATATTTCACTGTGAACAAAGAGAATGTGTGGTTTGTAATAAATAAGTTATGGATATGTTTTATATTTAATATATGTGACCTTGATTTAATGTAATTTTTGGATATCCAATAATGCTGACATTTATGATTTATAACCTTCCCTTCACTTTTTGTGGTCAAAAGGTAAATCTGATTATTCTCAAATGAGTTTTCCCACATAAAACCCAAAGAGTATAAATCTATTAATAAATTTTGTGAAACCTCCTAGACTGGGTAGGTGATAAGAATTATTTTCCAGATGGAATATGTTCCTCATTATTTCCTTCATAGCAGAATATCTATTTCCTAACTATGCTTTTTGCCAAGCACATAAATAAATAAAACTAACCACTTATAACTGTAAACAGTTTTATGTAGACTTGTTGTAGAATAAAACCACAAGAACAGATTTTGAAGTACGGCATCTCTGCTTTATTATTTTCTGTAAATAAAGCATGAAGAGACCAGAAGAGAGGAGCAACTTCAGAGGAAGAGAGGCAGAGAAAACCAGGAATGGACACCAGGAGAACCAGGAGCCAGCGAAGGGGTTAGTTGGATGTGGAGGCAGGGGTCACGTTCTAGAGCCGTGAGATCAAGTCAGGTCCCAGTCTTCTAGTAGGACTGTACCTCTAAGCTCTGTGACCTTCACAAGTGCTTCTTAGAGGAGACAGGAAGGCTACATGGGGTGTGGGTTGAGTATTTCCCTTCCCCCACGTTGGTTAGGCTCTGGTAAAAGAGTTCCCATGTGGACATGACTTTGTTAAGAGGCACAGAACTGGATGAGCATATTCCAACATGGTGCCATGTTTCCTCTCCCGGTTGGAAGCAGGAGTGGATTTTTCTCTGATCTGCACAGTGAAAATCTGGAGGGACTCCTGGCGGGAACACCACAGTAGTGCGGGACATCCCCGCAGCTGGTCTTCCTGTCTCAATCTAGTCCCCACCAGTCTCCAGGAGCGTTATCCTTGAACTCGACTCCCAGAGCTGCCCCAGTGGCTGTTAGTGTTCCTGAGAGGCAACAGTCTCTCGTGGGCCTTTCTTCCCAGGTTCAGGGCAAAGGTTTGACCTTCTATCCTAATTATCTGATGTTTTTAAGATAGTTGTTGACTTTCCATTTTTTGGCTTTCTAGAGACTTGCAAACTCTTTAGATCTGAACTGGAAACTAAGTTGAATATGAACTCTGATTTGTATGGTCAATAAAATGTTCATGGAAGTGGTCACAGTTACTTTTAATAGACAGTGTACAATTCACACATTGTGAGTATAATATCACTGATATGTAAAAATATGTAATTTTCTGACACATAATTATTGTCAGAAAATTACATAAAAATTTAAATGTGAAATTAGACAAAATCAATATCTCATTCAAAGATACATTTACTAAAGTTTGACCTAATTTTGGTAAGTGGCAGATTTTATTCCAGACAAACTTAAGTATGGCATTTTATTTAAATGTTTAAAATAGAAAGAGCTCTTCAAGTTAAGAGTGTACAAGGTGGGGCAAAAACAGGTTTACAATTATGAGTACGTGAAACAGTTTATTTTATTTTTTTAATGTATTATTATTTATTTATTTTTAGAGAGGGAAGGGAAGGAGAGAGACAGAGAAACATCAATGTGCGGTTGCTGGGGGCCGTGGCCTGCAACCCAGGCATGTGCCCTGACTGGGAATTGAACCTGCGATGCTTTGGTTCACAGCCCGCACTCAACCACGGAGCTACGCCAGCCAGGGCAACAGTTTATTTTTATATTATTATTAACTATTGTATTATTTTCCATATGAACAATTGTAAACCTACTTTTGCCCATTAGAAATGGAAGTATAATAATAACCAAAATTATCTTTTATAACATTTGGAAAGAAGTTATATCTCTAAAACATTTTCTAATATAAATTTAAATTTTAGAAAAAAACTAATTTTGTAAAGGCAAGTAAACAATATGAAGATAAAGTATCAAAAATTTTCTAAGTTCTCAAAACCTAAAACATTATCAAAGTTTATATTTTATTCTACATACTTATAAACTGGCACTATATATTAGATATCATCTAAAAGCTTCCCAGTTTTTGTTATATGTTACTCAATGTTTTATCTTATCCTGTAATTACTTCAACACTATAGTGAAGGTAATCTTAATATACTTAATGTTCTATGAAAATAGAGTGGGATTTATAGATTCTAAGTTATTTTTCTTTCAACATGAAAAATAAAGTTTTATTTCTATAATCTTTATAATGGAAATGTTCTAAACACAAAGCTTTTGAAAATACCAATAAAGCAAACATGTATCACCAAATTCTTAAATTTTTATTATTTTTTAAAGCCTGACTCTAGTTTCTGGATAGTTCTCAAATTCTAACAGTCCACAGTGAGTAGCTTGTCTGATCATTAAGCCAATTATTTTATCTTATAAGAACTTACGTACATTTCTGCAGCAATATGCTTCCAAGTACAGATGATTTTGCCTGTATTATATGTTTATTAGATATACAGACAAAAAGCGTCCTCTGTAAAGGAGTAAGTCAAAAATCACCACTTAGCATATTCTTATAACAAAATAAATGGAAACAGGACCAAGTGTCAGAGACTCTATGTACTCTTTTTGCTAAATATCTAGTTGTGTTCACTTGGTCCAATCAATGTTCTAATCAGCCCTCTGTTTTCTCTGTGAAGTAGAAATTGTACTGCCTGTCCACACAGCTTATTGAACCGTGAGAAGCATATAACATGTATTTGGGAAGCAGAGCTGTCTAAATAGGGGAACTGCCTGGGTTCGTCAAGGACGCCCTCCCGACAGCACTCCCATGCTCACCAGTGGTGCACATTTTGATAGTACCGACGTGATTCTCCCACCATTGAAAATTATAGTTACGGTTATGTACAATAATGGATGCCATTATCTAAATCATGTCTTGTGTTACTCTGGTGTAGTCTGTGTGTCTGTATTCTTTTTTATTTTGAATTAATTTGGGATTAACTACAAAACAATTTTCTAGTTCTAGCCATATATCCTGATGCAATAATATCTTAGCCCTGGTCAGTCTCCTTCCGACTTAAGCATCAGAGGCCCAGTGACTTCTCCAAATGGCAGTGCTGTTTGTTGCACCAGAAATCATGGGTGAGCTTTATGAAATCTTTATTCCTACTACATTAAACCAAAATAGATTGTTTTAGAAGCAAATTTTTTTCACACTATATACATCATATTTCAATTGACATTCACTCTAAGCCCATCTATAACTTTTAGATCACTGGTTTCGGGGAGTGTTGAGGCGGAAAATCACATAATTTAAAGGGAAGTGTATTAAGATCTTAGACTTTAATTCTGAAACTCTAAATCATATATCTTAACAGAAGATACTGGACAGGAAGCTTTTCTCTGTACTCTGGAAGGTATACATTTTTCCCACCTTCTTTTAAGGCAGGGCATTGATTCATTTAACTACCCAATCTATGTAACACGTAGTAAAATTCCTGGCTACAATTTATTCACAAGCACTTGACAAAGAATTGGTGATGGACTGATATATTTTAAAACTGCATATGAACAAGAAGAAAACGAAGCTGGAAAATATATGAATATATACTTAAATCAGGCTTTTCAAGTTCAAAACTACCTGAGGCTTTTCTACGTCTTTTCTGACGTCTAGATGCCTGCGTGGGACACATCGAGGTTCAAGTTCTCAAAGACACAGGGCTGTGCATTGGATTGGAAAGCATTCAAATCGATTGTGTCACTGGACAGCAGTGATGTGACAACTGAGGGACTGTAGAGACCACAGTCCATTAACCTGACATGCCTATCTACTGTCAATAGCTTTTTTTTAATGTCTCATTTTTTATCTGAACATACGATGTTTAGTGAAATAGCACAGTTTTATTCTCCCAAAATACAGGGGTTGGCAAAAGGAGGCTTATAGTTGTGAGTGTGTGAGACACAGATTTTATTCTTATGTTATTATTTATTAATTATTGTATTATTTTCCTTATGAATAATTGGAAACCTACTTTGCCCACCCCTGTATTTTATGCTGGAGAAATCAATATTAATTACCTGGTGCAGACTTAATAAGTTTTCAATTGACTGGAATGTCTTGGTACTTTATTTTAACCAGTAGCATAAAGCATATGTGATTGTATAAAGAGACAGATGCGCTGATCATTCTGTTTGTCGGAATTCTTAGTTATTAATAAGTCATTTACTGATATATTGGTGCACATGGGGAAACTGTCAATGCAACGAATGAGAAGTCTCAGATGACTAAATCCACCCCCTCACCTCTAGATCAATTGAATCTTTAACACAGAGACATCCTTTTATAAATTATGAAAGAAATCTATACATCTAAGAAGGCTGAAGGTGCATTTTAAGATCATGTTGTTAGGAAGTCTTGAGAATCGTGAGGGGTAGTGAGTGTGGGCACGGACTTGTTCTGTATCTCATAGTCAGCCGTTCCACTGCTCTGTCTGTAGGAAGTGCCCTTGACACGCGAAACGCATGCGAAAGAGTGGGCAGGGAGTCACGATTTACATGGCGGAATGATCTCAATTAAATTTCTTAGTTTTTCTAAGTCAGTTTGGCCTTCTACAAAATAAGGATGACTATAGATACACTGTTGTGAGAGTCAGATATAGTCTGGTAGGACAGAAAGTGGATACTCATCACATGACTCAAGTTTTTTATAGACCTCAGTTCCAAGTAAAGGTAGTTTGGGCATTTGATACACCTGACATGTCAAAATAGGATCAACTAGAAAAGAAAGCCTTGACCTGTGGTTGCACTGACACAGGTAAGGCTTTCTAAAGACATAAATCAATGTGGTGTTTTAATCTTGATAACACACTGTCCTCAGATCAATGGTTAGATCAGTGATTTTTAGTGGGTGTGCCGCAGAATTTTTAAAACATGCAGTACCTGATTATTTACTCAAAAGCACTGACCTCACTTCCCTTAGAGTGTCAAATTAAAAAAAAATGACAATAGCCAATTCAGCAATAGCCAACTAATGTAAAAAAATAAAAATCATGCCTATTTTTTGTCAGATTGGCAAAAAAAATTTAAATCTTTTTGATCTGCTACAGAATTTAGTAATCAGTTTATGTGTGCTATGCTATAATGAAAGGTTAAAAACTGCTGGATTAGATGAATCCCAGAGAAATCCTGGTTTATGTAACAAACAAAAATAAAAAAGAAAATGGTACTACATTTATTCTAAATTTCAGATATCAGATTTCAGTAACCTTATTCATTGAAAAGATAGCATTAATGAGTTATATTTGGAAAACTGATGCACTCATAATCTGTTTTATATTAAAATAATTATGGAAAAACCCAGATATTGACAAATTATATTTTAAGTATTAGTCTTAACATATGACAAAAGTGGTGACATAAATTATTTGAAGATAAAATTACCCAAGCATTCAAATAATTGTCCTACACAAAAAGACATATATATTACATAAATCCTAATAATGAGTGAATATTAGAAATCAAGTCATTGGTAAAAATTTTAAAAAGTAATTGTCAATTAAATGTTGAATTAGGGAACTATCTTTAGAAGTGCCAAATTATGGAAGCTTTGACAAAAAGAAGACTAAACCATTTGACTAAGAACAGCAGATATTGGTATGTCAAGACAAACTAACCAAAATTATTTTGGTTTAAAACAAAATTGAAGGACAAATAGGAAACTCAGTAAGATATTCTCAACAAATACTACATGGTTGTTCATAATGCAGGATATATATCATTTTCTAAGTTAAAAACTCATAAATTAATAAGTGATAATAATGCCTCTGCTAATAATAATAAAGTAGGCTAAGGAAAAGACATATCTAAAGATATCTTATTAAACATTATAAGGGATTGTTATCTTCAGAATACTTGAGATCATCCCAAGGAGATGCATCATGAAAAATTATTGAAAGATTTTATTATGAAATTTAGGCATCCCTTAAATGATACATAGTTTGTCTACTTCACTTCGGAAATCAAGCACATAAATAAATGTATCTAGTAGCCTCTGTAGTCCATTGCTAAGAGGCAACAAATTATGTGGTTTCAGAATTGGTGAGCAGACAGAATTATTATGTACAATACAAATCATGTCCTCAAAAAAAGAGGAAGAAGAAGCAAGTGGATTTTTATCGAATACAAGGACTGCAAATTTAACCGCCTTCACGAGTATGAGACTCAGCAATACAAGCACATGCATGATGAACACGCATGACCAAGCAGGAGGGTGATTGAAACTGAGAACTTTTAGGAATTCTCCTCTTCCAAAATGCAGAGGCCTCGTAGCGGCTCTGCTTGAATAGCAGAAAGCCTACTTACTTGGTTATACTTCCAGCACCATAAATCAGTTTCTTAAAATAGCATCATAAAACTTCAACAAACCAATTCGAAAGACGTTAATAAGCAATTTGGCAACTTGAAGAAAGACCCATTGAGGCTGCAAATATTCTTCTAAAATTATATTACAGTAGTCATTTTAAGATGATGAAAACACAGGATTTGCCAGGTGCACTAAGATAGGAAGGCAAATAGTCACAGTACTGAGATCTCCCTCTTTGGCCCCTCCTGTCCTGTATGCTTAATTTTGATAAATGACACCCTCCCTTACTGACTTGCCCAGGCTGCAAACTAGAAACCATCCTAGAAGCCATCTCTTTTCTGCATTGAATTTGTTCCCCATTTGCAGACTCATTCCACCAACTTTAAGATTCATCACCTGCTTTTGAAGTCATCACAAACCACTCTTTATTGGTAGTATTAACTCTCACTGCCCCCCACCTTGCCATCACTATTGACATTTACTGGCAATCCAAGTTCCTTACTAATTGCCATTGATGAAATTATGCAAGATAAAAACAAAAGAGAGAAGTCTTTTTTTTTTTTGTAGTTGTCATAGTCCTTCTTTCACAAGTTCAAGAGCAAAGGTGTAAGAGCCTCACACAAGCTTGAGGTTTAAAGTCTTAAAGAACTGTGGCCCAGGAGGATAAAGCATTGCTCCAGGAGCAAACACTGGCTAAGGAGGGCCTCCCAGCAGAGGTCGTGCCATGGAGGACAAAATACACCTGTTCATTATTCAGTCACTGCTTGTTAATTTCTCCATTGCCCAGAGCCTAATTGACATAGTTAATGTCACAAAAAAGATAAACATCACTACAACTGATAATGATTCTCTGTCCTTTAATATTTTAATAATTAGCAGTTACATTATTGCATGAACAAATGGGCACACTACCTATGGAATGAATTATGACAATTAAAGATGTGTCACCAATTTAAATCAAATGTCTAATTGAACCGTCACAGGTAAAGAATTAACAATCCTGATTGTGCTTTGTGACTGTGACCCACAAAAGCACATGAATGATTCACTGTAATTAGGATTGGACTCATACTCACAATGTAAAGTTCACATTTCGTCGTCGTTTCTCAGTTGCTTTTAGTGAGTGGTAATGTCAGTAACTTTTCCTGATGCAGTATCCCCTCGCCAAACTGTGGACTCAAAGTGGATTTTATAAATCTATTGCCTTAGTCTCCATCTGCTCCCACAGGCCCCGCTCTGCTTCCCTGTCTACCCCGGGTGTTTCTGGGAGTAGGCAGGGCTATTTCTCTACAACTGCAGAGCTTAGTAATTTCTGCACCGCTATCCCCCTGCCGGTTTTCCGGGTGGCTTCCGCCCGAGGACAGAGCGTGCTGTACAGCACAGCTTGCACCTTCCAGTACTTTCCAGAGCCCCAGGGTGGCAGCAGCTGCTCCCAGCTTGGCATCAGCCATGGCCTGTGGGCCCTCAAGAAATACTGCTTAACCTGGTAATCTCAGAAAATGTTTGTCAGCTACTTCACATCACATCATGGTATTAATCCCTGAAGGTCTGAAAGAGTGGCTGTGGCGGCTTTAAAATAGACCAAAGTGAGAATATGCACGCCATGGAAGTACACATATGGTATAAATCAGATTCAATTTATGATTTTTGAAGGGGGTGTGGTTTTTAAACATTTACCTGATTCAAATCTCTCACCAAAATTCCCTCCTCCAACCCCCCCCAAAATCAACAACTGAAAAACTGCCACTGAGTTCAGAAATGGGAACTTGTATACCATCATGAGTTTCTCTCTTTTCTCACCAAAATTGGGTATACATAGAAAAAAGTCAAACCAACCACTCATAACGACAACCAAAAATTCCACTTCTCCACCCTTAGCCCAAAACAAAGGACGCCCTTTGCACCGAAGCATGAAAATACAAGCCTGAATGTATTGACTGCCAACTTTTCCAAAAACAACCACATTCTGAGTTATTACTTATAGTCTCTAACCAAACTTTATTACACAAGTATAGATTTCTTTAATTCTCTCCCTCTAGCTCTCTCTCCCCGTTGCTAGAAATCAAACATTCTTGACTCTCAACCCAGCAAATTTCTCTTAATCCATTTACCCTGTTTCCCAGGATTAATGTTCCCTGTTCTCCATCACGACTACCCTGTTGTCCTGATATGGCTGCAGGATGGAGTCATCAGAAACACTGAACCAAACACTGCCTCCCATAAACACAATGGGATCACAATTCTGATATGGATTTTGGACAGAAAGAGTGGGGGCCTACAGATCTCGAATTCTGGGGATCTCACAAGAACATCGGAGTTAACTGAAATGGAATCTGACTTGATTTTTGATACCTAACGGCAGCCCTGAAGCACCAACATGTCTCTTCCTGCATCTTTCCCCAGACCAGGGCAAGCTGATGAGAAAATCCTGGTGTCCCCTGCTGTGATACATGAAATGCCCAAGCCCCTCTCCTGTCCCTTCTCTCTCAAGTCATCTTCTGACCTGCTGGCAAGCCTGCCTTGCTGCTTCTGAACAGTCCCATTGTGTGAATGAATAATTCTGTTACAGCCTTGACATCTGAAGCAAATTGTAGAGGCAGGCGGGAGTCTTAGGGGTCTTTCTTGTCTCAATAACATTTCAAAATACTTACAGAGGCCAATAGGGCTGGATATGGCCCAATAATGGAAAACAATAGCTCAGAGAAATCCCATAAAGAAACGTTGACTTGACGGGGATCCATTCATCAATGAACAACTTGTAGGAGAGGGCTGCATTACACTTTGTCCTGATTCTTCGGGGTAGCATAAGGTATGCCTTGGTTTGAAGGATGGGATCCTCGTGTCAACCCTGGGACTGGCGTCCAGTAAGAAAAGGATGCAATACTCATACCGGCACAACAGGAACTGCAGAGAGAGGCCTTGACCTACCCCGTTTTAGCATTGCACCTTCTGTTATGTACAGCAGTGTCTGATCTGTCATACTGAATACAAGAAAACAGTGAGTAGAAAATACAGAGTATCCTATTAGAAATGCCATAAATATTTTATGTGTATTTAAAAAGCAAGGACTGCCCTCTGGCCAAGGACAGAGGTGAAAGAAGAAGCAACAGGACTGTCTAGAGAAGAAGACGTCTTTGAACTAGGACTTGAGAAATGTACAAAAATTCCAACAGGGATGTGGGCAGAAAATGGAGGTGGACTTAAGAAATGGCATTCTAAACACTGCGCATTTTAAGCAAGTATGAATGCCTGAGAATTCAAACCTGATAAAATTTACAAAAAATGTAAGGATCAGAAGCAATTTGAATGAATCTCAAGAACATAACATTCAGGAAAAGTATACAGACGTGAAAAATATGCACAATATAATTCTAGCATAAAATTAAAAAAAGGCTTTGAAGGACTCTGAACATGATTTTCCTTGGTGGGGGCATATTAGTGAGTGAAAGGGTCATAAAGTGGCTTCTGTTTCTGGATTTGGGTGCTGACCTAACAAGTATATTCAGAATATAAAAATTTATTTATAAAAGACCCGTGGACAAAGCCAAAGTGGGTAGGATTGAGGGTGGGAGGTGGGGGTGGGTGGGGCGGGGGGATTGGTGGGGGAAAAATTGGGACAAATGTACTTGAACAACAGTAAAAAAAAGAAAAAAATACATATGAAAGTAAAAAAGTTATTTAGTTATATGATTTAAATAGTTTTCTAAAGGGTACTATATTTTAATAAAGTTAACTTTCAAAATTAAAATACTTATTGACAGTCATATTTTGAGTAAAACTTTATAAATATTTAAGTTTGGTTAAAGATTGAATTCATACTGAATAACAGTGAGTTGCACAATCAGAAGCCAGAGTGGTAATTGGGATGAACTACAAAACAGTTCTAAGAAGTTAGGTGTGCCAAAACTCCACTTGGAATTATCAGAGTGGTACAGGCATAATTCAGTTTTACCCAAATGAATCTGAAATGGACATAGACAGTAAAGGTAGGTGGCGTGCAGGTGACGCTGTGGTTTGCCATTGGAACAGCTGGTTTAAATAAACCAGAAGGCAGTTTTCACAGCAAAGCACTAGTATGAGAGCAGGGGGAATAACCTCATGAATCAGGCCCTTTAGATACTAACGTATCTTGCAACGTAATAAGGTTAAGCAGAAGAGAAAGAGCAATCTAAGGCTACTGAACCTTCCAACTAATGATACGAAAGATGCTAATATAAGGCTAATAATCTAAGGCACTGGAGGCTGTATGTGCGGGAATGAAGGGCTTTCAAAACACGCTTGAATTCTGCTTTTCCCTGCAGTTTGGGAATCTAAGAAAAACAGAAACTGCTCCGTGTTTGGAAAAAGTTCAATTACATCAATGCCTCAGTGCCTTTTGGGGAAAGTCAGCCATGCACTGTATGGTGCTTGGTCTCTATTTCAAAGGGGCCCCAAGGTGTTATAAAAAGTGGTAATTAGGTTCATCAAACTGATTTGTATAGACTTTTGCCTGAAGCTATGGCTTATTCATTTCAATAAACTCAGTGATAACAGGCTTAAGCCGTACTTATTTTCTAAAGAAAAGTCTCTTGACCATAATACAGTCTGGCAGGAAAGCAGGCAAATCTTCAGCTCCTCTCCATTCGAAGCAGAGAAATGAGCAATCTGAGCTGGCAATACGTCGAGAGACACTAACTCTGCTTCCACTTGGCACATTTCCTGGGCAGAAGCACCCGGCACGGGAGGGCCGCCTCCTTGGCGTCAGAGGGGGAGGCACAGTCAGTTCCACCTGGACGATTGCAGGAGCCTGAAGGACCGCCTCGGGTTCTTACCACACGGTAAACACAGTGCTGCCCCTTGAACACATATTTCCAGTCCTCTGAAATGTTTTAGTGCTACTTTCCGGCCAGTATCGTGTCTCGTTTTGCTCTGCGGCTTTGCCGGCTCTGGCAGGGAGGTTTGCACACGGGGGTCAGAAAGTGGGGCTCTTTCATCAAGCCCCCCAGTCTCCTTCCTAGTTACCTGCCTGCTTTGCCACTCTTTAGAGTGAAGTGTGTCCCTTCTTCCTACCTACCAGTTTTCCTGCATGTAATCTGGTTCCTACAGGTACATAAAAAGAAAGAAAGAAACTTCCACTGCATTGACCTATTTTAGAGAAGACAAAGTCTACCAATAGGTTTGAATTAGGCGTGTACTAAATTCTGGCTACGTCCCAGGAACCACCCCCTCCCCCAAATAACGCCATAATTTCTCTGCAAAAATCATATTAAGCAATTACCAGTGGGAGACTTTCTATACAGTTCTACACTTCTTTCTAAAAAGGTATGACAATGAGGAAATTAATCCAGTTTCATGAGCATTTCTGCTATAGTCGACCTTAACAGATCAAATTTACTCGCATACCTTCTTCCCCAGAGACATCCCAAGGCCCCACACAGTCTCTGCTTAAAACCCACTCAAAGTTCAGTTTCAAGTCCACACCTGTTATGTGAATGAGTCTCATCAGAAAAAATGAGTATTTATCATACTAGCTAAATGAGCTGGGTTTTAAAGATGTTTTTAAACTCTTTAACTGTGATTCAATAATAATAGTATTTCTTACATGAGAGGAGATTATAAAAAAAACAAAAATTAAATTTATGTTCTTCTGGATTAATATATGAATAAAGGTTTTACATAACCTTTTATACGCAAAGGCTGACTTTGATTTAAAGGGGTAGGGGACAGCCCACGTTTATGAATGTGACACCTTTACATCAGGTTCACAAAAGGCTGCTGGAGGATAATGCATAAACATACGGAGAGGTTGAGGCACCCTTTAGCTCATCCAAATGCATTGCTGTGTAGCAACGCTTTCGTCCGTCATCTGTTGATAATCGGATCTGCTTCTGTTCCTATCAGAAGCCAGAACACTCAGATTGTATATGTATTAGTGGATTAATGCTTCCTCTCTCCAGAATAAACACATTCTATTATTGTAAATTAATTGGAAGAAAACAGCACAGGCATGGATGAAAAATTTTAAAAGAGTGGTTTTAGGATTAATGCACAGGGTGGATGAAAACATCGTATTTGCAATCGGAATCTTTATATGAGGGAATGTCAAAGACAAAATTAGGCAATTACCAAGCAACAATGAAAAATGCAGAGACGCCTCCTCTGAGTTATGGCCCACAGCTGCTCTGGCGCATCCTGGAGTATCCACGGTCTCAATTATAAACTTGGCATGAAGAATAATGTTTGTGAGTTATAACTAATGTAACTCGAAGGGTCTGATTTTCTCAGCTTTATGACCAGTAACCTACAGGTAGGCAGAACATTCTACAATTAAGATGTGGTTCATAATTTAGAACTGGCTAACATTTAAAATGCAATTTATGTTATTCAGTGGGTTTACTTGAAATCTGTAAATATTCTTCAGTAAATAAGAGAATAAATAAAAAGGCAAGGCATGCCTTTTAAAAGTATATTTGAAATTATTAATTTGGTTTCATTTCTTCATGCTATTCTCATAGCTGATTTGAATATTACCAATGTGAAAGAATTAAGCACAAATAATTTTTATATAAATATAGCCTCTTATTTCCTGGAGTTGATAATTTTTTAAATGATGTCAAATCTTAATGATGAAATAAATAATTCTTTATTTAAGGTATCTTTTTTTCACTGAACAAATTGGGACATAAAATATATTTGTAAATGGGACTATTAAGGAACATTATTTGTGAACTGTTAAGACTCAAATTTCAAAAGTTGATTGCTATGCATTCATTTCCCTGCAGTAACTACACTGCAAACTTTCTTATTGGATAAAATCATCAATAATGTTATGTGGGGTTGATATCATTGATTTAATTGTCTGTTAGCTGGGGTCAATGAGATGCTTTTGATCAAGATGTTTTACGTTTTCATGAGTAAAAGGAAAAGTCAGAGGAAATTAATTCTTTAGCAGATAATATTGTCTGAATAAATATTAATTTGTTTATATTTTAAGTATATACATATTGGAAAACATTGAGTATATTCAAATAAATGTGGACCGAATATACATTCTCAATATATATTCAAATTCTATTCTCTCCATGTTTATTTTAGTAATGGAAACTATCATCTTGAGTTTTACATTCCAACCAGCAAACCTTGAATCTCTATGTAAGTAAATAACTATGTTCTACCAAATAAAATATGAACAGAACTGATGAGTGCAATTTGGGTGTAGTAACTTCAAAATAAAGTTATACACCTCTCACTGCCTCTTCCCGCCAGCCCTGCCTGTGGAACCGGATGGCGATGGTGAGTCCTTTCGACAAGGTGGAGAACATCCATGCCCTGCAAGATCTGTAGAACGACGGGGTAGTGAGAGATCTCGTTTCTGAATGACTTCAGGAAGCAGAGCTGCTCAGTCCTGTCAAGGACTCCCCCTCTCAATTTTCAGTAAATTCCAACTGCCCCCCATGGAACAGCCTCACTTCACACCTTTATGGCTTCTTCCCCTTCTTTTTCTCAGCTCATGCGTCAGCAGCACCTAAGATAACTGTCCAGAGGAGGAAAGCACACCCCTTCTGGGTAAGTGGGGGACAACTGAGAGGGCAGAATCAGAGTTCTGTGTTTGTCATGCATACAGGAGAGAGGAAAAGTGCAATTCACGGGAAGATAGGCACTTCCACGATAATTAGTCTAAGTGGCAAAAACACCCGAGAGTTTAAAAGATAGCTGCAAATTTAAAAAGAAAGGGAGTATACCTGAGTTTTGTTTACTTGTTGTGTGAAGGTTGGAGTAAGGCATTTAGTAAAAGCAATTAAGAGGAAAACAAACTCTTAAATTGATATTTATTCTGTGATTAGTGCATATATTTGAAGTTGCAATTAAAAGATTAATTATAGACAGAACTTCAACTAGTTTTCCTTCCCTATGAGAAGCTTCGATAATCTTAACGAATTCCTATTGGTGGTTATATGAAAATCCTAGAATGACTACATTTCTCTGCTGATCACACCTATACAGTAACTGATAATTTTCAAGACTAAAATAAAATATTTTAAAGTGTTAAAGGATAAATTACCATATAGCCTACTTTTCCTATACTTAAGTTGCAAAAATTAGTTTTTCTCACCCCCTAGAATAAATTGAACCCTCGATTCTTAATTGAAGTGTGTGTGCTTGAAGTGGTGAGTCTTTTTATTTGAAATTTATTCATATCATATTTTAGAAGTAATTGTGATTGACTCAAGTCTTCTGGCTTTGCTGAAATTCTGCTCCCATGGTATAGGAACCAGAGTGAGACTTCAATTTTCTCTTTTGAATTGAGAAATAATTGAGGACAGTTTTGAAAAGGAGTCAAGTGCTTGTTTTGTCTGAATAATCCTGCAATTTTGTGTTTGAGTGTAGCATTATGGAGGATGTGTTTAACGCTGAGGAGCAAATTGCATTTACGCCAGAAATGTAAGCAGGGTTTGCGAATAAAAGCAGTGCAGTGGGCAAAAGTGACGGAGCTAATTAATGTGGACCCATTCCAATGGGAAACGGCGGTGCTGGCAGTTATGGAAGAAACTGTATGGCTCAGGCCTCAAAACCTCAAATGACAGAGATGAACCAAGATACTGAAATAAACAGCAGTCACAAAGCCAGGGGTATGTTGAGCTGCATGATCAATTAAAACTATTGTGGATTTTATTAAAATTGATATTAGGTTCCATTTTATGAGCAAGATATGGGGCTATGATATTACTTTATTATTACTGAAATTTTAAAAATGCACATTAATATATTATAATGAAAAAATTCCAAGCATAATTTCCTCATTGTTAGCAAATCAGGTATAGTATATAATTATTTCTAAAACTATCCTAAACAATCGGTAGATGTAACTTTTAAAGATGTTTCTCCATATCCTCATGCTAGAAATAAAACTATTCTCATTTCAAACGGAAAAAACAATGAGAGAGAGGGAACAAACACCCAGTATATATTTAAACTTTGTTGTGTCTGTCTGTTTTTCTTTGGGAGGGTGGGTGTGCTCCTTTATTAAAGAGATCAGAATGGGATTACTGTAAGTAACAAGACAAATGGAAAATGGATTTGTTAAAGAATCCTTGACTTCTTCAATTTTCAGATGAGTTGCAATCCCCCAAATGAAAAATGCAATTCAGTGAAATGGAACATAATATGCCAATGACTGTGAAAGCTGGCTTGAACCTGACTTCTCCGTCATCATCAGGTTATTAACACTTACCAGCTTTTATCCTGTATTTTATTTATCCCTCATCATAATGATATAATCAAATTCTCATATTTCCTCTCCCCAATCTTGTATGTTTCCCATTTGTTAATCTCCAGAGGGGAAGGAATCTTAGAAAAAAAATAAGCAAAGGGAACAAAATGGCTGAACTTTACAGATAACTGGTTGAGCATTTATTTGAATTAAACATTTAAATGTGGCTAATTAACTCATTAACCTTTACATTAAAAATTCTATTTCACACTGTGTACTACACTGAGTTCAGCTGTGGTTCAGGTGTTACTTAATTAAATCTAAGGCAAAGACATTTGTTCCAAGATTCTCTATTAATTCATTTATTAGGAGACCATATACATTCACAACCTTGCCCAGATACATTTTGCCATTATTTTATTATTAAGCAAGTTTCACCCTTGATAATATACTTCTTTAATAATTTCACCAAAAACACAAATCTTTTTCTACTAAGAAAAAGGCTATTTTTTCTACTAAATAAATCAAGTTCAAGCCTCATGGCTTTCAAATATAAGCGTGACTGGGATTCCATATTCATTATTCCAGTTATGGCTCTATGATCATGTTAGAATTAAAAAGAATAATCGAAGAAAAATGGTCTGGGAAAGATAGTAAACAAATTTTGAAAATCAAAGAAATTAGGCGAAAAAAAGTACTGTAAATAAAATCAGCAATTAAATAGGCCTTCGTGCATGGTGAGAGAATGAACACGAAGTTGACTGATTATTCTCATTTTTGCAGCGGTTAAGAAAAAGTCAGCTAAGAAAAAAATATCCGTAAGTTTGTGTTTGTCTGTCTGTTTACGTAGCCCTAACCCGATCAGTTCTGCATGGAGAGGAAAGGCCAGGTAAATCTCGAGAATGGAAACTAAAATGGATTAGAAAACCGGAGGGTGAGATATATGGAGAAGCTGGAAAATACTTTTGAAGACAGAAACTCAGAAAATAGCCTTGACATGGTGAAGAGAAAAACTTTCCTCTGACATAAGAATAAAACACTGGTGAGTAAAGATACACAAAAGACATTTTTAGTTGGAAATAAAATAAGCTGAGGAATTTATACTTTATGCCACCAACCTTTGGAGTATAATAAAAGTGATAAGATGCCAAAAGGCAGAATTGGCCTAGAAGTTCAAAGAACATGAAATAGATTTGAAAAGCTTTGCTGTGGGACATAAGCAAGATTCAAGATAGAATTAACTGTAAAATGCTAAAGAATACAAAGACAGATTTGATTCATCCGTGATAGATTTAGGAAATATAATTATATATGTAAATTATATATAAAATACGTATATATATGCGTGTGTGTATGTATGTGTACACATATACATACACACACACATATATTTTAACTATAGGCCATGTTTAGCAGTCAAAGAATGAGAATTTGAATGAGTGGGGATCCAGATGGGATCACCAACCCACTGGTGGTATTAAACACTCTAGGGAAAGAGCCTAGCATACGAATAACCTCTTTGTCTTAGCCTTTGAGTGTTTTTACTATGCTCTGTATAGGTGTGGATTTTTTTGCACTTTTGCTGCTTCGAGTTGGTTGAGCTTCTTGGATATATAGATAAATATTTTTCAGCAAAATTGATGTAGTTGCCAGCCATTATTTTCTTCAAATATTGTTCCTGCTTCTGTCTCTTTTCCTCTCTTTTCGGCATTCCCATTATGTGACATTTGGAGCACTTTAAGACATCTCACATTTCTCCGAGACTCTTAATTTTGCTGCGTTTTATTTTCTGTTTTTATATTACATTCTCTTGATCTAGTAATCTATTGATTGATTTGCAAGTCTTCTTCTGCCAGTCAATGGAAACACATTTTTTCAGCATTGGCTCAAGTATAAATTTTGTTTCACATCTCTTTATAGTGAAAATAACATAGAAACAGGCAGGTGATTCAATAGCACTTGCTTTGTAAGTCTACTGAACAAATAAATGTATAATCTCTGATCTTGATCAAGGTACTCATTTCTAGCATGACTGAACTATCTAACACCCTTTTTATAAAAATACGCTTGTGTTCCAACTAAATCTCTATTTATGTACTAGAAAACTTTAGCAGTCTTAGCAATTGCTTCTGACACAGAATTGTATAAATTCTCATTATTCACATTAGCCAATGTTGTACTAAAGGCAATTGAATGGGGTTATTTGTCCACTTCTGCTGGGGATGGGGGGCACAACATTATATTATGCCTCAGAAATCCAGTTAGTTTTGAATAGTGAAATATCATTTATATTCGTAGACATATATTCTATAACTGAAGCATGAAACCACTCAAGGGCTTCTACATAGCATTTATTCAAGAACAAGCTTTTATATACATACACTTTTGCTCAGGCTCCGGAACCTACCCCAAAATAATTCCAATTACATTGAGTCTTTTGTTCCTAAATCATACCCATGATCACCTTTGTGCATCCATCCGTTCTGATGTATTGACTCAGTCCGTCTACTGATACCCAACTGAGTTTATTCGGCTGGATGGCGGGATGCCTGTGACAGCATATTTATAGTTCGTTTAGCTTTGTTTTCCTACCACTGTTCTGTGATTGGCAGACTCACACCCACATTTTCAAAAGTAAATCAGAATTCACCCAAGTGTTCTGTCCAAAGGACGTAAGAGAGAGAATGCTTGGTGTTTGACCTACTTTTTCCCTGTAGATTTTAGTGATACTCATTGTCAAATTTGAATTTAAAAGCACACATGTACTGAAAGAATAATTCCATTCTTACTGTATACAAACTTTTCTTGGATAGTACAAATCAATAAACAAAAACCAAAAGGAACCAGCTATGGGCTATGAGAACACTCCAGAACTCCACTTAAGAAGGAGGGAAAAATTTGAATTTCAATGTTTTACACGAACTACTTTAAAGTAGAACACTCCATGTCCAAACAAACATATCAATTTGAGAAAGATATTTAAATAACTATACATTGCCTTATTATTGTTATTTTCAGTATTGCTTTTGTTGTGAAGGTTTAATTAGAACAATAAGAAACAAAGTTTAAACCATTAACATATATGTTCATGCTTCTAATTTTGATTAAAATGCTAGAAGCCTTAGAACAAGTTTGATCTCATTGTCCTTATTAATAAGATGTGAATAATAACACCCATCCTGACTGATAAATTTGGGGTGGGATTTACTTTAAATATTATCTATGAACACATTTTCTAACCTCATAGAAATTTAGATATTTTAGTCTTTTTATTATGTCTGTGATAATGATTTGGTAGCCACAGATGGTGTAGTGTATGTATTAAGCCTAAAACTACTCAGTTTCAAGGACATGCCATATACACAGTACCTACTGAGAGAATGTTAACTATGTTCATGTCTGCCAGCACCTGGAATGTTTTAAAACTGGCAAGTGAGCAAGCAAGTTTTCTTACCCGAATTTACTAAATATTGTACAGTTAGAGAGGAATCTAATAAAATATATTCTCCCATCTTACCATCAGGCCAATGTAGCCAAAGAAAGTCATAATTCAGGCAAAGCAATTTCTCTTTCCAATTGTGTCATTAAGTGCAAATGCAGATTATTTTATAATTGTTGTTGAATTACTGGAATTATGTTTCCTTGCTTTATGTTCCCAAATTATTCTTCAAGGACATACCAGGCCTGAATATGATTTATTCAGTAAAGCCTATCTCCCTTTAGAAGTTACCACTGGGGGGAATGGTCTGGTTACTGAAATTGCTCAGGTGTTTATTACGGTCCATACAGATGGAGATCACAGATAACTGAAACGGAGCAGATCATGCAAACTGAACTTGAACAGGACGTCTGTCTATGTACCGTCTTAGCCAAAGAAACATTTCCTTGATTGTTGGAAACAAGAAAGAGAATGAAGTTAAGACTGGGGATGAAAATGTTAGTTGAGGGATAGGACTTATAATAATTAACTATTAATAACCACCCCTGCTTTGAATTTTGCAGTGAAAAGACAAGTAAAGGATACTGTGGGGGGAAAAAGGCAATAACAGATGTTACAGATTTATCTGCACGGAAATGAAAGAAGACAGAAAAGAGTCAAGTTAAATTAATCAACAATGGTGTCTGTTATTTTGCCCTTTTCATCTCGATGGACACGTGGATAGGCCCCAGCGTGATTAAATGTCTGGTCCTGCCAGTCACTGGTTCTATGTGGGAGGGATGAGGAGAATTAGGTGCCCACCTTTCACGACTCGCAGTCTCATGGATAAGAACACAAACACAAATAATGAGAGTTAACTACAGTTTGCATGAGGTCATAAAATTACTAGTAATGAGTGTGCATCACTTTTGACAGAGGTGGAAAGGTGTTACATGAAAAGCATCGTTTGATGTCGATGTTGAATGGGAGTAGAAGTATTCTCGACTTAGGGAAACGGAGTGCTTTTAAACAGGAAGACTAGTGTCTACGTAAGTATAGGAGACAAATAAAGCTATTTGCCATGAACGAACTCAGTGTAGAGGTTCTTTTTTTCTTCAGGTGGCCACTGTGTTGAAGTAAGCTAAAATCCTGTTCAATTGTCTATCCCACAATAAATTTTGTCTATCAAACATATATTTCATGGTTTAAAAAATTCAAAGTTCTTGGTAGTAAATAAAAAACAGTTCTGTAGTGAGAGATTCCATTCAAATCGCCAGGTTACACTGACGGTGAGCAGCGCATAAAAACAACCCCAATTCCTTATAAAATAACAGTTTGTTAAGTCATGTCAGGTGAATTAATTCCAAAATGCACGGTTATTTGGTGTAAATAACATTTAGGTTTCTGAGAAAGAGCATGTATTTTACAGAATTTGGTTCATAAGTCCCATTTTTAGTTAGAAACTTAAGTTATTCCTTAATTGTTTAGTTTTCATTCAATCGTTTGAATTAATTGAACAGGCTTTATCAATATTCATTTCAGTCTAGTTTATGATTGGCTGTGTTTTCTATTGCTAATCAATCAGGAGACAAAAGTAAAGGTTTCCAAGAAATGTATATACAAAAACATCATCCTTTACATTTCTTACCAGTGAAATAAATGTTTAGAAGCTGCTATGTTGATTCATTAACAAAATGTCATACCACTGCAATAAAGATGATATTTAAAAATTAATGATAGAAATATTTAAAGTGATAGGATAAAATATAAAATTTCCTGATTTGTTGAATGTTGTGATGTGAATATATTCCAATATAAAGAACACTTTGAAATTTTTATTTTCTTATTTGCACTAACTAGTTACAATAAAGAAATTCCCTGAATAGTTGAGCAATATGCATCCATCCATCCATTAATGTAACATAAGTCCTGCACTATTGTTACAATTTATTTTATTATTTCTGCACATATATACTTGTGCTTAAATATGCTATATAGAATTTGACTTTGCATTAATCATTATGATTTTTGGAATAATGTCATATTTTGCTCTCCTATTTGTAAATATACATACAAATTTTCGTTGTCAGATTTTGCCTTAATATTTAAACCTGCTAGGACTTTTGTGCTCAGAAAAATGTGCTTTTACTAAAGTAGTATCAGAAATGTCCTTTACTTAGAGTTCGAAGTCCAAGTTAAAATATATGCTAATTCCATCAGCTGCCCCAGACTGGCCATGCCACCACTACGACTGTTCACCGGCAGGTCATTTGAAATAAAAGAGGGGGGAAAACACATTACCCCCACTTATTAGTTAATAGATAAAAAATTAAAAGTTAAATGTAAAATCATTGGTGAAGGTACCCAGTGACCAGAACCCTCAAATATCACCTAATTCAAATTCCATTTGTGATGTCGTCTGACCCTCAGAGTCTTCGGTGGGATTTATAAACTTTCAAAATTTCAAGAAGAACCTCCCGCCAATCTCCAACACTTGCTGATCATTAACATCGCCCGGTCAGTTCCTGAAGGACGCCCACACGGCTGGGACACTCACAACTTATTTTTTCCCTGACACAAACACTTGTGTGACTACTGGCTGTTGCTGGTCAACAGTTTGGCCAGGCCCACCATCCCAATCAGCTTTCCACTCTTAACATTGTGGACTTGACCTGGGCACAATGGCATTAGCCTCAGCTTCTCATCTGTGACGGGGTGGTTATAGTTTCTGACAACTGAAGTTTGCATTTAGAGAGGGAACCACAGATGTTTAATAAATGTTTGTCATTAGGTGTCAAAAGATGCCCCCCCCCAAGAAGTGTTTTGCATCTAGTACGTGCCCGCAAAATACCCTAGCTATTTCCTTTAAGCGAAGGAAGCAGTGGGGATATCTGTAACATCCTAAATGTAATACCAGATGCATATCTCATAGAATTAATTAAGTTTAATTAATTGATTCACGTATTCTGTGTGTATAGTCTGCAGATTGTGGTAATCATTGCCAATAAAGTAAAAAATTGTCTTGAATGAATGAAGAATCCTGACCACGGTGGAGCTCTGAGCTTGTTATAGCGTCAGTGTTTCTGAAGGAAGCAGAGGTTAACATGGTAAAGACCGTATTAGAGTTTAAACCTACATATGTGAATTATAAGTTAAGTAGTAATCAAATCAAGGAAAACTATTAAAATACAGGTTCTGAATCATGCTGGCTCACATGGTAAATCTTCTAAATCAAATGGGATTAGATTAAATTTTACACATGGTTTACCACTGAGAATAAAAGCAAAACTGTGATAATTATGTCTTCATAACCAGCGGCTCCCTGTTCCCGGGACCCAGTGAGTCACTAGAGTGGATGTCTGAACGCCATTCTCCAAACCCCAATTTTATTCTCAAACACATGAACTAGAAGAAGGAAATCATTCAAGACCACAAAGAATATGTTTTAAACAGTTGACCGTTTAGGAGCAGATTAATTGACCCGCTTTTTTCGACCAGCGGAGGAAGGTAAGCCCCTGTGTTGGCAAAAGAAACGACAGATTTTAGTAGATGCAGAAGTCCTATCAAATTGGAATCATTCTTCCTCAGCTTCCCAAAGTCTTTTCGAGGTAAGAAATAAATTGAGTTCAGATCATTTCTGTCAGAACACTGTTTCAAAAAATGACTGAGCGTTGGCGTTCTCAGCCCCGCTGCTGACTCTAAAGCTTGTTACAGCAGCTGGGTTTGCCCAGTTCTGTCATTTAAATGTTGCCATTAGGTTGTGGTAGATGGGAAAGAAGTTTCCCATTGTCTTCAGTTCTCTGTTAGTCTTCCCCTCCCTGATAACACTTTCCTATTTATCTCAGATCAGCATAACCAGGGACTTTGGTACAGACACTTATTTTGTTCTACTTACTCACAGCAATTTTCCTCTCTCCTTCCGCTCTCTTAATGTTGGCATCTGTCTATTTCCATAAAAGCCAGTGGTAATACTTGTAAACACAACAATAGCATGAATGCAACATTCCATACAGTCACTTGTAACGAAATCATCCTTGGGTGTGTCTCGAGGCCCTAACTCTAGCGTAAAGCTCTAGTTTTCAATCTGGGGGTGACTGCCAATGTGTTTTTGGAACAGATGTCAGAACTAGACCTTCATTGTCCAGAATCAAGAGTTGATATTGAAGACAACCATAAGAAAATAACAGAAAAGAAACAGGCTATAGTTCCATGTCTATATGCGTTCTTATTATGAGTTTGTGATTTAAAAATTCTGTAGTATAAAAGTGAAATGATCAGGACACTTGTACACTGATTTCACTGCATGTGTCAATCATGACCAAGCACTAGGAGTCACTCACAGGATCCTTTTGAGTCCAAAGTGCTTTATACTGTACACAATCTATAATGATGCAACATATATGTTTCTATGAAATAGCATGATGCAAACCTGCAAATGAAAAAATATCAAAACCTATCATGAAACAGGTTTGAGGCAAACCAACAAAATCCTAAGAGACTGTACAACAAGCATATTCATTAATTCTTTTAGTTACTCTGAAAAAAATTATAAAAGTATTGTCACTAAAATAAGATGTTAAATTCCTAATACATAAAAAGTACTGGAAGCATAAAGAGCTTTACCATTTAAGAATGTGGAGGTACATTGTCCATTTGGCTTTTTAAGGAAGAGAAGGGGCTACTGAGTTTTAAAAACAAGGATAAAATGAACAAATATGTGGGAGAATAGTATAATCAATGCCAGCTGCCCAGAACGTGCGGCCAAACCATCACAAAAGGAAGACCCTGGGACTGAGCCAGCATTAGGTACAGTGGGGAGTTCTAATAGCATTGCCAAGACCGGCTGGTTTCGTGCTGTCTGTCTTTGGCAGGTTTGCTTGGGAGCAGAAAATGTAAGTGTGTTGGGAAAACATCCTGTGGACCAGGACGGCTTCCCCCTTTTGAAAATGTCATTCCCTTTCTTTCAGTCATTGGTGAGCTCATCTAAACTACAGAAATACTCACTGGAAAAAAAAGACCATATTAATAAAAATATCTTTGAGTAAAGAAAACTATGTTTTATAAGACACACCTTTAGTACTTTCCCTTTTATACTATATACTAACAATATGATAATTATAAACTAAATTTTTTAAATGGGCATGAATTTGTACATAATAATTTCCCTTGACCTTGTTAGAAATATACATCCCCACTTTCATCTACTTTTATGCATATGTGACTGAAGGTATTTAATACCTTGAAGGCATTTAATAAGTGTGTAGAAATTACAAAAATAAAAACAGAACAAAAATGTAACTAGCACACATTAAATTCCTATCTTTTCTAATTCCTACTTTTGCAGAAAACTTCAGAAAAGATGCTTTCAGTGTTTTCCCTTTGCTTTTGTTACAAGCTTCTCAGATTTGTATCTGATAATGCACCCTTTGACCCCAGTCCAGACTCCACTAATTAAGATGTATCTTAGGACAGGTGGACTTCTACAATTCTTTTGTTCTCTGTGCTGGGGTGGACTGATCTTGGACATTTCTCCATGCCCTCCAAGCTCTTGTTTACATAGTCCAATCTCACTCTCATCTCTAGTTGTTGTTCTGTTCAGCATTTGGAATTGCTGCTTGTGAAGAGAGGCTGCCTTGATATTCTTACCATGACTCATCATCTTGAAAAGGCCACTCAAAATATTCACTTGTGCCTCAGGAGATTTTTCTTTTATTTAGTTCTTTGAAAAGTTTCCCATGATCCACAGAGCACAGACATATCTCCAGTTCCCTTTGAAAGAGTTATCAGCTAAGATCACAATGTTCCTGTTCATCAATTTGCTTTCCACACTGACCTCTGACTTGGAATTTTCAGCTGCCCTGAAGTTCAAGTAATAAGACAGCATGTTCATTGCACGGAGCATCACTCCTGGCCTTTGGCGTGGGGTATCCTTCTGGTCTACATGTACGCCAGCTAACGGAGGGGCACGAAGGTTCCAACCCTTCCGACCTCTGCAAACTACATTTCAGGAGAAGCGAGAGTTAGTGTAGAGAAGGGCTCTTTTTCTGAAACCATCTTGTTAAAATTTCACAACTAAAAAAGGTGTCCAAATGTCCTATTAAAAGAAGCAAAATGTTAAAATAAAAAATGTATAGATTATATGTTCATTATCAGCCTGCATTGTTAAAAAATTTAACAACTTTCTTCCCATGGAGACACTGGGCTTAATAGGCCTTCTTCTGTCCTGATTTCAGGATAACTCAAGCGCCTGTTTCGTGTTATATGCTGTGTGATTCCATTCATAGAGCATGGTATAGAACGTTATATATATACACAGGCACATGGTGACAGTAAACCTGAGGGAGTCTGAATGAGGCTGGTAGATGGCCTCAATTCCAATATCCTTGTTGAAATGTTATACTGCAGTTTTGCACAATGTTGTACTGGGAGTGGGGCGAAATGTACAACGAATCTCTCTGTGCAATTTTTTACAACTGTGTTGTGAATTTACAATGATCTCAGTAATAATTTCAATTGAAAAGTCTAACAGAACTATAGGGAGTAATGTATACATTTAGACCAGGCATAAACCACTGTGGAAATAATTAGAGAAGGAGTGAAAAAGACATTAGGTCTTGGGCATGGTTAGGTCATTGGCTTGGTGAACAGAAGTCAGAATACACTTGACCTCTACAGCTGAGATACCCCTTTACAAGGAGATTTTCTTCTTTAGTTCTTGACGAGGCTATAAACTCCTCTTGGAAGTCTGATTCTTCTTTGTCTTGTGCATGTTTTTACTCCAGAATGTGTCACTGTCCCTTGCACACAGTTCCTAATCAGGGACTATTTGGTGTTTGAATGTGTAGTTTAATCAATACCCATGTGGGCAGAGTTGTACGTGTTACTGTGTGATGGACTGAAAATGGTGGAATGCTTTTTATGCTTAGGAAATTTGGTAGGGTGCATATAAACAGGAATTTTATTGCAGATTAGTAGTATTGACACTGACAATTAATTTGAGTTAAAATTGTGGAGGATTTTGATTAGAAAAGTAGGGGATTTTGCTGGAGATTCTAGAGAAAGGGAAACTAGGTACCTCTTTTTACACATGTGTAGAAGGAATAAATTCGGCATGTTTATACTGGCTTTCCCTAGGTTTCTGATCAATATTCAGAGCCTTACCATCTCCACCACTGTCCAGGACTCTGGAGGCATTTTTCAGTCCTCCTTTCCTCTTACCAAATACATCAAATTGATCTCCAATCTCTTCCTGATATCACCTTCAAATTATGTCTTTATCTCCATCCCTACTGTCACTGTTCTCATCCCACCTCTCACTGTCTCTCACCTGCATTAGAGCAACCGTCTCTGGGCTGATATCCCTGCAGGTAATCTTTTCATCTCCAAATCCATCTATTGCACTGGCAGTGGAATTAGTTTTCTAAAACACAAATCTGACCAGGTTACACTGTTCAGAGAGCTGCGACAGTATTTTTCTCCTAGGAAAAAGAGTCACACACTCATCAGAGTATTTGAGTTTTTGGTTAATGTGGCCTAAATCATTTCTTCCAGTTTATTGATGCTAGTCAATATCTTTACTATATAATAAAAATTGCCATTTTTCTAAGCATGCCATGCTGTCTCTAAAAACCTGCCTTTATTTTATTATTTCAATATTTTTTTTCCATTGGATAGCAAAAGATTGGTATCTCATTATTTTAATTTAATCTAGGATCTGAGGGCATACATTCTAATTATTTGGGGTTTTTTATTGGATCAGTTGGGGTGACATTGGTCAATAAAATAAGATAGGTTTTCAGTTTACATTTCTATAATACATCTTCTGTATATTGTATCTTCAGCGCATGAAGTCAAGTCTCCTTCCATCACCATTTACACACCCTTCACCGTGTCCCCCTTTTCCTCTGGTAATCACCATAGTTTCTGTCTACGCGGGGTTTCCTGTGTGTGTTGTTGTTTTTTTTGCTCAATCTTAAATGCTGCCTCACATGTCATTTTATTCATCAAGTCAATCTCAAAATAAATTTAAGTTCCTTCTTTTCAAAATCCATCGTTTTTTCCTAAAGCCCTTTGTTTATATATCCCTTCTGTTTGGAACAAATACTGTTTAATGCTTATTAAATGCTTCTTAAATGTTTCCTCCTTCACTTGATTTTTTTAAGGGTAGAGATGATGTCTTAACTTATTTAACATCTGCACAAAGGCCTAGTTTCACTGAATTGAACTAAACAGAATTTAGTCATTCTTTCACTAATGATTTTTGGAGCACATATAAATGTTAGTCATGTGTCCACATATTAAAAGTAGACAATAAATGCAATTAAAATGTCTCTGCCTTCATCTAGCATTCTTCTAGTGGGAGGGTCAAGCAATAATAAATAAACAGGTAGCAATAAGTCAGATACTGAAAAGTGCTATAAGGTAATAAATAGAAAGACTATTAAATTGAGCTAAATTTATAAATAGCATTAAAAATTAAAATATTTTTCTATAAAAGTCAAATGGACAGGTTAATACTCCTGTGGCTGTCTTCTCAATGTGGTTCTTGTTTTGTAACTGACAACTATCACAATTTTCGCTGGGGATACTGAAAGATATTAAAAAAATGAAGCAAATCAGCAATTTCACTGATAAAACAGCTCTATGCAGTGGACATTAACCACTGGGTCGTAATGTCTTTTAGCCACTTATGGCAATGCCTTTTGCACTTAGAATACAATAGAAAAATTGTGATCAAGTTATCTTTGGAATTTTCACCTCATGTAGCTATAAGAATTACACTGTGTTAGACTAAAAGGACTTGAAAACAAAGGTTAGAATGGACCGCACATTCAGGGGCTACAGAAAGAAGCTATTCAAGGCACCAGAAGTTAAGAAGAATGGTATACTTGGCAATTTAACACAGAGCAAGATGGCCAAATAGGAGCTTCCTGTTCTCCTCTCTGCCCATTGAGCCCCACGTCCAGTTCCTACTTGGGGCATGACATGATGTTCGTAATATTTTATTGAGCAAAGCAAATCCAAAGCCCACTCCCTTCAAAGGGGGACACAGGGTTTCCCTCCCTTATTGGAAGATAATTCAAATTCATTTTTCTAAAGTACGGAAATCGGCGAATGTGGAGCATTGGGGTGATTTTTCTATCAGTTTACCCCAAAATAGCCCATACTAACAAATACCTGGTGCTCTCATTAGAATCAAAATATAAATTAACTTGGCAATATGCTTCTTTCTCTTGTTAAGGAAAAAAACAAGAATATTATATTTACCGTATTTTTAACTCACACTTAATTGAATGATCCCATATGAATTAAGATTATACCTCTCCAATTAAACTTCATAGCTATTAACAAATTAATAAAGACACTAGCAATGCCTGTATATGTGTCTATAACTAAAAATGTATCCCAAATGCCTGTCTTTTCCTAGAAAACTATTAGATTATATTTAACACTAAAATGTACGTGAAGCAGGAGAGGGTTCATTGAATCCCAATTCAATACACTATCTTTGTTCCCATAACATCACTGCATGATGATGCTATTTACAGGGATTTGTGAAATATAATGGCTGTGATTAGCTGTCTCCATGCATAATTCATGAGGACAACTTGCAAACATTGCTGGTGCATGAGGCAAATCTATTTCTCATTTGCATTTTTTCAATAACTATTCTATAAGAATTTTAAACTTTCTTTGTCTGATGTTTCAAAAGGAGCAAATTTAGTCTTCGCATGTCATTAACCATATGCAATACTTGTTGAACTAATTTACTCCCTTAAAGGTACTGCAGTTTAAGACCAGTGATATAATCATCAGTTTTCTCTGCAGTGCGTGAAAGGTATCAAAACATGAATGTTAGAGAATTAAAGTGGGCCATTTTCCTATTGACCCACATGAGGCAATGTTAAGTGGCTACCTGTTTTTTCCACTTCTTTTAATTTTTTAATTTATTTTTTAAATATTTTTATTGTTGTTCAAATACAGTTGTCTCCATTTTCCTTCCACCACTCCCCTCAACCCCAACCATCCCCATTTTCCACCCTTGATCCTACCCCTTTTTGGCTTTGTCCATGTGTCCTTCACTGATTAAGTGGCTATTTTTTTAAGAAGATTCAATATAAGGGAACGTAGACCAAAATCAGTCCAACTAGGATACATCAGACTCGATTTTCCCTAGTACATCATATAAGACAGAATTTACTTCATCTTGAAATGTTGTATGTTGAACGGTTATAATGGTGACAGATTTTAAAAATTATAGTTAAAACTAATCTACTTGAATAATTTAACCAGAAACAATGCTTTCGCTATGGCCTGAAAGCGTGTTTGTAGTGTGAGGATAGGAGTTATACAGTAATCAGGGTCTCACATGGTGATGGTTTTGGAGGTTGATTGGAAGCACAGATATCAGACAAAGGCTCTAATGAAATCTGGGATGCATTGAGAGGGAACAGAGATTGAAAGGGATTAAGTTGATTGACCATTCTGGTTATGGGCAGGCAAAATTGGTAATTGCTGAACCAAAGTTGATTGGGAGGCCAGAAGATAAAAATATCCATCGAAATTGTCTTAATAAAAAAATTGTCATAACACCCTCCCTATTCAATTCATGTTTATTTCTATACATTAATTAAAATATTCTGCTATTCTCTGATTCAAATTCTAAATATATTTGTGCAAAAGATGTATGAACTTGAAAGAAAGAAGCATATCTTCAAAAAAATCAGACCTTGTAACTACTGAAATTAAATTATATGTCTTCAAATTATTTTTGCCTTATTTTTCATTTTATTCTTTGAATTCTAAATATTCTGCAAACTCAATACAGTAAGTATGTTCAATACACAAAACTTTTATTTTAGCTTAAATCTTTTGCCTGACAGCAAAATATATTTAAAGTATTCTTCAGAGTTTTAAAATGTCTATAAGTAACATAATAATTCATTAGCAATACGTATACATGAGGGCCTAGGCCATTCAGGATTTTCTCTGGCTACAATAATATTACCAGGCTAGGGAAGGAAGTCATATTTTATACAAAGTCAAGTTCAGTGTTGTTAATATTAAATAGATCTACAAGTTCTGATTACTAAACTTTGATTATATTCTTACTTGAAGTTACCATACTGCTATCTATTAATAAAGAGAGAAAAAAGGAATGATAATTCCATAAAACAATAGGAATCTTTATCCAGGGATAGACCAACCAGAGGCCCCAAACTTGGCCAAAACATCATTAAAAAAAAATCATACATCAAATGAGTATCCTAGTAAATTGGTAGACAAGAGTGTTCAATTTTGAATAATGGGAATAAACTAAATAGATTCAATGAAAAGTGCTGAATTGAAAGTGACTTAACAGATTGCAGAATAAAATCTAAAAAATGGGAAAAAATATGTTTTGAATTTATTAGAGATTATAAAATTTATCAATACCCCTTCATGCAGTTATCCCAATTATTCATAGAAGTAAGAAGAATCCAAATATGATATCCTTTTCTCAAATTACAATATCCTTCTCACATTATAAAACTGTGAAGCTAAATTATGCATGTGCTTTTATTTGACTTGAGCAAAGTCTAAATATACCATATACTGCAAAGCTGAGAATCCAAACCAACTGCTAGTTCTGGCTATTTATTTTAGACCAACTTGATTGAGATACATTTTACATTGATTAAAATGCATTTACTTTCAATGTACAGCTCAACAATTTTCACAAATTTATGCACCTTTGTAAACCCACCACCACATAAAAATACAGAACATTTCATCAGAACAAAGTTTGTTAGTATCACGGGTCTTCATTCATATATCACATCTTTCAGTGATGATAATTGTGACTGACCATGAACACTTTTGAAGTTTAAAATGAAGAGGAAATCCAGCACCAACCTTACTTGCATATCTTGCAACAGGCCCCTACTGTTAAAAGGGAGAACGTGATATTATGCAGGTGTTGTAAACTGCACTACAGCTTAGTTGCCATGGTTTGTTTGTGAACGAGAACAGGTGGAGTGGGACTGAAGACCACAGTGGTCTAACAAATTCAAAGCATCTGTGAGGGTCTGGCCCGGTCCTCTTTTCAATAAGCCCAACATTAGGGAAGCTCCAGAGGGCAGGTTCTCCCAAAACGCTGGTGCCAGCATAGCTGATGAGAATGAGCATCGGAGTCTTCAGGGATATTAAGGGGAGTTACTTATCCCATTAACGGAAAAAATTGGCACAGATGGGGGCAGCTTAAAATCGAAATAGTAATTCCTTAGGAGAAGACCAAACTCAAATTTTGTCCAGATCCCCTTGTCTAAAATAATGTTGAGGCAAAACAACACTTTCAAAGCTTCCAGCAGAATCATTTCATGAAAGGAATCAGGAGAGGTGAATCCAGAAAATCACAGTGGAAAGGGGCATGTGAAATTAAAGGAGAGAATGATCCTTGGTCGCCATGAGAAGAGAAAATTATGGAAAATGAAATTGTTTCCTATGGGGACTGACGGGTGCACTATTCTGAATCCATGCTGTTTGGGAGATATTAAAACTAAATATAGCACATCTGCTCAACGGTATCAGAGATAATGCATCACAGTGTGAAGTTTCATGATGATTATGTGTGTTCAGCTGTTTTGTCTGGATATTGCTATGTTTTTTCTTTTTTTTTTGCTCTTTTCATTATCTGAGAGCAGGAATGGCTGCTTTTAAGGAATTGGAAAAACAAAACAACACAAAACAAAAAAATAGCAGAGCATTCCAGGCAACACAGTAATGGAATGCATGGCAAAGTAAAAACCCCATGTTGGAAAGCAGGCTGGTTTTCAGACCCAGGAGTGATAGTGTTGCCGGATAACTAAATACTCCAGGGGAGTATCCTCCAGCAGTCGAGCCCAGTCCAGATTGCTCACACACCCATACAACCATAGGACCTTATTTCTGCTAGATTTAAGAGAAACTACCCACCCAAACCCTTATTCCGAATTAAAGTCATACAAATACTGCAGATGGGGAAGGGAGCAAGGTACACACATCGAAGGAAAAACGGATAGCAAAAACATATGTGATAACACAAAAATAAGTGACCCTCTTGGGCCACGACACCAATAGCCAGGCCAGATAGTGTGTTATGGAAACATTTTGAAAGTGCATGCTTCTGTTTCCTCTATGACTTATGAAAGGCAAAACAATGGAATTTCCTCTTTGCCAACCTAACAAGGGGCGATGAAAAAAATGGTCCTAGTACTTAATGAAAGTAACCAAGTTATTTTTAAGTGGAATGAATGCACAAGAGGTAATTTAGTCATAGAAACATGATACCAATTAATATCCAAACGACAGATAGCCAGCGTCGTGTGCGTACCCCAGCACGCAGCGCCGCGCCGGAGAGTCTAGATTTTCGTGATCCTGGACAGAATCTTATTGTGAATGTGATTCTTTTTCCTGAGTCTCTGCCTTAAAATAGAATCCAAGGCTCATGCTGTGACTCTGCAGTACTGCTCCCTACAAGAACTGATGTTTTCTGCCTCACAGGCAATCTGTTTTTGTGCTTAATTTTGCCCTGGGTAACCACAGTGCTTGTTTATGTCATTAAAACAGCTTTTAAAGAAAATTGATTTCCATGAGTCATCAAAAAATCCTTCTTCTGGGGTCTACTCCTCTCTTTTGGGAGTTCAGAGAAAAAATTGACATTTTTTCTCTTCTATCTTATGTTTATTCATTCTGATGAAGCAGCAGCATTTAATCAGGAGTGGAGATATACAAATATATGTTTTTCAGATTTTAGCATTGCTTTAATTATACGCTTTTACTTAAAGTTTTGTCACTAGCTTCAGATCAGTTTAGCCCTAAGTGTAGTTACAGAATTTACATTTGCAGTGTGATAAAGTTACACAACTGAATTTCATCTTTTGAACAAATACAGAATAAAACAAAACAGTGTTCCAAAGAGTGAGAGAAAGGGCCATCTCTGATAGCTGGCGGAGAGGGGGGAGAAAGCAAAAACCGGTGTTCCTGATTAATGTCTGATGTCACAGTTATTTTAATTTTTGGAGTTCAGTAATAGTGGGGCCATATGAAGAAACCAAGCTATATTGCAGAAAATCTAATACAATTAAAACATAAAAATTTGCATTCTGAAGATAAAAATAAGTTAGAGAGTGGTCTTGAAGTAAAGCTGCCCATGTTCAAGTAGAAAGAATCATTAGATATTTAGATATTTAATGATTTTTTAAAAGGCTGAAAAATGAAATTCTATATAGAGTCTCCTTCTACTTGGAGAGGAAAAAATCTGAACTAGTTTTTATAAAGAATAGCTACTTTATCATTTATAAATGACTTTAGTAGTCATTTGAATATTATTTTCAAAGATACTGCTTTGTCTGAATGGATCAAAAAACTATGGTACATTTACACAGTGGAATTCTATGCAGCAGAAAGAAGGAAGGAGCTCCTACCCTTTGCAACAGCATGGATGCAACTGGAAAGCATTATGCTAAGCGAAATAAACCAGGCAGTGAAAGATAAATACCATATGATCTCACCTTTAACAGGAACCTAAACAACAAAACAAAGAAACAAGCAAAATATAGTCAAAGACACTGCATTAGAGGACAGGCAGAAAGTGACCAGAGGAGAGAGAAGAGGGAATTTCAGGGAAAAAGGGGAAGGGTTTACAGGAACAAAGTTAAAAGACACATGGATAAAAACTAGGGGGAGGGTGGTAATGGGAGGGAAGTAGGGGGGGGTTGGGTGGGCTGGATTGGGAGTAAAGGGGAGAAAACTGTACTTGAACAATGATTAAAATAAAATAAAAAAACATACTGCTTTGTCAAAAATATATGTGCTCATAAACATTAAAGATAGAACCACTGATGACCATTTTTTAATGTTCTACCACGCATCACTATTCTTTATGTGTTCACATAAGTCCATAAACACATACACATTTATTTGATGAATCTTCTAAAACAGAATTCTACAGTACATGCTGTTTTGTAAATCATCTTTACTATTTATCAATTTGGTATGGTGATTTTCCATATCACCAGACATTTTCCTACATCATTATTTACATGGTTTCAATGATATTCAAAAGAATATGTTTATGGCCTTTTCTTAACAATCTCCTATTGATATGCAATACATTCTTTTCTAATTGTGCTACTACAAATACCTTAAAAATAATTATTCAACATTTACTAAGGATCTGACTTTGCCCTGGCCAATAAGTGTCTTCTATGGTAATGCACTTGGCCTTGTCAAAACAAACAATTTGCTCTCCAAAATTTCAGTTTCAATTGCGACACTCTCCCACTGCTATACTATGTTTTTAGCAAACATTCCCCAGTATTCTCTCTGCAGTAACATTTTAACCTCACCAACCTTTAAAAACCATTGATCTAACTTTTCATGGGTTTTCGCCCCAGGGATTCCCACCTTCCTCTGGTTTAGTTTAATCAATATGGAAATAGGCTCTTGCTTTTGACTTGGCCTCCTGGCCTCCTTATATCCCACTTTTCCTTCTGCTTGCTTGATGAATCTACTCTCCCAGTTAAATCCAGCTTTCTTGCTACTCCACACCTCAATCCACAAAGCAGGAGTGAAACACAGACCCATTCTCACTTGTCTCACCTCCTGGCCTCCTGTTCGTGATCAGAAACCAGAAGCAGGATCATAACTCTGAGTGTTAGTCATATTTCTCCTCCTTAGCCCCTTCTCTTTTCTCCTGGACACAGCCCATCCTTCTTTCTGCCTAAACCTTCATAACCTCCTCCCCCATCCTCAGTCTTACCTAAAGAGCTGGCTTCTTTCTTCACCTGCACAAGAGAAGCAATCAGGAATTATGTTCTACAAGATTCCACACAAGCCCTGGGTCAACTGTGGCCATGAGCCCATTCTCTTTGCAGTTACTGTGAACTCACTGATTGATGTCCATGTTCCCACTGGGTCCCATCTCTGCTCCTCGCTCCAGGGCCTTGCCGCCACCCTGGGCGGTCCCCTCTCCCCTTGCATCATCTCTTTCATCACTCTTTCGGGATCGTTCACAACAGTGCACAGACATTATTTCCTCTTTTCTATTTTAAAAACAAAGCCACCAACAACACAACAAACGCACCCCCAAAACCCAGTACCACTCCCACCACAGTGCCCAATTCTTCCTCTTGACAATTCGAGGAGTCTTTATTTGCTGTCTTCAATCGCACTAAGTCGAGATCTCCAGTCCTCCCACTCACCAATTCTCTCTTGCTTTTACCCAGTTTCCTCCTCACCACGACTCCTAAATTGCTCTTGCCCTTGTTTCCAATGATCCTGAAGTTGCTAAATTTAGTTTCAAGTTTTACCCTGCCTGATTGGCCCAAGGGATTTTTTTTTCTGCTCCTTATTTTTCTCATGCCTTCCAGACTACCACATCAACCTACTTTCCTCCTTCCACTTTGGAAACTCTTTCTTGGTGTATTTTTCAGATTTTTCTCTTTACCCCACTTTAAGTGTCAAATCACCCAGGGCAAATGACCAGTTTCTTTTCTGGCTATACTTACTCCTTAGGTGATTCTAACCAGAACAGTGATTTTAATACATTTCAGATACTAATGTCTATATCCAAGCCTGAGCTTTCCCTAAACTCCTGATATTTTATTTAACTGCCTACTTTAATACCGAGTATGCATAACATAAAAAACTGAGCTGTTGATGTTCCAGTCTCCTGATCCAGCCTTTCCTAGAATTCTCATGTCTGAGTTAAGGCCAACTATATCATTCTGGCTGCTTAGGCCACATTATTATTATCATCTTTGACTCCTTTCTTTCTCATTCTCTACAAGTAGTAAGGGCCATATCTTCCTCTAAAAGACAGACTAATAAGACACTTTCTATTTAAATTAGAACCCCTATTCATAAACAGAAGGTTATTGACTATATTACGGAATTGTTGGCTGCCAGGACTCTAAGTTAGGACTTGACCTGACTTAATAGTGTGCTTTTGTTTTACTGAACAGAAGAGCATCTTGGATAAATGGTTTCACAAAGACTGATGTAGCAGGTCCCGTTAGAGAAGAGAAAACCAGCGGCAGGAAGAGCAAAGAGTGGGGTCACCAAGGCGAGAGATCTGTAGAAACGCATGGCGACAACTGTGTGACAAGGAAGCAGGATTGTGGGCCGGGCAGAAAGAAATCAATTTGACTTAGTGATTCTTGGTTCATTACAGGATAAGAAGAGCTGGTAATTACAGATGACTTTAATTCTATACATTTTATCATGATACTTGATAATCTGGATTGGTTTGTCTTTGTTAGAGATGCTATTAATGAACGGTAGGAATGTTAAAAATGGGTGTGCATACGAAGCACACTCACATACACACCAGTATATCTTGATCTCAAATTGTTTCCCTGACTTGGTTTCAATGAGTTTTGTAATGCAACATAATTTTTTAAATAGTAATACTGTGTGTCTAAAAATTTACATATGCTTGAATTTTTGGAGCTTTTTTATTACATTTACATATCTTTGGATTATTTCTTCTTAAGATTTCTGGTCACAAAAATATCTATTTTTTTAATTTGCTGAAAAAATGGTGGAGATAATGCAAACTGTCCATTTTTGTAATGATATTCCACAAATATTCATTCTAATAAAAATCAATCTTGAATTAGATACATACTCATGGGAACATATGGAAGAAACATTTTCTATCAAAATGATAGAAAACTATGTTTGTTGACACAGAATGCAATCTCTAAAAAAAATCACTTAATATTTTATGCCACTCTCAGTCATATTACAGACTTATTTTACCTGGAGAATAAACTTATATATATTTTAGGATTTTATATGCATCATACACATTGCTATGTCTTAAAATTAATTTTTTAAAAAATGGACTAACAATATACTTTATTGTGTTTGAATTTCTATGTGTAACTAGAAAACAAGGGAACACAAACAAATCTAACCAAATTTCACAGAAACTTCGCAGATACACTTTGTTGGATATTTTTCCTCCAAACTTGAGGCAGCACAATGTCTGAGAAACAGCCGTTTTCCAGACACCGTGAAGGATTGATGTTCCACGTTCCCCCCCTACAGGGGTGACATCTGAACCATCCCTGCATCAGGTGAGTCTGCTGACATTGAATGAATTCGCGCTCCGAGCTTCAGCAGCGACACCTGTCCTAGTTGGTTTATTGTAAGTTATGCAGGTTCCCTTGTCATATTAAGTTGCTCGTCAATTTTTAAACCTCGCCGTCTGAAGTTACCTTGGAAATTGGATTATTTACTAAACACAAGGGAATATTTATACACAAGACGCATAATATTTCTATTGCTCCCAGGAAGGTGCCACATCTGAAGAAACACTTGCTTTAAGATGCTGTGTCCTCAGAACGTAATTATTACTCCAGAAAGGATGTGAGAAACCACACAGGAGAGTGGAACGCTTGTCCTCATCTACCTACGAGTGTCCTCAGCTTTGCTGTAGTCACATGACTTCCGCATTTTGTGGGGTTATCCTGACTCGGGAACTAGCATTTTAAACTGAATGTCGCTGTCATATTTTCCTCTTGAACATAGTTTGCTAAAAGACTATGGTTTTCAAATAATGACATGGAGAGAAGCCTGACTGTATAACTGAAAGTTACATCCATTTATTTTCAAATAATGCACTCAATTTTAAATTTCAGTGATTTTATGCCACTCATAAACATAAATTCTGCCTTTTAATATCATCCTCAAGGTAAGAAAATACCACTTAATCCAAGAATAAATCCAATTTGACTACTTCAGCTGGTCTGAACTTTTCAACTTTTTCTTTCCAGAGGCCACAATCTCCTCTTTACTAAGAATCACTCATGAAAAACATAAGACGTAAGAAGCATTGAAGCAGATTTTGAAGGACCAAAGTAAAAACTATTGCAACAGCCTAGATGTCCCCAATATCAATTTTCTACTTCAGGGTCAAGCATAACTTCTATTTTCTCGCTTCTAAATTATTTCTTTTAATTTGGACTTATCTTTTTTTCTCCCTGAAATTAACAATGACGGGCCTGGCAGTTAGCATGTCATTGTCACACACTGTAAGCTTGTTTTTTCCTCTTTAGAAATGTGATATATGTGTCGCATGCTGACAGCCAAACAAAATAATTATGTGAACTCTCACCAACCCAGGGTGATATTCAAGTAAGCCTCAGCCTCTTGACCTGCCGTGGTAGGTAGGTGACACAATGAAATATTTCAACTGATCCATGAATCGCTTTGAGTGGGGAGCAGCAAAGAGAGTGAAGTTTGTCATGTTACTTTCTAGGAATTTCAAATACTAACTGGCCTCACAAACTGTGTGTAGGAAATGATATATTCTTTCCCTAGTAAGACAGCTTGGAAGTCAGTATAATTTATTTTCAAAAATCGAAAGTTTGAGTAGAGAATCAATTGTAGAAAAAACTATGAATGTTTTCTTATTATGAATCATTAGCAAGGCAGTACAAATTTAGGAACACTTCTATCTGTAGAATGATACATACCACTCATTTTGGGACACTGTGCAGAGCCCTGTAATTTTTATTGGGCAAAATTATTTTGAGCATGCATGTTAATCCATAAACTTGATTGCAATTATCCTGTCAACGCTATAAGTTAATCATTGTTATCTCAGTTTTTCAAACGGTGGAACTCCTGTCCAGGTCAAGTTCATAGCAAACATCCTATGAACCACCTGGGAGCTAAGAGCAAGTCTCCACAGAAGAGGGAAAGTGCCAGGGGTGTCTAACCTTTTGGCATCTCTGTGCTGTAGCGGAAGAAGTGAGTTTTCTTGGGCTACACATTAAATACATAGCAGCACGTAATTACAAAAATAAAAAATAAAAAAATTACCCTCATACTGTTTTAAGTAAATTTAAGATTTTGTGTTGGGTCCTATTCACAGGCATCCTGGGACACCTGTGGCCCACGGGCTGTGGATTGGTCACCCCTGGACCACTAGTGAGCTGCTAAAGATACCTGGGTGGGGAACCACAAGAGATCCAGCACGGATTGAGTCTGCAGTCCCGTCTGTTCCCAGGCAGTATAGTCCCTCCACCGAGATTTGCTGAGAACCAACGATGTGCCAGCTACTACACTAGGGCCCGGGGATGCACAGGCTGAGAAATATGATTCCTGGCCGGGGGGAGGGGGGGCGCTCCTCAGTGCATCAAGACCAGAGCCCACAAACAATCACAGCGATGAGGTGAAGCACTGTCTGTGCAGGAAACCGCAGGTGTCTCTGGAGGTGCAGAGAAGGTGAAAAAATTCATCTTCCAACAGGCGCTATTTCTCAGGGCCTAGTCCTGTGATTTTGTGCCTTTGTCCATTGCCCTGGAACCCTTTCTTCATGTATTTCACAGTCTAGCTGAGCCACCTCCTCCTTGTGCATCGATTGTATGAACATGGCTCTTAACCACAGTCCAGCACAGAACCACGCGCACTGCCCTTAAACACAATACAGTGTGTAGCGCTTGCCTCATTGTCTGCCCGAGTTTGATTGGATTTCTTCATAAAGTAATGTGAAAACCCAGCCAAATATCACTCCCATGTCCTTCTTTCAAATGCTCTGCGAGTCCTACTTCATTTAACGCAGAGGTAGTTCTTAATCAGAAACCTCTGATAAACATATTTTTTTATTTGTTCATCAAACATTAGCTGCACTGCAATGAGCAACCTCGTTCCTGCCCTCATAGGTACCAGTGTGGGATTTCTCTTGCAGATACACACCAAGCAAAGTTTCTGGGTCTTAAGACATGAGTCTAACTAATTTAAACGACTCTTACCAGAGTCCTCTTCAGTGTGGCTACAGGTATCAACCTGGTGCCCACTGCCTGTGAGAAACCTAGTCCTCTCTCCACACAACAACCTACTTTTCCTTCTTTGAAAGAATTCACCCTTCCCCCACTCATTTGCATGTCCAGATTGGATTAACATTGGGCTAAATAAGAGAACCAGGTGAAAACTGGGCCCCCAATCCAAAACCATTCACAAGGAAATGCCAGAAAGTTTCCTGAATGCCAAGAGACCACAGGCCTTCTAACACTTAAAATTATTCATGGAAAACCATTCAAACAAACTGTTATTTAAAACGAACATGCAGTGGCTTACAGTACCTTCTCATACCTCTCATCACCGCAATCAATTTAAGAGCAATTTCATCACCCTTAGAAGAGACCAGGTTCCCTTTAGTAGTCCTTCTTCCTGTTTCTCTCCACCTGTCCACTTTCATTGTCCACAAATTTGTCCATTCTAGGCATTTCATGTGAATGAAATCATATAACCTGTGACCCTTTGAAACTGGCTGTTTTTCACTTAGTGTAATGCCTTGCAATCCGTCCACATCATAGCATACATCACCACTCCGATCTTTTTGGTGTGTGTGTGTGTGCGCGCTGAAAGGAGAAGGTATTATTGTTTACATTGTCAAATAAAGTCACGCAGAATGTCCCCAAACCCCTATGGTGTATATCTTAATGTTGTAGACATTTTAAATACCAAAAAAGGGGAGAACATAATTTTTAATAAGGGATCCCATATAGTGAATAATTTTAGCTTTATAAAAAACAGCATGTCTCTCTTACTGTGGGACACTAAAAACTTCTGGTGACTTCTGTTTGAGACCTTCGCCACAAAGTGCGGGGCCCAACAAGGGGTGTTTTCGCTGACTTTGAAGTAGGTGGCTGGGGAAACCCCATGGCTCTTCACAAAGCTCCCGGGCTCCCTTGGCCTCCTCTCTGAAAGTCGGACTCGATGATTCATTTATGCCTGCATTTTAAAAAATGCTACTAACCACTAATGATTAATGCTAGAAAAATGAAAAGAAATACAAGCATATTTGATTATATGTTAATGAAAAGTGCTGAAGAGAATCCTGCATGACAAGCCAATGACCAATTTAATTTTCCACCAGCATATGTTTCATACATGATCAGTGCCTGTAAAATTTTTTGCTTGAAGGAGTAAATGATTTTCTTAGTGTTGTCCTATCTGGTTCATAAAAGTATGCTAGTATATTAATACTTTTATGTGAATAAATTGTTTTTCAAATAAATATACAATATTCTCAAGACCTATCCATGTAAAAAAAAAAAAACAGTGTATCATCCTTGGTGTCATAGTAAAAGAATCTTATTTTTCTGGATGTATAATGTAACACATATTTTAAATGTAATATTCATTAATGTGTGCAAAATACTATTCAATGAAAATCTGATATAGATTTTGCTTGATAGGAGTCGAGTATGACATTCTATGGAAATAATATATAAACAAGTTTTTAAGTGAAGGCATAAAAGTTCAAAAGTGGGCTAAATTTTGTAATAAACACCACCATTCAAAGAGCAATAGCTGTGAATTGCACTGTCCCTTGGTCCTGTGGGAAACTGACATGTGGACACTGGCAAGCGACTGATTAATTTCTTCACAGGCTAGTGCAAATTACAAAATAAGGGTTTTCAAAGGAAATGTTAGAACCTAACTAATACAATCTGCTCTCAAATTTTGACCTTTTGTAGTGGAGACTTCCATCCCTGCAAGCCAGCAAGGAGAGTGCACGTTACTCATTTGGGGGCCCAGGCGACCTGGGAGCGAGAGGAGCCTCGGGAAAACCCTGCCTGGAAAATGTGCCTGACAGGGACTACTGTGGAAACAAAACAAAACCTTTTGTTTGTTTGTTTGGTTGTTTTCTATGGTCAGTCAAAAAAAAAAGTGTATCAACTTACAAGTAGAAACAAAAAGCATTGTTGGAATTTCAATGTCAAGAATTACTTCATTAGGGCTTTTCATTGGTCCCCCGAAGCCCTTAATCTGAAAGCACCAGGAGGCAAGTTCACCGAAGGAAAGTCCCATCCTCGCTGTGCAATCCTGGGCCAAGGTCATCTCCTTCTGAGCCCTGGAGGTGGGTGAGCAGGAATCAACAACCAACTATCGAGCGGCTGTAGGAAATCAGATCAGGGGCCAACAACGCTGTTTTTAAGACTGACGTGAACACGGAAAGGACACATGGTGAAAAAGAATGAGCTGCCTAATTCTTACCTAAGAAGCAAATCAGAAGCCCACTTATCCATAGCACGAATCAAGTGGAGTCCTAAGAGGGCTCTAAGTTCTCTCCCCTACTCAGTGAAATCTGTTGAAGATCACAGCCTCTCTAGGGGGTCTCATCAAGGTCCTTCAACCATCAATCCAAGACGCAAAGGACTGCGACGCAAAGGTCTGATGCCCTTTGAACCCCCATGAAACCTCTCCGTTCTCCACTGGTGCGGGCTGCCTGTGTCTGGGCCACGCTCGGCTAGCAGAGTCAGCAGATGCACGGCCCGGCCCGTGTTCATGCCTCTCTCCGGTGAGGGACTCGCTCTTCTAACAGGAGACGCGATGGACCGGATCGGTGCTGGGGGAAAGAGTGGAAAGGGTGGAAAGCTGGCTGCCCGGGACAATGGGGGTGGGGGCAGTGGGCGGCTGATCAGTGGGTATTGGGTTTTAGTACCACTCCCACTCACACACTTGGGATTGTCCACAACTGGAAGGATTCTCCCTCAACCGTTTGCTTTCAAACTTCCTATGAATACTTCCTAATCAAACTCTGGTCGGACTCAAGATGTCAAAGACTGTGTGATGGCATGGGCATGGACATGGGCCCGGGCCTGGACATCTGATGAGTGAACTGATACTTTCAGAAGATGATAACAACGATTTGTATGTGTGTGTGAGTGTGTGTCAAATTATTAGTCAAGGAAACAACAAAAAAGATGGACTCATTCTATCAGGAAAAAATTAATGAGAAGTGTCCCAAAATTATTTTTACTCTGCAATGTATGGAAATGATATGCTCATCTTACATAATTAAAATTTTTCTTCTCTATAGAAATCTCTCAGTTTTAAAAATAATAATTTCTATGTTTTTTTGTCAGTTTGCTTTATCCTTTCAATTCCCCTTCTCTGGCAGTGTCAAATAGGAAGCCAACACTTGCATGCTAGAAATCAAGTATATTTTTGGGAGGAGGACCAAAGTACGTTATATACTTGATGAGCAATATACAGAAATGGAATCTAAGAAGTTATTCTTCTTTACTAAATTGAAACAAAAATCGCACATAAAAGATATCAAAGTAATATTTCACATGTATTTTTTTTTCCATCAGTTCCCAGCAGCCAACTTTGTCTGGTAGATGAACTTGAACAGTTGAGATGTGAACATTCGTAAGATTCCTCCCAAGGTCATTTTTGCCTTTAAAACGTATGAAAGCTCCCAAAAATGATACTTCTGCATTATAATAGTCGAATAAGCTCAAGGTCAAAGAACAGCATTTCTTCATTTTTTGTAACAGGATTCTAAACCTTATAAGAACTAAAATGCTGAAAAAGGATAAAATCTCTGAAAGATGAGTGCACCATAAAAAGAAGTCACAATCATTCACTTGCCAGCATGTTTATCTTCCAAATGCCTCCAGATATTGTTAAAGAATTGAAATTTGGAACAGAAGGAAGTGCTTGGGACTTAGAAATGTCATAATAGATTGGAAGACCTCGGACATATAGCAAGGGTTAGAAAAATTTCTGTTCTTTCCTTTTCACTTAGTTCTGAAATCTTGGGAAAATCGATGATAAGTTTAGCTATAACAAAGGCTTCTTTCTTACCATATTTTTTAAAAAATGAGAATGAATGCCTATTCTAATTTACTTCACCACAAAGAAAACAAAGATTAGCACAAAATATCCATTAAAAATGGATGTCTTTGATATTCTAAGGCCATAGGGAAGAAATATCAGAAATCATATTATATTCAGTAATCATTTATTTCCTGGTATAATAGTTAAGTTTTAATAATTATAGTTATTTTAATAGTTATAGTTAATTTACCTATAATTTCATAGGTAAATATCTCTGTCGTTTAATAACAGTTTTCATTGTTGAAAAGGATATAGTTTTCTGAGTATATAAGGTTACCCTGTGATTTCCAAGCTCCAGTCACCCCCAGTGGCTGTGGACTGAAAGAAACACTTTTAAAGATGCATGTCTTTAACCCCTCAGCCCCTTAGCATTGTTCCTAGCCTTCCCAACTAAAATGTACTCACTGGAATTCCTATCTTCAGTCCAGCTTGCCCAGTGACCACAGTAACACACCTACAGCTCCTCAGAAACCCTCCTAAGAACTAGTGTGACCTTCAGTTCTGTTTAACAGTGCTACAAGCCTCTGAGAGGAGAGATAAAATTCTGCTCCTTCAATGACATTTTTGTGAATTAAAAAGCAAAGTTGAAATAAAGTGAAAATACTGTAAGTAAAATTAAAGGTTATCATAAATTGCTATGATTTTCAATCCTTTGACAGGTGATTACAAATACGTATATCCAGGCAAGGTCCTGTAGCTGACAGATCATTTTCCAGGGTCCATCTGTCTATCTACCAGTTGTCTGTCTATCTGTGATCTATCTAGTGACTATTCTGAGTTACGAAGTAATAAGTTTCTCCTTAACTATCTTTGTGGTGAGCATCAGACACAGGGCTGAAGAGGCAGAAGAGTGGAGCTGTGGGTTTTACACGCGGCAAGGAGCACCGGCAATGCTCGAGGGCTTCATCTCTGTCAGCACGCTCTGTGGGAACACCAGTCCCTCCGTGGCTCCTCAAACTCGGTCGGGGTCGGAGCCACGCGAGACCCACCCGTGCTCCTCCACTTTACCTGCGCCAACTCCCCTCCATGTACTCACAGCAGAACTATGAAAACCCTATTTTAATAAACTGGTTTTTTCTTACGTGCTTCACTTAGTTCATCTAACTTAGTTTACCAAGGTTTGTAAATCAGTGTCTACCTACCTGTACGTATAAAAACATCTCATAAATCCTCCAGACTTTGGAAAGCACTGTTCTTGGTACCCAAATGTTAGAATTTAAGTAAACTTCATTAATAACATAAACCTTTTGATCTCAGATACCACTCTTCTGTATATTTCATGTACTTCAGCCAGTAAATCAAGCAGGACAATTAAATATTAAGTCCATGGACTTGCCTACAATAAATATAAGGCCTTATATTAATCAATCAGTTTTTTTATTAGTGTCTAGTATGTCGAAGGTATCAACCTTTTCGTAGTTACAGTCAGATAATAAACTACAATTATATAAGCCCCCTCCACATTCATTTAAAATACACAGAGAATTCTGTGTATTTAATAAGCATAGATATTATGATGGGTGTGTAGAATGTAGCTTTTTCTCTTACCATTAATTAATTTAAAATTTTGGAGAAAAACAAGATTTATATGAAATTATTACAGCACAAAAATGACACGGCATAGCTAAATGCTAAGCAGTATTCCACAAACTAGAAGTAAAATCAATGAGTATAAACTTCACTATTTAACAATCCCTCTGAATCATTCTGACTAATTTAATAGTAGCTAATTATTCTGAGTAGGCACCACTTTTTTATTTACTTGTATTGGACTGCTCCATAGCATTATTCTCACGACAACTCGCCTTGATACAATTAGAACTTTCTTCAAGGCGCAGTGATCTTCATGTTAATGTAGCTTGGAATTTCAAGGTCAAACCTGATAGAGCAAAGTGTTGTCATAAATATTTCTGACATTTACTCATTATGCTTTCTTTAAAAGCAAGTTAATATTTCAAAAATAAATTAATAGTAACATCATTCCTCAACTCAATTATAAAATATGCTAATGTATCAGACATTCTTAATGCATCAGGGTTGGCTAGGGACTACCATAGCCAAGTAAAAAAGAATTTTAGAAAGCAGTATTCCGTGGTGAATAATTTCACCATATGGTCATTTGGCTTTGATTTAATTCAGCGATGGATGTTAGGAATTTTATGGTGCAACTGGAATAGATAAACTACTTCTAAAAGGATATTCTACAGAAAAAGGATATGTAAATAGTATAATAAAATATGCATTTATTATTTTTTCTAAAATTTGCCATGTCTTTTCAAATTCTCCAAGGAAACATACTCTTTTGGTGTATGAGAAATGACCTATCCAATTCAAGCTGCATCCAAGAGTACTGACACTGTTAATATGTAGAAGTTAGGTTTTGGGGGAACTTTGGCCGATCAGAAGTTATCAAGGAAACTTCTCACAATTAAACTTCATCCCAGAGAGATACCAGGGAGAGACAGAGAGAGGCGGGGAGGGAGAGAGGGTGAGGGAGAGAGGCATCGCAGTATGAAACCGCCCTGCACTGATGAAATAAAGTCTTCAGGTTCTCTCTGCAGGTCAGGTACGGGAAAATCCACCGATAAGCATTTCATCTGTGTGTCAACAATCTTTAAGAGCCAACAATTCCATCTTTCCCAAGGTAAGAGTTATGTCCACAAAGCAGTATTCACATGACCCGGCTGCCCATATTAAGTCAAGGTACTCACTGTTAGGTGTGTGAAGAGAATCTTGAACTTGCCCGGTGCACACCTGAAAAATAAAACCAGTCAGAATTAGGGCGAAGGTCGATGAAGTTCCATGAGTGGGCTTTGCAAACCTTCGGCTGAAACGGCTCCTGGATTTCATTAACTTTTTGTGTTTAGCATGTAGAAAGTTTAACAATGTGCCTCTGTACAGCATATATCGCTTCTTTGGGCATCTGCATCTTTGTTATAAAGAACAGCAATTCCTGTGTTACCTTCTTCAGAGTTTTATGTCGAGGGGTGACAGTAATTGAAAATACTGCTGCAAATACAAAGTTTTATTTTTCCCTTCTATTTTTGTATCTAACTGTACAATTTGTCACCCAATCTGTTAAGGCCTGCAGGAGATAGTATGCAGTAATAAATTGAAGCGAAGAAAATAAATAAAAGAGATACAAAGATGGAATGACCATTTAGAGAGAACATGAAATGCATTTTTAACCTGACACTTACAAATGAATAGCAATGGCATGAACGAAAACTCACTGTAGGCCCTGCCAGCTGTGGTCGGAGAAACACACCATGGAGAGACGCACTTCCTGTGTGTCGTAACCTGGCCCAGAATTCTGGACAAGTGTCGTGAGGAGTGTGCAGACGCTGGGACGTGATTGAAAAATGAAACCATCACACACCAGCTTCTAAAAACAGCCATCAGAATTCTATACTGAATGGCAGCAATGTGATCCTCCACTATCCTTTAAACAGCATTGTCCGTGGACTCGGCTAAGCCAGTCACCGAAGATCAATACTAATTTTAGGTAAAATAGTTTGTTTACTCTTCCTAGAAACTATTCCGAAACCACAATGCACTAGCCCTCTTGGCCCCCCTTTAGTTCACTTCACATTATATCGGCCTCCTGGTGTTCATTTTCACTGTGCTCGCTATCACACTGGTGTCCCTCCCCTAACTGTCACCAATGTCATGCCATTCACAAGGTGACATTTCAAGATCAGCTTTATCATTGAAATCAGCATGGCCCTTCTCTCTGCTGACCAGCACGCTGGCATCTGCCATTCTGATGCCTTGGTCACAACGGAGAACTTCAAGCTCAGATTAAGCTTGATTGCACTGCACGCAGAATTTAATAAGAAGGGGAGTGAGCGAGAACTGCTTCATTGGAGAGAAAACACTAAACACGTACTTGTGGGGCTCTCTTTGTATGCTCGTGTCCTTCAGTCTGTGTCTTATTCACACAGCATCTGGGTTGGTTTTTTCATGCTATGTAATGTTTCATATACTTCCACTCTTTCCTCTGCTATTCATCCTTACAGGCAATTAGTATCGAGGTGGTTAGAAGGGAGCGACAACAGAGATTTATTAGCATGGCCTCCCAGGCTCAGAGGACGGTCGCCGTATTGTGAGGCTCCTCTGCTATTTCCAGCGCAATGTTTTTTGTCATGATTATTACTTTGGTCTACCAGGGCTGTCCCACCTTTTGGCATCTCTGCACCACATTGGAAGAAGAGTTGTCTTGGGCCACACATTAAACACAGTGCAACATGTAATCACACAAAAAATCCCATAATGTTTTAGGTAAATTTACGATTTTGTGTTGGGCCGCATTCATAGCCACCCTGGGCCGCATGCAGCCCGTAGGCCATAGGTTGGACACCCCTGAACTGTATTTTGGTTGAATCCTGACTTTCCAAATTCTGAGTTCACAATCCTGACCAAGCTGCTGAACCCCTTAAACAAGTTTTCATAAAGAGAAGCTAACAGTGTAGTTCTTGAGGATTTATGTCATATTATTTACCCATTCATTTGTTTCTATAGTTCTTCCTGTTATATGTTTGTTTACCTTTATATTCCCATGCACCCTGCCCTGAACATAGTAATAATAAATATTTGAAAGATGTCCTAAATATTAAGCAGCATTTGTGCAAAAAAAAGAGAGAGAGAGAGACTGATACATATTGTCCAATGTTTTGAAAGCCATGGTTTCATGCATCTGGTTCAGTTCTTTAGTTGTCTAATATAGGATGGTGAACTCAATCCTGGCTGGAAGAGGAACATAATTATTACATCATTTGGAAAATCAGAGTAAATAGGAAAGGTCTAGCGGTGGCAATGGAGAGTAAGTAGATTACCTCCCAACACCCCAGAGCTGAGATACATAGCACGTGAAAGGAGGGAGTTTCTCTTGGAAGAGCATGAGTTCTAAGCTAGGATGCACCCAGGCAAGGAATTCCCAGAGATTCAAGTTGTGTCTAGAATTTCAGACAAAGTAAAGGAGAGAAGAGGTTAGACATATGGGATTGCATTAGATTAATCACTAAAGATGCTCACAAGTTCCAGGTGATAATGGATAACCTCTCTTATATTGTAGGTTGCCACCGAAATAAAAAGAGCATGAGGCAAGCCAGGATTTGCCTTTATCATCTCTTACAAAAGGGCATCATCTCAAATATATACTTAAATTAGCATGTCAGAGAATGTTAACTATTTATAAAATATCCATTCTCTTCTCTCTCAAATTAATAGGAAAGGATAGCAGACTATATTTTCCAGTGACCCTTTGGGGTCATGTGTGGCCCCGTAGTCACATTCTGACCTATATAACAGAATTAGAGACACATAAAAAATCAGGATACATGTAGCAGGAAATGCTAAGTGATGGATGAACTTGGTTGTTGCACAACGATGTCCAGTCTGCCACAACACGAGAGCTAAAGCACTGTTTGGTCTCACGGCTGAGTCCAGGTGATGTGGTCAAACGCGAGATCAGGTTTCTTCAGAATCACAGGCATAAGGAGCTATAGATTCAGATGGGTTTATGCTCTTGAAGTGTACTGAAATGGAACCATGTTAAAAATCTGTCTTACAGATTGTATTCATGAACAAAGGCAAAAACTGCAAGAAAATAAGATCCAGCAATCCATTCAAAGGATATATAAGCTATAAGGGACAAGTGGAAGTTATTTAGGAATATAAAGATATCGTATTGAAAAATTACTATGTAAACAAATAGAACTGATAATGAGAAATAAACAAGCATGTTGTAAACTCTGTAGAGTTAATAGACACCTTATGAATGATATATGCCAACACCTTAACTCCACGGTGGAAAGAGATGTCCTGATAGTGTAACTTACTTATTCAATAACGCCGGGAATATGCAGGGGGTGAGGATCAGCAATAATACTTGAAATTCAGAACAATAGTCACCTTATTCTATACAAAGCTCCTTTTACTAAGAAAATTGCTATATTCTTTTCATCTTACCATCTTTCAGGTACCCATCCTCCCTGAAGAGTGTGTTTTCATTGGCCTTGTAGGTCTTTTACATAGCCACATAAATCATAGAAAGCTAAAAAGGTCTTTTATATTTTATTATGTTAATGTATTAATTGATTGGTGCATCTGCAACTATTTTTGACAGTGCTTCCATGTAAACAGAAAAAAACAAATGGAAGACAAATGTTTAAAATATAGAACATCTGAAATATGTTTTGACCATGTATAAATCATTTTGCAAAGTCATTTTTTGATTCACCTAAAATGCACCATGGAAGAAAATATTTGGATTCATCAAAAAGGATACAATTCACATGGGGAAACAAGAAAAAGAAACTAACTACATATAATAAAGATATAATTTACAGTCATACATTTTACATTCCAGATTCAAGAGATAGCTCAAATAACCAATTATCATTATAAAGCATAAAATAAAAATTAAAAAATAATTATCCTTTTGAAAATTCATCAAGTTGTTATAAGGCTCCCCTTAAACTGAAATATTTATATATATTTTTGAATATAGTATTAAAGAAAACGTTGTATGACTTTGCATTTAATTAGTCTCTGGGGGATAGTGTGGGCTTAAAAATAATCAGCGAAGATATAAAGCTTCAAAAAATGAAAGTGATTTGTGCCCTCATGTAAATATACTGAAAATTACACTAATTGGAATTATTTAAAAACTCCTAAAATGCTTTCCCTGTAGAGAATTTATAAATGAATTATATAAAATATAAATGTAATATTAAATTTTTGACCTTGTGTTTTTTTGCTACAGAATACTTTCAAAAGTTATTTTCAGTTTGAAAATATTTTCCATGAGTTCATATTTTAGGCTTTTCAAAGACTCTATAAAACTGCTATATGTTGAGTATGTTGGGAATTATGTGGACAGAGATCAACTTTATTTTTTAACTTTTCATTTGGCATTATGACTTTATAGCTTCTAGGTAAGAGAAGCAATGAGCATGAAAGAAGTTAGGTATGGTCAGAATAAACTGAATCTAAACATAGAGAAACAAAGAAAGAAAGAAGGGAGAAGCAAGGGGGAGAAGGAAGGAAATAAGGAAGGAAGAAAAAGAAAGGAAAAGGAGAAAAATGAAATTGTCATGTGAGACCACATTTTGCATGCATATTTGATGAATGTGGTAGAAAGAACTTAACTTCAGTCTTCTTTTCAAGAGTAAGTAGCTCTAGACTCAACCATAGGTCTAAGGCTGACTTCGTAATGAGATTTCGCGAGTGAGCGAGAGCACATGACTGAACAGAGAGTTCTATTACAATGAACTGTAAAATGATGAACTGTTCATTTAACAGAGTTTTGCATGAAAGTCTAGTCTTTTTTCTGCAAGACTTTTTTTTTTTTTTAGGAAGAATGATGGGAAGCCATTACAGAGGATCAGAGCGAACTCCCGCCAGATGCGAGATTTCTGTGTTCCCAGTCGTTCTTATTACAGACATATGGGCTGGGTTAATAGGCTTGGTTTCAACAACAACAAAAAAAAACACTAGCAGTTTCACAAGTTAACAAATTCATCAAGGAGACAAAAACATTGTGGAATTATCCACAGGAGTCAAGTATATTAAATTGTATGTGGTCACCATACATGCTTTTATTATAATAAAGTAATAAAGAAAATCATCTTCCTGAAATCAAGCACTTCACGTTTAATTAACCAATATCAGAAGATTCACCCACGAGCTCAGGGGACAGATTTTTGGAAGTGGCCCCTGCAGTGTATGGCGCTCATCTTTGCATGCAGAAATGATTTTCTTGACAAGTAAAATAAGTAGTTAGATCCCTTTTAATAAAACTGAAATCCCACATTGCTTAGTCAGAGGCGTAATTATATTCCAAAATATGGAGCCTTGGAACAAACAAAACATAGCTAAGGAAAGATTCTAATAAGGAAAGATTTACAGTTTCATATGATTAATTTGCATATTATAAAAAACAATCAGAAACTGAAAAGCCTTTCTTAGACACTGAGTTTGTCTTTACCAGAGAACATGTATTTTTTCCCAGTTTTTAAAACAATGATGAGTTGAGGTCATTTAATTTATTTTTGCCTGTTTCTGAAAGGAAAAGGCAGGCAGCAAATAATGAATTTTACTTATATTAAACAGACATGAAATAACTCCTCTTATTGTGATTTTGGAAATGACAATGACTGTCATTGTCAAAATGATAATGAAAATGACTGTTATAACTGAGGGACAGCTTCTCCCAGTTTGCATAGAGGGAAGAATTCGTCTTGCTCATATGAACACTACGTGTCTTATTCCCTAAGTATGAGCTGAAGGTGCTCAGGGAGGCTGCAGAGGGGCGGAAAATGCACAGTCCTAGGGGAAAATCGTAACACTATAATACCTGGATGCATTATAGAAACACACATAAGGTGGTAAGAGACGGATCTGAGGCTAAGCAAAATTCTGGAATTACATGTTCCAAGTTTGATTTGGATTCACAGAGAAAATATGGGGAAAGGAAGACCCAGAAGAGTTTCACATGCAGAATCAATACAATGAGCAAATGTTTATCCAGCATTGGTGAAGAACTTACATCTCAAAAAAAAAAAGACAAATCACCCCATTAAAATATGGCCAAAGGACATAAATAGATATTTCATCAAATTTTACATATATATATATATATATATATATATATATATATATATATATGGCCAACAGACATATGAAAAGGTGGCCAACATCATTAGTCATTAGGAAAATGCAAATCAAAACTACAATGAGTACAAGGTCACACTCAATAGGGCGGCTACAATTTATTTAGAGTGTTGGCAATGATTGGAAGAAACTGGAATTCTTGAACATTGTTAGTTGAGATGTAAAATGTTTCAACTGCTATGGAAAACAATTTAGTGATTTGTCAAAAAGTTAAGTGTAGAGTTCCCATATGACCCTGTAATTCTACTCCTATATATATACCCAGAGTGAAAACAGATACTCAAACACTTGTTTATGGATGTTCAGAACAGCGCTATCCACATTAGCCGAGTGGAGGAAACATCCCAAATGCCCATCCACAAATGACTGGACAAACAGTTCATGTTATATACAGATAATGGAATATTACTTAGCCATGAAGAGGAATGAAGTACCAACTCATGCTACAACATGGGTGAATCTTGAAAACATGTAAGGATTAGACACAAGTTATAAAAGGCCACAGACTGTATGATTCCATTTATCTGAAACATTCCAAATAAATGATCCTTAGAGACAAAACACAGATGGCTGGTTGTCAGGGGCTGGGAGGGTGCAGATAAAGAGAAGCTGTCAGGCTCCAGTCTGGAGACCTGAGAAATGATTTTTTTGGAACAACGTGGTTGTTTGAAAGCTGAGATTCAAAAGTATAATATTTGTATACGATCATATGAAATGGTTCCAAAACACATGGATCTCTCAGTTTACATGGTATTCCAAACCTTCAGTGTTTTCTCCCCCTTAAAACAGAACCACCCCCAACATTTCGGCAGTTGTAATTAATGCCAAATATTATGTAGCAAATCACTCTGCCTGCCGGTTTCCTGCCCACCTGCTGATTGCCCTGTGATCCATCTCGCGGCTTCCTCAGCCTGATGAGTGGCGGTACCCTGCAGGCTCCCTGACCACCTGTTCATCATTTACTTCCAGCCTGTCATACTTACTATTACATGGAATTAAAGGAAAAAGAGTGTGAAAATGATCTCCTTCCAAGGCTGAGATACAATAATGCAGATGATTTTGCCACTTCTTCCTAATTTACTCGATATTCCCTGTCCCTATATTTTAAAAGGTCCCTCTTCTCTCTAGTGTTAAAAACGTCATTGTTCTTATGACTGCCCTTCAAGGTGTGCTGTAAGACTATATTCTCCAGAATGCCACCTTCCTCTTCTCTGCAAAAGCTTCTGGGACCAAGAGCGAGAAAAATGCGGCAGGTGTGCTGAGGGCCAATTAAAAAGTAAATCTGCACTAACTGATGGGTAATCTTCAGTAAAATGACTAGTGACAAGACCAGATGCCTGGGGAAAATTGACATTGACCAGATCCGTTTATTGCAGGCAGAGCTGTGATTCATCTGCACCGTGCAGCTGTTGGAAAGGTGAATGGCTTGCACTCCTATTTTGTGCTTTTATGGGTTTGTTTTGTTGCAGCAGTCTTCGGATTTCTTTTGTTTTTGTTTTTCACCCAGGCTTGTAATAGGTCAGATGTTACCATATTCAAACAGCCTTTCCATCTCTCTACATTTCCCAGAGAACCGGATTTGCAAACAGATTAGTGTTGCATTTGAGTTAATCACATTATGCATCACTAAACAACTTGAATATATTTAATGAATGCAAATTTACCTAAAAGGTGGACCATTCAAATTAGGAAAACATCAGAGTGTTTGCCCTGTCTTTCTCCTATTGTTCGACCCCAGCACGAGTTCCTGTTTCATCTGAAGACCAGACCTTCATCATTCACACTTTGTACCGAAGACCCAGCCTGCCACAGAACAGGCAGGCAGTAGTGCTTGTTCAGGGCTGACTGGGGGGATATCGGTTTATTTATGTTTAGAGTATGTCCAAACCCTAATCATTCAAAGTTTTAATCATTGTCATTGTATTAAGTGCGTTTTGTGCTTCCTTAACTTGTTAGATCAGTGGCTGATTCAAGGTGCCTAAAGTTACATAAAAGCCACATTATAAATACGTCAAACTTTTAATTATTATTTTATAATGAATAAATTCTGCTATGGAGTAAAACTGACATGTTACATAGTTGTTTTTCTCTTCCAAAAAAAAAAAGCAACAGACTAAAGACATGTCACATTTTGGATGATAAATTTAAAAACAAAAAACAGAAAAACCCTGGCAG